>PJAJ01000025.1:0-314224 GCA_002818215.1 Picochlorum sp. 'soloecismus' | reverse complement strand
TTTCAATTATCGTCACTGCTGCAGTTCTTATAGACCGCAAAAACCAATTAGCTTCTCCCAAGACATGGCCGCAACATGCTCGAAACACTCAAACTCAACATGCTGCAAACACCTAGTACGATGATTCAAACATCTTATAGTATATATAGAAATATATGTGCAAGCACGCAAGGTACCATATTACACACACACTTACTGATCGTGTCCTATATATATGTGCTTTCTTATTACCATGGGGTACTCAGCTACATTCCTATAGGAAGGATGAATTCATGCGGGCTTGGGAGTCGACTCCCAATCGGGAGATGTCTCTGGCCGTTTTGGAGCATCTGCGGAGGGTTGGTTCTTGTACATCTGAAAGGGTTTCGATCAGTGCAGAATTTTTTAGGATAAAAATTTGTGGGGAGTGAATTTATTACAGGGGGAGTGGTTAAGATGTATCAATATCGACGGGAGCGACTCTGTCGCTTGCTGCAACAGCGTCTGGGCTCGTCCAGCGCAGTGGACAGCAGGATGATGTTTTCCACCGGCAGGGTCGCATCAGCAGAAGCTGAGAAGAGTATGGTTGCAGGTAGTGGGGGTCCATCTGGTGGGTTTCTGTCTGGGCTCTTTGGTGGAAGTTCGCGACTTACCGTGCCGCTGACAGAGGCCCTGCCTGGGGTACAAGTGACGCATAATGAGCCCCCGATGACCGCACCTACGACTGAGATGACGACTCTTTCCAATGGATTTAAAGTTGCGAGCGAAAACACGCCGGTACGTGTGCGTATTGTGTTTGTAGTGCCCCGTAATTGAGGAGGAAATGGTCGTGAATGAGTGAATGAAATATCCTCCAAACCCCCTATTATAGGGGGTTTGGATCAGAGGGAATATTGCGTTGCTAATACGTAATATTGTTGCGTTATGATGATGATCAATACCAATTTGATTGCGTCGATGGTGATGATGATGGAGTGGTATGGATACACGCAGGGGGCAACTGCGACGCTGGGACTGTATGTGAACAGTGGGAGCGTGTATGAGCACGGGGGATGCATGGGGGTGTCCCATTTGCTGGAATACATGGCGTTTAAAACGACAATGAATAGGACGCATTTGAGGCTGGTGCGAGAAGTTGAAGCGATTGGAGGTAACGTTATGGCATCTGCTTCGAGAGAACAAATGGCATACACTGTGGATACATCAAAGGCTACTGTGCCGGAGGCACTTGAAGTGCTGACTGATGCTGTGCTTAATCCTAAATTTGAGTTGTGGGAAGTTAAAGAGCAGATTAAAAAGATGGAGGCGGATCTGAAGAGTTTGGAGGATAATCCTCAGACGAGGATGCTGGAAGCGCTTCACAGTGTAGGATACCAAGGGGCACTTGCACGTCCTCTGATTGCACCAAAAGAAGTGCTTGCTGGTCTGACGCCAGAGGTTGTCAAGGAATTTGTGAGCATGAACTATGTTGCGCCTCGCATGGTTCTCTCTGGATCTGGTGTGGACCAC
The DNA here is from genome assembly GCA_002818215.1 of Picochlorum sp. 'soloecismus'. Lineage (NCBI taxonomy): Eukaryota > Viridiplantae > Chlorophyta > Trebouxiophyceae > Picochlorum > Picochlorum sp. 'soloecismus'. Next base: position 312,736 of record PJAJ01000025.1, on the reverse strand, counting down.
AAGCAATTGCTCACGCTTGCTGAACCGCTCTTGTCAGTAGCTCCAAGTGGCCCTGTGATGGACGAACCTGCATCTCATTACGTAGGTGGTGACTGGCGCCAGTTTTCTGCTGGACCACTTACCCACGCTGTTCTAGCATTTGAGTATGCTGGAGGCTGGAGAGATGTGAAAGGGTCTGTGGCCATGACTGTCCTGCAATATCTTTTGGGCGGAGGGGGCTCATTCTCTGCAGGCGGTCCTGGCAAGGGAATGCATTCTCGCCTCTACACTAGGGTACTCAATCAGCACCATTGGGTCCATAACTGCACAGCTGTGACTTCAATATACAATACCACGGGTCTTGTGGGTATCTTTGCATCTGGCGAATCATCTCATGCCGAGGAAATGATTGCCATCCTTTGCAGAGAGATGGAAGCAGTGGCCAGTGATATTCCAGATGAGGAGCTTGAGAGAGCAAAGGCGGCAGCCACGTCTTCTATTCTGATGAACTTGGAAAGCCGTGCTGTCGTATCTGAAGATATTGGTAGACAAATCTTGACGTATGGTCATAGAAAACCCATTGCTGACTTTGTGGCTGAGATTAAGGCAATTAAAGCCTCAGACATCAAGACAGCTGTCGGAAAACTTTTAAAATCACCTCCTACAATGGCTACCCTTGGTGATATTGCTAATGTACCCAGGTATGAACTGGTAGCTAAGAGATTCTCTTGATTACGAGATTTGTTTTTGGCATATCGGACATGTTTGTTGTAACAAGTGATACCAAAACGATTCTACGAATAATGTACCGACTCTATTATTTGCTCTAGAATACACTAAAATACATTCCATTCACGTGGTATAATCAAGATTTTCTTGATCCATGACGCAGCGAGAATGCCTGACAATCGCCCTACCAACACTGTTTATCCAATCCTCCTTCTCCTTTTCGGAATCTGCTATAAAGTACATGCTAACGTCCGACGTGGATATCTCGAATGCGTTTGGCTTGTTGATAGCATCTTCAGCACCTTTAATTGACAAGCAACGATCAATTTTGATCATTCCTCTCGGCATTGTCCCCTGCAGCACGCCATAAACCAACCGAATGTTTCCAATGAGCAGAGTTACAGCAGACCGCGTCAGCAGTGTAAGTAACCCAAAAGCAATGCAGCAGGTGCTACATTGAAATATTTAATAAAACTGGCCGAGTATCAGACACGAATACCCACCTGATTTACGGCGTCAGATTTGAACCAAAACAGTTTTCCGTCCTTTAGAACAAACCATCTTCTCCGCCAAGATTTTAGAAACTCGCCTGCATGTTATTTGCAAAGAAAGACTACATTATACTTCAAAACAAAATATATTCCAATATTAATGACCCAAGATATCTACATGGAAATACCTTGCTTCATAAGCCAGCCACACCGCTCTGGGTTTTCCCAGAATTTTACCTCGCCAAAGTCATCGTGACGCCCCAATAGTTTGTTAAACACTTGGCTCACGTCTTCCATTGTATCATTAAATAGGTGTATATCTATGTACAATGTGGCTATTATGGAAATATGTATCGTTTTAAGATAAATAAAACTACTGTTCAGTCAACTTGATTACAAGCACTAGTACTCTGCCTCGTCTCCGCCCTCTATCTCTTCGTACTCTGTATCGCTATCATCATCGTCGACCTCGACCAAAAAGTCGTTCAGAGTGTCATCCTCTTCTTCGGCATCAAACACTTGCTCTTCTATATCTATTTCAACAGTCTGATCTTCTACAAGTGCTGTTTCCTCCATCTCTTTACCCTGCAATGCCTCTTCTAATTTGCTCAGAGCTGGCATATTAGCCAATTTTCTTCTGACTACTTCTTCGGCATCAGGCAAACTATCAACTGTATCTACAGTGATACCAGTCTCTCTGATCCGTAATCTCAAATAATTATCAGGGGTACCTGGAGGTGCTAACCAATTGACAGGACAGCGGCACAGCGATCGATCAGCAGGGTCAAAGCAGAAAATGTTATTGAAGTCGACAGAATATGGATCGAGAGAAGCTATTGCCAGGAAATATACCTTTAGGATCCACTTCTGTGGCTCAAGGCCTTCAAATACATTTCCATCAAAATGAGTGGACCATTCAACGTCTTGATACAGCGCAGGAGTGGTAGGAATATCTCCTCCTATCACTGGGCGCTCTAATTCTTGCTGCAAGCCGTCTGTAACGTAAGAGTCGCCCAATACTAGCCTCCCATCTGGCTCTTCTTTCACTAGTAATGTGCACTCATCCTGGAAACACGATTCAAAAGTAATGTATGCAATGAGGCTAACGCTGCAAGGAAAACACGATCAATAAATATATACATAAAGAAATTCATACCATGGCAAACACCCGATATCCTGTGGGACGCTTCATGACCTCATTGCCTCCCTCAGTCACCAACATGTCCGTCGACTCAGACCCAACCATTTCCGCAGACTCGGATTCCGAAGCTTTGCATTTGCACGATTTTGATATATAATAATCGTTGAAATATGCGGTAATCCTTGTTGAAAACCGGTATCGTGTGCCAATAAAGCCCGGGGTCGACGGGATGCATCTGTTGGCACAGCCTTGAGAAACGCAAGAGTGCAGAAATGCTCGGGCTGCACTCCGACCCATTAATTCTGCTTGAATTGTACTCATGATTACTAATAAATTATCACGTAAAAATGCATTACTAGTAATTAGTATATACACGTGTTCATCGCTCTTACATGTTTACCACGGCATTGCAATGCCGCACAAATGCATTTGTGCTCGTACAAAATGCACCCACATCATTATCCGGAATTGGAGAAATTTCGGCTTCGGATCCCCTGCTTTATCAAACATTTCTATCGAGATTCCATATAAAAATAGAGAGGTTAATTTAGCCTGCAGCAAACTAACGATCTGGGCACGGGCAGTATGCAAGGAGTGACCATATCAACAGTTGCTTTGAACCACAAGCGGTGCACGAAACAGAGTGCTGTGCATTCAAAAAGGCGATCGTGCAGTATTATGTGCTATTCTGCCCCAGATGATTATAAATCTAGGATTGACAATGGCTTGAAGATTTTTGGGGGAGCATCGGTAGCTTTCCTGGCCTCCTGTGCACTAAGCGCCGGCCCTGCTGTTGCCGAGTTGAGCAAATTTGAACAAGAAATGGGAGGCGAATTTGGAGTTGGTTCGGCGCAACAATACGGTGAAGCGGATCTTAAAGGTAGAGACTTTAGTAAGCAAGACCTTCGCCGTTCAAATTTTACTGCAGCAGACTGTAGGGACTGCAACTTCAAGAACTCAAAGCTTGTTGGGGCATATTTTATCAAGAGTGTCGTTGCTAGGGCCAACTTTGAAGGCGCAGATCTCAGCGACGCACTGATGGATCGAGCTGTCATCGTTGAAGCAAACCTTAAAAATGCCATCCTTCAGCGTGCTATTTTTACCAGGAGTGATTTTGCTGGTGCTGACATATATGGTGCAGATTTCTCCAATGCCCTTTTGGATAAAACACAGCAAATGGCAATGTGTAAATATGCCGATGGTGTTAATCCAGTGACTGGTGTATCTACAAGAAAGAGTTTGGCGTGCGCTAGCAGACGTGCCTTCAGAGAATCAAGTCCCAGCAGCCCAGAAGGGCCTCAGGTCGTGGAAAAGGAGAAGGATGCATTCAGAGCATCAATGCCAACATACAGGGAATGATGATTGCAAAAATTGCACAGCATGATTGAAATAACGGTAGTACCCTCGTAGGGATATTTACATTTTTTTCTTTATTCTAGTAATTTAGTGACTATTATGAGAGTTATCACTCCCGTGCAATGGCAATGCATTCTTTTGCTCCTTCAACTCAATCCATCTTGAGAAAAATTCCGTGCTTCGATACTGTTGCGACCACAATATGTTCATTAAATAATTATCCCTGCGGATAACCTCAAGTTTCGACCATGTTTCATCTATAGCATCCTGCATGGTACATAAATTCAGTTGTATATTGCAGAACATCATCAACCGACGAAACTTCCTCAACTACTCACCTGAATACAACTTAGATTTCTCTCCTCATCATACAAGGTCTCTAATAAATAAAAGCCTTGAAGCCGGCTTCTCTCCCACATTTCTTTATTGTAATATAATTCACAGGTTTCAAGTACCAGGCTTTCCGTATTAAAGGAGCGGAAAGACCCTCCCCACTGCTGCTCTGTAGAACATTCCTCAAACTGCATTCCTTTTGACTGCATTCCTTCAGCCCCAATCCTTGTGGTCAAAACAGGCATTCCATGCCACCATGCCTCCACAATTTTGCCCTTCAATCCAGCACCAAAGCGCAATGGCGCAAATAATATCCTATAATCCAGCATAATGTCCAAGGATGGGGCAAAGCCTTTCAGATATATACCATTAGCTTCATCATTCAAAGACTTTTGTGCCTCTGTGCTATAAGCCCCAAAAATGTGCAACTCAGGAAGCATATGAGATGAGATTCCCGTGCTCTTCTGCATTTCTAACCTAATTTTGGGCCATAAGGTTTTACAAGCCCATTGTACCGAGTCAAGGTTGGGCGGATGCTTGAAGTTTCCAATCATCATTGCATGCCTACGAGCATCAAATCCTGGACTTGAATCCTTAAAAGGCGATTTCGGTTGGAAGAAACCTGCCTCGCAAAGAAGCCGCTTTGGTATGCCGTAAACCTTCTCCAATAAATCTAATTCAATAGGAGAGCAAACCAGAGTCAGGTCAGAACGCAGGACCGCAGCCAGCTCACGCAACAGTGGCTCATATGAAGAGTCTGGATACAACGCAGCTACATCATTCAAATCCTCCATTCTACGTTCAACCACCATCTTTTGCCTATACGTCCGCAGAGCATGTACATCTTGCATATCCAAAACCCTCATTGCCTGTGGACAATGCTTCTGGCAGTGAAACGAAAACATCTCCTCGATGTAATATCGATCAAAGATGATTGTAGTGGGCTTTGCATGATCCAGTGCTTCAACAAAGTCAGCCTCTTTGTTCGCATGACAAGTAAACGTCTCTATTCCCTGATCATTCAGCATTTTAGAATACTCGCTAGGTGCGGACAGAGAGACGTACGTGATTTTGTCTACGTCGCACTTCTTAAATTGCTGAAAAATCAAAGACTCTGTGCGAACCCCAGCTGCTGAACTTTTCCTTTCAGGCCATACTGGGCTTACGAACAAGATCGATGAGTTTTTATCCGTCTTGTATCGTTTTTCATTTTTCAAATCATAGATCTTGGAAGATGAGCACCGAGTGCATCGCCATTTTTGTCGCAAGGGAAACTTTGAACGGCATGCGATGCCTCTGTGAAAAGTGCGACACAAAACCGCGTGCATTGTGATCTCATTCTTCAGGCCATACATGTATTTCACTTTAATTCATTTTTAAACGGTTCTTTTAATAAATACAAACTCTTGTCTAAGAGCCAGGGGCATAAGTGCAATATATGGGGCATCGTGCTCAAGTACTAGTTTCCTGGATTAAATTTCCTGGATGCTCTTAGCGCTGCTAGTCTCTTTTTATCTTGTTCAAAGCGCTCACGAAGCTCTAAGAGTTCTGAACACATTAAAAAAATAATAAGTCAATTCAAATCTTGGCATTCACTAGCACAAGACACTCTCTTGCTAGCAAATTTGCTTGATGGCCAAACAGAAACAAGTTTGTTTAAACCTACTACCATCAGAAAGATACGAACGAAAAATACTTACCCGACTTTCTTTGATCTCTTTTTTGGAAAGCATAAAAGTTCTCGTGCACTCTTGCCTTCTTCCGCTGAGCAATTTCCTTTGCAGCTGCAGCTGCAACAGCCCCAACAGTCACACCTGAAGACTCGTTTGTATTCTTCTTCCTTCCTTTGTGTCTTTGCACCACCGTCCACCCATCTTCTTGCATTGCACTCAGTGCAGATGCCTTTTCTTGTGCTTCTCGCTCTTCGTAGGCCTCCATCCATTCGTCCAGTTGCTTTTGCAACACTGTATTACCAGGCTTTTGGGCCTTGTGAGCATTCACCCAGGCCTTCAACCCAAAAGGCTGTGTCCGTGGCTTTCTCTCCCAAATAAATGTTTTACCCTTTTTAATTCCCTTCCTAATCTTTTCCATCGCTTTATCAGAATCGAAAATCACCAACGCCGACGTTCTGGACGAGTGCATGGCCGCTCTCTCGATGACTCCAAACTTGGAAAAAAACTCCATAAGTTCCTCTTCAATGGCGCCAGCAGGAATCCCAACAACAAATAAACATCTATCATCCGCGTTTTCGTTCTCTGTTACGTGCCTCTTCAGGAAAAGGTGCCGTAATTGTGAACCATAGTGGATTCCTAACTCTAAAAACTCTGTCTCCGGCCACTCATCCGGCATTGTGAGCACCTTAAATCTATCTATACATAAAAACAATTATTTTCTATTTTGTAACTGAATGCATTTAAAGATTGGGAAGAAATTTGTAATGCATGTGCAGTTCACTAGCAATTGCTTTTTGGTACCCACAGTACATACTTAGAGTGAATGCGCATAAAAATTTATGGAAAAATGTATTTTACGATATATAATCATAGATGCATCTGCATTGTCGCTTCTACCCCAAGGAAGCCGATAGCAGGTCTTTATGACTCCACACATAAAGTGAAGTCTGCATGCTTTGGCAAACAAGACTCGCACTGGAGAAGAGTATTAAATGCATTAAATATCCATCATCACACAAGATGTGTTAATCGAGCACTCGAGAAGGAGTCACAGCAGGACAATGTTGTCGAGACGGAGGAAGATTTGGTTGAAATTGGCATCGTTGGACCAGCCCACGGGGTTCGTGGCGAATTCAAAGTACAGCCTCTTACCGATTCTCCTAAATTTAGACTAGGCTTATCTGGAGCTCGGTGGCTTCGTCCTCCTCCAGCCAAAGTTGGAAACGCATCCAACAAGCAAGCCAAAAAGGTTGAACTGGTTCAGGGCAAACAGTCAATTTATAAAGGAAGAGAGGTATGGATTGTCAAGCTAAAGGGGATAAACAGTCCAGAAGAAGTGAAAAATATACGTGGACATATTTTATTGATTTCAGCCTCGGAGCGCGAGGTCCTAGAAGATGAGGATGAGTATTATGTGCAGGAGCTCATTGGGCTCAAAGTTGAAATGCTAGAGTCTGGTGACGAGATTGGCACAGTCATAGATGTCCTTGATGGCACAGGTACATATGATGTTCTTCGTATTGAACATTTTCAGATTGATGTTGAGGGCAATGCTAGGAAATCGTTGCTACCATTTGCCAAGGAGATTGTTCCAGTTGTGGACTTAGAACAAAAGGTCTTGAGAATCACTCCTCCAGAGGGCATGTTTGATCAACCAGTCTCTTCTCCAAAGAAGGACGGCAAGAAGTCATCAAGAAGGAGGGAGACAAAGCCTATGGAAGTCCAAACAGAGGAATGACTTGTAGTTTGAGTGGATTGACTTCACGCAGTATTTATTTTCTTTTGGCCTTCATCCAATTTTCAAAAAATTGTGCCACCATAGAACAGCACTACAATCTAAAATTGACAGGGTACACATGATACTTTACATAATAAGAAAATAGACAAAATATGATTTACGCCAAAATAATCAGGACCAGCACACCAACAGCACCGAAGAGGAGCATCATTAAGAAGAACCAGGTACTCCTTGCCTTCCTCTGACTCCTCTCAGCCCGAATGAGTTGCGTATGCGCATCCGTAGTCCTATTAGCTGCTCGTGTTAAATTTGCTTCAATATCATCCACCATTTCACCTTGATCATGCACCAATACTGCCAAGTCTTGGAATATTTGGTGCACTTCACCAATCTGCCCTGTTATTTCAGTAATTGCTCTATCACGTTCCCCAATCAGCGCCTCATTATATTGAAGTTCCCCCTCAGTCCTTTCAAGTTCAACCCGCTTCTGCTGTTGCCGCAATTCGATCAATTGCGCCTCTTTCCCGTATTCCGGCGACACAACCTCTTGTCCTTGGCCAGTCTTGGCTATTTCCCCGCCCTGTTTCGGCAGCGTCGCTGTTTCTTTCGCTTTTGCAGTTTTCAACAGAGTTTCAGATCTTTGCAGCAAGTTCTGGAAATCGCGTACAATCTTTTGAGTCGGCACGGATTCTTTATCAGGGTGAGATTCCACCACGCGTCGAAATTCATGGGCCAGTTCCCCGAACCGTTGCGTATTCCCAGCAAGTCGCCTTCGAATTTCAGGAGTATCATGTGATGTACCTAATCTACTGACATCATCTTTCACTCTATTATACGCTGTCACTGCCCGAAACTGAATGCCCCTGAGTTCTCGATTCAGGGCATCCCCTGACTGGTCTTGTCCCGAGGGGACGCCAGACATTCTTTCCAATCTCTGTTACGTCTAAAAAAAAGTTGACCTAGTTACCGTACAAAGGATACTACACTTTCAATTCCTAAGGAAAGAAGATGGTTAAAAATTGTCGTTTGAAAGTGGTGGGAAACGAACTTAACAGGGTCAGTCGTGTGTTAGTGTTATCCATTCCGATCAAAGGGTCCCTCTGAGCGTTATTTATTTCATTTAGGGTGAACATCAGGTCCATCAGGAGCACTAGTCTATAGGGGCATGCCACTGCGATCCTCAGGGCCATAATTTTGTTTTATTCGAAGAATAATCTTTGTATTGATCGACGAGTGTCACATTGCCTGAATCTGTGGGCATCAAATGTGGAGGGCATCTATGCTAGTCGGCATAACCAACTTTACGGAGCAGGCTGTCGAACAGAGCAAAGCAGATAAAATGTCATTGTTTTCTAACACTTGGATTCATTTATGATCTATAGATGGGTTTATGACTGAATGATGGAAAATGCAATGTCAATGGTGACTGAATGAACTAGCGAAAGGGTTCGCAAGGGAATTGCTGAGCGAACAGAACAAACGACGAGCGCTTCGTGAATCGAGAGAAGTACGCGTTCTAAAGTGGTACTTTTGTAGTATAGGTTTATTTCTTGACTGGAACGTGGAAGCAGATCGTGACCTTGATGACCTGATGGTTGTTAGTTTCTGCTGAAAGGTTGTCTGGCGAACTTACCATACCAGCTCTCGTGGTGAAGACAGTATGCCAAGACAAGGAATCGAGGCTGTACAGATATAAATATGAGTACAAAGGAAATGCATGAGCAGGCAGCTCAAGTGCTGCTGAGTGCGATACGGTCGAGTCCCGTAGAAGCCTGTCTGGCCATTTTGTCGGCAGACAGCTTTCGAAAAGAAGTTGATAGGCTAGGGTTGTCAGGAAATAATGCGCTACATGTTGCGACTTGGAGGAATCATCTTGGGATTGTGAAAGAAATACTTAATGCCGGGGCAGATCCTAACATAACCGACGAAGAGTCTGGATGGTCATCAGTGCATAAGGCTTTGTATTTTGGTAATATCCGAGTTGCTGGTTTGCTGCTTGGGGCAAGGGGAGATGCTGGTAATGTAACGGATAGGCAAGGTCGATCTCCAGTCGATGTGATGTCGCAGCAATTGAAAGATGTGTGCAAGATTTATGAGTCGCATGGCCATGTGTTTGCGTGGGGCAATGGTAGCAATTTTACGCTAGGGACTGGATCTACAGATATACAACTTGTGCCCTCTCGAGTGGAAGCCCTGCACGATCAGGACGTGGTGCAGGTTGCTGCTGCTAAGTTCCATAGTGCAGTGGTGACTGATGATGGGAAATTGTTTACGTGGGGATGGGGACTGGGGGGGCGTCTCGGTCATCCTGAAGCTCATATTCATAGTGGCAATAGTGCTGTGATTCAGCCCAGGCTTGTGTCCTCGCTGAGCCGTGTGCATGTGTCCAGAATTGCTGTTGCTAAGCACCACACATTATTATGTACGTCACAAGGAGAACTCTTTTCAATGGGAAATAACCGATTCGGCCAATTGGGGTATCCATCAGGTGATACTCAGCCAGAACCTCGCAAGGTGACTGCCCTACGATCCATGACTATTGTCAGGATAGCTGCAGCTAACAAACACTCGGTTGCGATCTCTTCAACAGGAGATGTATTCACGTGGGGGAGCAATTCCTGTGGGCAGTTGGGCTACGGGGCTTTTGACTCATCCTCCTCGTCGAACCCAAGAGTTGTTGAAGCTTTAAAGGGCAAGTCAATTGCTGAATGTGCTGCTGCAAAACGCCACAGTGTTGTTCTGACCAAAGATGGGGACATTCTTACATGGGGTCATCGCGGTGTTTCGCCGCGAAAAGTCGTCCTGACTGGAGTGCGCCTGCAAAATGCACGAGGCTCTGATGGATCTGTTTTAAGGTTCCATAAGGGCTACATCGACGTGTCAAAGCCTCTCGTGGAATCTATATGTGCTGGTGCGGCCCATTCGAGTGCATTGACGTCAACTGGAGTCGTTTTAACATGGAGATCGGCAGATCCCGCTCTACAAGTGCAAGAAATTGGGGGTAATCTTGCTGGAAAGAAGGTTGTAAGTATTGCAGCAGGTAAATATAGAACAGCAGCAGTAACTGATGATGGAGATGTATATATTTGGGAGGGGCGTGCTGATTTTTTTCCAGCAGAAGGAAGGGAAGCAGGGAGTGGTAGTAAGAAAATCAGAGGACACGGTATCAAGGGTCATTGGAATGGGGATCATGTGCTTGGATCATCTGCAGGAAGTAGTCCAAGTTCATATGAACGGGGAGGATCGTATCGAAGTGACTCACCATCACTAATGGAGCGCATGCATCAGTTTCGCCTATCAAAAATGGGTTCGTCGCCATCACCAAGAATATCTTCATCAATGCTATCGGATTATCAGATTTTGGAAGGGCGATTTGATACTATTTGCCCTGAGAAGGTGAAAGGACCAAAGAAAGTGGCTGATGTAGCTGTTGGAGAAAAACACTCATTGGCTCTGCAAAGTTGGTTTAAAGATACTACAGAAGCTGGAAGTCTCTATTCAGGGTATGATCGTGTCCTTCTTTTATTCTTGTGAATTTATCTGCATCTTTTTTATTGTAGAGTTGAATTATCGAGTTCCTAATGTTGTGTAATGCAGTGATATTGAGAGTTCCAATTTGGAAGTCACCGTGAGAAAAGGACCTCAGCCTTTGCAGTGTATATGTGAAGAGTCTATTGCAAATCATATGGTTGATCCTCATACTGCCCTTCAAGTTATGATGTACGCAGACGCTGCAGGTGCTGGCATTTTGTGTGAGCGTTGCGCAAGTGTTGCAGCTCTCAATCTGGATGCTGTACTAGTAGAACATCCGACAGTACTATCCCAAATGCCTGCTCATCTGCTCCAGTATTTGGAGCATAAGATCAAAGTTCTTTTTAATATGGAAGAAAATGGTATCGAGAATCCTGACATGATATTGTTAACCCCTCTAGAGCCTGGTGCTTGTCCAACGAGAGCTCCAACTTTTTTAGGTGACTTGGAAACAGCATATGAGGAAAAGACTGAAGACGAGTCGGTTTCCAATGATGATTCAAAAGCACAGTATAATGCTGAATCGAAGTTTATATCAAGTCGAGCCTTTAGAGGTTCATCCCATGACCCAGAGAGAGAATCCTGTGAGGAAGGGAGGAGGCTTAGAAGGCTGATTCTGAAGAAGATTCAGCAATGCAATGCATTGGAAGAGCGACTAGAGAAAGGTGAATATCTAGATGCTCAACAGAAAGAGAAACTGTATCAAAAGAAAGTGGTAATATCTGCTTTGGTTGCATTGGACAGTGGTGTGCCCCATGAGCAGGTGAATGCTTTGCTCCGAGCTGCATCTCAAGCAGTTGTGGAGTCACAGTCAAATCTGACCGCAAATGTACATACTTTAAGTGCGATCAAATCTTACAAAGGTTCTTCTGCTACAAAAAACAAGTCCAAGAAGAAGATGAGACCTAAAGCTACCAATTCCGCCCCCGATACAGATCAAAGGCATGATTGGTCCCAACTGAAACTAGAAAAGGCACTTGAAAGCATCAAGCCTGGGTCTGCCCCGATCAAGCAGATTGGATTTTCAACCGATCACGATGCAAGTATAACTCTGACGAATTATGATGATGTACCAGACAATGTGAAAGGATTCAAGACGCCTGCACGAAACTCCAGGAAAGGGGGCCTCTCTATGTTTTTGAGAGGCGAGCTAGAATCTTCGCCTGCAACTGATAAACCTGCATGGGGAGGAAAATCAAGCTCACAAGCTAGCATAACTCCTTCACCATTATCTTCACTAGTGGCGTTGAAAAAAGAAGCTGCAAAAGTTGAGAGCTCCAATCTGCAGAAAGATCAAGCAAGTGCCTCAAAGTCAAGTGGAAGTCAAAGGAAGCTTGGGATAAAAGTTTCTCTTCATGACTACTTAAAGGGAGTCGTACCCGCCCAAGACTCGCCTACCATAGAAAGCCAGGATGAATCTTCTCCTTGGGCTCGAAGCGAAAGCTCTGGCTCAAAGATGCCATCGTTAAGGACAATCCAAATGGAGCAAGAGGAATTGAAAGCTGCCAGCCAAAGGAAAATACCCTGCCCTTCGGCGCCTCATCGACCAATCCATGATTTGCTGGGAACCTCTTCTGGAAGTGTGAACTCTACATTCCAGATGGGGGGGCAATCTCCCACCCAAACTGGATTCGTTTATGGCGGATCCCCTGGCAGCAGGGGGATGTTCGTTGCTGCACCAAGACCCAAGGAAAACAAGTGGTATATTAGAGAAGAAACTGCCATTGCTGTCGCCAGGGCAAAATCTTTAAAATCTATCCAAGAAGAAGAGCATGCCATGAAAGAACTCGCCAAGCTTTACGGAAATGCAAACGTACGCATTAAGAAGAAGATGTGATGATTTGTACCAACTTGGTGCAGATGATGTTGCTTTTGTTGATCTCATTAGAAAGAATTGTGGTTCGATCGGCGCTGATATCTTTCGTTTTTGTATATCATTTTGTACATTTTATCGGATTCCTTTAGATTCGGACACTGTAACTCAATTTTGAGTGTACCAAGAGGGTTTCCTCTGGCTGTAACAGCCATGAACGTTGTGCGGGAAGCCCTAGGTTTGCACGACAGAGATCGACTCTTGGGGCTCGTATTTATTTTGCTGGTGTCTACAATTTGGGTTATCGCAAGCTTTTTGGTGCAAGGGATTGAATCTGCTGGCATACACCCGGTCGTTATAACGTTTGTATCGAACTCACTGTTTTCGATTTACTTTCCTGTGTACTGGCTTGGCTCGTACCTGAAACATCAGACTTCTACATGCACAGATGTATCTATAGATGATAATAAAATCACACCACATCAGTCTGCATTCCGACAGTTCCTGGATAAAATTGTTGGCAACCAACTGTTTCAGGCAGCTGCAGTGGTGTGTGTTTTCAACGTGTTTGTTGGACTCCGTTGTGTCTTCCTTCATCGAGACATACCTCCATGTTGATTGAAAATGCGTACTATTTGTGGACTTCAGGTGGCACCTCTTTGGTTTCTCGCTCAACTTACTTTTAATGCTTCTTTGACCAAGACGTCAGTTACTTCCAACACCATCTTATCTTCAGCCTCAGCTCTGTTTACTTTTGGATTCGCAGTCGTATTACTTTCAGAGAGATTCACATATGTGAAACTGGGCTTCATTACGATGCTCATGGTTGGGACAGCCATGGTGACAGTATCTGATGCAGAGAGCACTGCTCCTGGTGAGAAGGCCTCTGTTTCTGTTTTGGGAGATGCTCTATGCCTGCTATCGGCAGTTTTCTATGGCATGTATACAGTATCAATTAGGAAGCAGTTAAAGGGTGATGACGAGACTGTGCCTATGACGTTATTCTTTGCATTCATGGGGACCTTGATATTCCTTGTTGTTGGTAGTATTCTTGCCGTCTTGTTTATGGCAGGTCTAAGATTCGGTATCCTGCCATGGTCCAGCCTGGGCATCATTATAATTAAAGGGCTACTTGATAATGTACTGTCGGATTATTTATGGGCCAGAGCTATTTTGCTAATCGGTGAGTTGCACATCCTTCATCTTTTATTTGTTTCACATCACTCATCATCATGTTCAATAATCAGCTGTGGCTAAGCCTCTACTGCTACGCGGGTTTGCTTTTGGAATTCAAGCGTAAAACGCAATTATATGGTAATGCCAATGCAGGACCCACATTGGCAACCTCTGGTCTTGCGCTCCAAGTCCCAATTGCTGTAGTATTGGATGCTCTGTTTAAAGACCCTGGATGGCTCCACTCTTGGAGCTCCGGCATCCTGACACTCTTGGGTGGCTGCATAATTCTGGTTGGATTTATTGGCCTGAGCAGGTCCGAGGAGGATTTGTCGAGGCAAAGTGGAGACGAAGATCAAATTCCTTTGACGCGTCCCTCATAGTGCTACTCTAAAGTAGCAAGAAGATCTGCTTATTCCTTTTGAAAGGAATGCAAATTAGCTGTGTGTGTCACTCGAATTGTACCTGTATGTGACATCTCATCATCTTTCGAAAGAGTCTCCATCCCAAAAGGCAATGCATGCATGAATACAAGTATTATTTCTATTTATCTAAAATGTATTATGTATGAATTTGGCAATTGAAGAGCAGAGAAAACTTCTGCCTGTCTGGTCAGTCAGGCAGAAGTTAGTCGATGCAGTGAAATCGTTTCCCGTTCTCATCATCGTGGGAGAGACTGGAAGCGGCAAGACGACTCAAATTCCGCAGTTTCTTCTTGAACACGGATTTGCAGATGGCAATGGGATCATTGCTTGCACCCAACCGCGTCGAGTTGCAGCATTAACAGTGGCCCAAAGAGTTGCACAAGAACGAGGCACAGAGCCAGGAAAAGAGGTGGGATACACAGTTAGATTCGATGACCGTACTTGTAAAAATACAAAGCTGAAGTATATGACCGATGGGATGCTCCTTCGGGAAGCATTGCTGGATCCGTTGCTGCGTCGTTACAGTACAGTGCTGCTGGACGAAGCCCATGAGAGGACTGTTGCAACGGATGTATTGCTGGGTCTACTGAAAGCCGCGCGTAACAAGCGAAAGGGTTCGTTTCGAATTATCATTATGAGTGCAACGTTAGATGTCAAAGGATATCAACGGTTTTTTCCAGGAGCGCAAGCAGTGTATGTTAAGGGAAGGCAGCATCCAGTCGAAGTAATGTATACTCATGAACCTCAAGAGAGTTATCTTGATGCTCTCGTCACAGCAGCCATACAAATTCATGTAGAAGAGGCGGAAGGGGATATATTGGGATTTTTAACAGGACAAGATGAGATTGAAATCGCCACGAGACTAATAAAGGAGAGGGCAAAAGCTGTGATCTCCGATCCAGAACGATTGGACATGCTGCACGTGATTCCCATGTTTGCAGCGCTCCCTTCTGACAAGCAGCTGCTAGCATTTCAACCTGTTCCTGCGGGGCATAGAAAGATTGTTTTATCGACTAATATTGCGGAAACGTCGATTACTATACCCGGCATCAAGTATGTGGTGGACACAGGTTTTGTAAAATCAAGAGCATATAATGCATCTCTTGGAGCAGACTGCCTGCAGGTGGTGCCCATATCTCAGGCTCAAGCTTGGCAACGGACCGGTCGGGCTGGGAGAGAGGGGCCTGGTAAATGCTACAGATTATTTACGGAGGAATCTTTTCTGACGTTGGACGAAGTGACTGAGCCAGAAATACGTAGGGCCAATCTTGCTTCCATAGTATTGCAACTCAAGTCTATGGGCATTGAGAACCCATTGACGTTCGATTTTATGGACCCTCCGCCCAAAGCATCGTTGTTAAGAGCGTTGGAGCTTCTTTATGCGCTACAAGCCTTAGACCCAAAGGGCAAACTGACAGATATGGGGAAACTACTGTCTAGGCTTCCTGTTGATCCGATGTTTGCAAGGTGCCTCCTGCTCAGTGGTGATGTAGGATGTTCAGAGGAAATGTTGGCCATTGTCTCTATGGTGAGCTGCGACGCAACGGTCTTTGTGACTCCTTCGAATTCTAAAGAAGAGGCTAGAGAAGCCCATAAACGCTTTTTCAGCGCTTTGGGGGACCACCAGACGTTACATTCTATCTTTTATTCTTGGAAATCGACCCCCCAAAAGCAGAGAAAGGCTTGGTGCAAGGAAAACTTTATCAATAGCAGAGCATTATCCAAGGCTTTTGACATATACATGCAACTGAAAAATCACTTACAAACATTGGTTATACCATTGAATAGTTCAGATGACAGTGTAGTAACTAGAAAAGCACTTGTAGCTGGGTTATTCCCTCACGCAGCCAAGAGGCAGCAGAATGGGTCATACAAGGTTATTTCTACTGGCCTAGAGGTGAAAATACATCCCTCCTCTGTTCTCCATGGCAAAGCCCCAGATTGTGTTATATTCAATGAGGTTGTTAAAACATCCAGGCAGTATGTTAGAGGTGTCACTGTGATTGAGGCTTCCTGGCTCCCAGAAATAGCACCGGCATACTTTTCACGTCAATCGTCTGGCTGACATGTGTGTGCGCCTGTGGTCTGATATTTGGCTGACAGAGTCACGACTGAATGTTGCAGCTTTAATCTATCCCAACATATCAATCACTTTTTGGTGTATTTATCTTTGACTCATGACCAGTATTTAATACTGAATGGTGTAATTATGTCATGTATTTATAGGATCTTTGTTGTTCCCAGCTCAAGTGTTTCTGCAACTCGAGCAACCTTGATACGATTCAGATCAACTATAGTTAGTTTCCTTTCATCCTCGAGAGAATTTTTGCATTAATTCACATGTATCGGTAGTATCACTATTCTTTAAAGCAATATGCAAGTAAAGTCGAATCTTTATTGTCATTGGCCCCTTTGAACTCAGTTTCTGACAGGCGTTATTCTAAAACGCTGGCGATCTCCGTCTGTGGGGCTGTACATGAAGCGGGTGCATGAGGTTGAAACCCCAAGGAAAGCCATGTCACCCAAGTTCTGGGAGACGAGATTGACGTTTTCGCAAGATTCGGATTCGCCAGGGTGAGGAACAACCTGCCATTCCCATCTGCTGCCACCAACTTTGAGAGCACCATCAGATGCAATAAGATTCGGGGCAGCCAAATTTTTTCGCAGTGGGCACCCTTTGCGGGCCAGAGCTTCCACTTTCGTTGGAGTGCTCTTACCCCCTAGGAACGTGGTGGACAGTCTCCAGTTCTTCCTGACAAACTTTCCCCCGAGCTGGTTGTCTGTTCTCAATGTAACAAGACTATTATCGCAGTCAGAATCTGTTCCAGAGGCAATGTAAATATTGCTGCAAGGTGAGTATGAAGGGCTCAAATTATAGACACCATCATACTTGCACACAAGGGGGGTTGGATTTGGAACAGGAGGTCTTGCTGGTGGCCTTGCTATTTCAAAGGGTGGCCTTTCTGGTGGCTTGGCTATTGGCTTGTCGGGAATATTGGTGATTGTCGTAAATCTTTGTGTTAGAATCGCGCAGTTACTGGTGGTGATGGAATTGGGGTCCACTCGAAATGCACTCAGGACATCACATGTCCCAATGCCAAGGTCCCCGAATGTACCCCCTTCTTGAATAGTGGCCGGATTTGAGCATACTTGTTTGTTGAAGGTATCAAAGCCTAGGGGCTGGCAAATTCCAGTGGTGGTAATTTCTAACGGAAGATTGTAAGCAATAGAGGACGGCAGGCCTTCGATTGGACTAGGTCCACAAAGTTTACCCAGGTAGTCACTGGCAAGTGGTGGTGCAATTGTGATGGTTGGAGCCGTCCTGTATCCAGATCCTGCGCTGGTCACAATCAATCTTGTAACCAAGGTTTTTTCTATTTGTGCCACTATTACGGCATTCACGGCCGACTGCATGAAGGAGGTGGACACCGTAACGGTTGGAGCTACAGTGCAAAAGACTGGTATGCTTCTCGATTGCGGAATGAGGCTCACTTTAGATACCATGGTTCCAGACATTCTGACTGCCACATCACTGCTTGTACATTGGTATGCCTTTCTGGGAGTGTCCGTGGCATCTATCATTGCGATCATGCCTCCAGAGCAGCCATTTGAGACGCAGGTACCGCCTCCCAAGGTTGCAGGCGGCGTTGCAGCGTATGGCCCATTGCTAGCAGCATTCGCTACCAGAAATACTGGCTCGGCTCCACTGAGAGTTGCAATGACTTGAGCAGGGAGCGGGTCAGGGGCACTCACTGTCACATTTGGAGGCATCAGGTACCCCAGTCCT
Organism: Picochlorum sp. 'soloecismus'; assembly: GCA_002818215.1. Classification (NCBI taxonomy): domain Eukaryota; kingdom Viridiplantae; phylum Chlorophyta; class Trebouxiophyceae; genus Picochlorum; species Picochlorum sp. 'soloecismus'. The sequence continues at coordinate 294,567 of PJAJ01000025.1, read as the reverse complement.
GGGGAAGTTGGCACATTGAGTGGAACACGAACGGAAATCTTTGGTACAGACACCCCGCACACATTATTTGCATTAATCGAACCATCTATTGGCGGAGGTGGACTGTTGCATGTGGCCTGTTGAAGCTTGCTCTCAACCTCTTTTGCCACAATGCCGTACTGTTTGCATGGTCCAGATCCCGGTAGGCCCGTAATCCCCCCTTTTACTGCCATCATTGAGCAAAATTTACCCTTATTTGCTGCTATGACGGATCCGTCATCTAAACCGACCACGTTGATGATGCCTGATGGATTTAACTTGTCATATATCAGTCGTGCACTACATTGCACAGGCCCTGGAATTCCTGTCAGGTTACTGAGAAAGTTTAATGCCAAAGTAGAAGAATCTGTCACCTTCTCCAGACCCTTACAAGCGCAATTTGGTTTGATGTCTTTGAGAAAAGGGAACAGAGCCGAAGTGTTCCCTAGCAATTGAGTCACCTTTTCTTTGCTCAAGAACTTTGCCACATTTAGATCATCAATACTGGGAGTCGACGTCCAATTGAACCAAGAGTATCCATTTACCAAAGCACTCGAGCTGCCGAATGGTATTACACTGGCGATACGGCACTCTTGCTTGACCTTGCTCATCCCATCCGATCCCATCCCCTCAACCACTCCTTTGCATACCGCATCCTTCTCTCTGTCACCAAAACTACTGGCAGACTCAAACCCAGAGACAATGAAGCTGAACACCAACTGCAATACATAGAGGAAAGATTTGCTCGTCTTGATGTTCGCATGGTGGATGATTTCGCCGTGTATCCGTGATACTGTGAGAAGCATCATCTTGTCTAGTGGCTGCAAGCCAGAGCGTCAACAGCCCGAATGGCCCCAGGTATGCACAAAGCGAGCCAAAAACACCTCGATAACGCACGTACCCCTGGAGTTTCAAACGTTTCACCAACTTCAGGACCTGGTGTCATGGGCGGAGGAGGCGACACGACCACTTCAGGTGGAGAAAAGGTTATTGCCCCTGCAGCTGCTGCACACAGAAGCAGCACGATGCCAGCATTCAAAAGAAGGTGAATTTCTTTCACCTGCATTGAATCCTATCACAGTAAAATTAATCTTGATTTTACTTTAATTTTCTTATCAGATGTACAGAGATTAAACAGCATCAGCACCCATCAGGTCCGAGCACTAAAATCACGATATTACGTGATCGCGTAATATTACGCAATTAATTGCGAGCGCGGGAATTCCCGCGTTCCGGAATTCCGGTTAGTTCGAACTACATGCTAGCGCTAGCGCTGCTTTATAAAGCAATGTAGCAATGCAAGTGTGTAATTATAGTTATAAAGCAAGCAAACAAATTTATTTGTGGTTTTTTTTGGCCTGTTCATATCCTTTCCATTTCTCTTCCGTTACTCACCACATAGGATGAGTTTGTAATGATCATTCTTTTGGTGATCATTCTTGTATAAAAGTGATACTTATCAGTGAGCGGGTAAGCTCTTTAGAATTTAGAATTTTAAAAGAATAGCGTCTAGCCAGATGATCGATATAGATGCGCATCTATGGAGTATGCTCCACTAATGGAACGCTCATGATCATGCATGCTCATATGAGCAGATCTGCTCTGGATCCAGATCCAGATCCAGATATATAGCCATGCCAAGAGTCTGAGATGCATCACCCTGTACGACAGCCCTCGTCCTCCATCCTACCAACAGACCTTCCTCCCGTGCTTTGTTCTTGTATTGTCTGTTTGTTGGTCTTGTTGGACTGTCCATCTCCTTTTCATTCATCTTCCATTCCTGACGATCGGGCACATGGGCCGGGTGTATAACGATTACACTCTATCATGTAAGCTTGGACTTAAAAAATATATATATATATATGGATATCCATCGATCATGATCGATTTGATCAAATCGATTTGCAGACACATGCCATTGCAGTGCCCAGTTCAAAACCGACACACCATCACTGCTCTGGTACCAGTTTTAATGAATATTTACAATTATCCATGCTTCATTTGATTTTGTATATTTTTGGGGAGAAAGAAAAGAGGAAATTGGGATTTTTGCTGATCTTCTGGCCAAGAGGACCTTGTGTCACCGTCACTGCAAAACATGGAGGACATTTGGAGCGACAACAACGTTGAGCCTAGTAAAAAGAAAAAGCTAGTATGGCTTTATTCTTTCTTATTGTTTATATTTATTAACGTATGCAGCCTACAAGGCTGGCTGGGTCCAACTAATGCTGAGGTTTCGAAGCGATTCGAAACAGTTCTCACGCCAATCGGGTATGTCTCATCTGCTATGGATCATGATTGGGCGATATATCCGTATATATGTATGTACATCTTATAAAATAGTAAACCAGGAAAGCAACTGTGGAAAGTTTTCATGGTGCAGATGGACTTTCAGTATCTGGGGCGTCATGTTCCTGCTGCAGGGTGCAGGAACCCTGTATTTGTTCCTGCAGCAAGGCTACGACCCTGATGGGTACAAGCAGAGGTATGTGAATGGGCTATTTGGTCCTCTGCTGGGGTTTTGGGCGTCAGCTTCATTGTGGCAGATATGTTTTGTGAGGCAGAGTCCATCTGGGATGCTACTAGCAGGGGTGTGCCTTTTTGGTGGTTTGGCAGCCATGGGTGCTGGTATGATGCATTTGTACAAGCTTAGAGCATCATTTGGATCTCCTGATAGTATCTTGTTGTACTTTTGCTATATGCTTCCAGCGAGCATCTGTACCGCATGGCTCTCTGGTACGTCTTTGTTTTACCTGTTTGGTATCTTTGAATACGTGACTCTCCTTGGAAGACAGGCCTGTCTGGACACCTAGGGAGAAATTGTGTTCGACATTGCGTTTTTTTGTACCTGTGCAGTTGCATTCGGCGTCCAATGCTTGATAATATCATCGTATCAAGTAGCGTCAGGATCGCAAGATTATTTTGCCATCGGGTTGTTGACAGCTGTAACTATCGCTGGTAGCTGGTTTCTTCTTGTTCATAAAGATACTGCGTACGGGTTTACGCTTCTTTGGGCTTTCGTCGGCGTGTACGAGGCCACTAGTTCAAGTGGAGTGAAGCATATCACCATGTTTTACATTTTAATTATTCTGCTTGGATGCCTTGTGTCGGTGCTGCGGAGGAAACGGCCAGAGCAGGTCGAACTGGTGCAAAGCGAGGCTCAGCCATTGATTCAAAAGACTCGTGATGTGAATGCCCAAGAAATGCAGGTGTAGTAATCTAATCTAATTAGCATTCTTACATATATACATGTTTTCTGTTCTATACCATTTTAATTCCGCAAATCAAGATTATTCAAATCCTTCAAGGCTTCACTGCATGAACTCGACGATGACCCCCTGTAATGGGAAGGCACTGTGTTGCGTTCACTGGCAGCATCCCCGGATAAAATTTCATCCTCTCTTTTGCTGGGATGTAGAGATGTTGGAGATGGGCTTTTTTTATGATGCTTATACTTGTGAGCCAAATAATTCCCACCGCTGTCATATTTTCTACCAAATGAGGGCATGCCATGATTTGGAGGCATTTGAGGACCCCAACCTGGCTTGTATTGGTCATTACCTGTGCTTTGGGGCGGCGTGTGCTCATATTCAGGTTCAGCAGCAGGAACATTTACTTCCCATTCATCCACTTGCATGATTTTCCTGCCGGTATGATTTTTTTGATCAGGTGGCGTTGTGGAGCGATGCTGGTTTCTCTCTGAAGATGAATTTAAATTCATTTTCTGGACTGCTTCATGAGTCATTCTTGCAGAACTTGGAGATTTCTTGCCCTTCTCATTTTTTCCATACTGGACCTGAGGCACAGGTCCTTGCGAGCCCGATGGTGCTCCCTCTCTCCTATTGTTGTCAGGTGGAATAGAAGGAAAAGATGATTGCGAACCACCTGCCTGGCCCCAAGTGTGCCGACCTGCATTCGATTGCACAGCCCCCTGTTGCTCTGCCACCCTTGCCATTGATCCAAACACATAAATGTCCAGCTGGCCCACGTCGATCTGAATATTCTTTGCTTTACATATCCCTAGTATTCTGTTTTTTTTATCCTCCGCCTGAGGATCACTCTTTCGCAGATAGTGTACTACCTTGCCATCAGTGTGGCCTAATTCTATGGCATCTGCCTTAACTAGTTTCCCTGCCAAATTGTTGCACCCCAGTGTCTTGTTAATGGAACTTCCAAACGATTTGAGCAACATCGCTGATATTTGTTTAATCTCTTCCAGATCCGCAGACAAATATCTCGTAGAATATAGCACTGTACATACTGACTGCATAGTTACAAAGGAACGAAACACACACTTTAATTTCAATACCGGCATTTGCTTGGGTGCACACAACTGCTCATCCTCACCGTTAGCAAATTCTCAGGAATTTCCTTTTCCTTTTCCAAATACGACGCTGATTCTTTAATTTGACTGACATATATCTCAACAAGAGAGTACGCTTTTAGCCTCTCGTCCGCATGTATCACCGATCGTATCCGAATACTGGCCTCTTCATACTCCCCTCTCTCAAGGTACTCTGCAACCTGCCCTTCCAATCTCCTTCTCTGCAGTATTGATGGCACTCAACATTCATCAGAACTCGAAGTCAAAATATTTATTGCATTAAAATTGAGTCGAGCACTCGAGTTCCAACGAATATTCTTTTTTCGCTGGTACCAAACTCGGAACAGACGACCCCCCCTTGTAAGAGACGCGTTCTGTAAGGAAAGCAAATCGCACCTCTGCCTCTAAACTCGACCGCTTGATCTTCACTCGATACTTAAATCCAGTACATGAAATTTTCCTGCATTGCATTGCCAGTATCAGCGTAAGACTGTCGGAAGCAACAAGTTCACAAAATTGGACACTGCGCCAGTCAACGATTGAAAAGCAAAACCTACAGTTTATCTGCAGATATTCGCTTCCCAAAAACCATTGTGAACTATTCAATTCTAGGAAGTGACTATATTTTAATAGAAATGCGTGTAGCGGTGGCGGATATTGATGAAGGGTACTTGGTTCATCGATGAAGACTTTCATTAAAGTGCGTAAGTATTTGCATTGTAATACATACCCTATAGATCGTAGGGTATAGGTCAGGAGCATTAATGCTCCCAAATATTTGGTATTTGGTTGAATGTGAGTCTGTTTGTGGACACTGATTGGATAGAAATCGTTTCAAATTATCTTTGGTATCAAATATTTTTGTTACATTAACATTGTCTTGTCATTGCATCAACTTGAATGAGTGACAAGAGGGGAGATTCTTGTCACCAGCCATGAGTAACGTGAGGCTGTCGTCGTCAGTGGTAGAGTTTGAAGACGTTGGACTTGCATGGTATGTACTATTGTTACATAATTGTACTAGTATAATTCCATCCATGGGGTTCTAGATGCATCATTGAAAGTATTGGGCCGGGTGCCTGCTTCAATTGAGGAGGCAGTTGGGTATCTCTATTTCTTGCAGAGGATGAGGCCATCTCGACTACTCATAGAACTTCATCGATCGTGTCGAACAATCATTATAATGCTATATGCGCAGGAATGGGGTTGGGTCTCTCGCAAGAGGTGGGTCTAGGACGGGTGTCAGGCATCTGGACGGACACTCGGACAAGGAAGAAGATGATGACGATGAGTTGGAGTTGGAGTTGTTGAAGAAGATGGGTCTTCCCAGTGCATTCGGAAAGGTATTGTGGCTCTTTGTTTAAAATATATAGATATATTGCTTTTGTTGTGAATGTGGGCGCTTTGATGTGCTATCTGCAGGCCAAAACTGGTGATGGACTGAAGAAAAATAAGAAGAACAACAAAGAGCCAGATGATACTGTGGGAATGCAAGATGATGCAGAGAATGATTTTAGTGATGAATGGCAGCAAGGTTTTGACGAAGCGACAGGATTTTATTATTATTATAACGAGAAGCTGCAGAAATCTCAATGGAAAATGCCAAAATGTGGGTTTAGAGCGCTGCCAGGGGGGCATTTGTTGGCAGAATTTGATGAAATAGACCTGGAAAACGGAAGCAAAGGGAATATCGATGCTGGTAAAACACAGAGTGGTGGAGAAAATGGAATGATGCTCGCGTCTCAAGTCTTTGAGCCTCCACCTGTGGGGAGAAATAGTTCTAAAGGAAATGAAAAGGTATCGTTATTAGGAAATGTGCTCGTGAAACCTCGGATGGAAAGCTCTGGGATCATGGACGGGATGCCATTGCCACATGGCATACATACCAGGTTCGACGAAGAAGAAGAAGGAGAAAAGGAAGATGTGGATCTGGACACAAGTGTGCCTGTCGCTGTCATCGCGAATCCCAAAGAATCAGCATCTGGAACAGCATTGAAAAAGCAGCGTAGAAACAGAAGACGGCGAGTCAAATCTCTGAACGAAGGACGTGCTCAATCTAATGTTGAAAATTTCGTGCAAAGTAATCCGCTTAAGAAATATTGGTTGCAGCGATACAGCTTGTTTTCTGAATTCGACAATGGAGTCATACTGGATGATGAAAGTTGGTACTCTGTCACGCCTGAGATAATTGCTTGGCATCAAGCAACGGTGGGTTTTGTCTATCTTCTTTGATTGATGGATGGATTGATTGATCGATGGATGGATGGATGGATTGACCGATTCCATCAGTTATAATTATGCATATTTGTCGAGTGATAAATCATATAACGAATGTCCCACTTACTACTTCAGAGAATTGCCCGATACTATGGATCACAATGCTTGGTGGTGGATGCATTTGGAGGTGCTGGAGGAAACACTATACAGCTTGCACTAGCCGGGCTGCAGGTAATCTCAATTGACATTTCCCAGAATAGATCGTTCATAATTCGACAAAACGCCACAGTTTATGGAGTTCAAAACTTTATCGACGTATTATGCGGTGATTTTACAGTCGTCTCGCCTTCCATTCATGCTGACGTTGTGTTCCTTTCCCCACCCTGGGGAGGTCCAGAGTACTCCCAGAATGACATTTTCGATGTGGAACATATGGGCGGCAATCCTCATCTCGGTCTAGGACGACTTATTCATATCGCTTGTATCCATATGAAGGCGTCTAGTGTCGTAGCGTGGCTGCCTAGGAACACCGATAGGGACCAAGTCACAAGAGTTATTAAAGCTAGCCCGTTGGATTCCTCAGCTGCCCATATAGAAGAAGCGTATGTCAATGGTGTTTCAAAAGGTCTAACAGTTTACATAGGTATAATAGCTCAATACATATCAAAATATAATCCATGAAATCACTCAACAACAAAAATAATGTCACTTTTTTGCCGAAATATGACCCTCTTCTTCCAGGAACCCATGTGCAGTGTCTCCATCATCGTCGGTCGACATGGTTTTTGCGTACCATTCGAAGCCCTGATTGACTGGCCCGTTGCTGCAGTCTTGTAGCAATGGTTGTGCTCTCTTGTTCACGGCCATTTTTTTCGTTGCCATTGGAATGCTTTCTCTGCTACGTTCATCCTCCTACACACGATCCATCGCCCCACGTGAGTGCACTTGACTCGAAACGAATCACTCAATGTCGTGCGGGTATCTGTTGCTCAGACAAGATAAACGCACCTTTTCGGGATCTAATCCAAATAAATTCCTAAAAAAATTCATATTGATATCGAATTTTCCATACTGAAATTGTACTCGATAAGATCTACGTTCAAAACAATTTAAGAACACACGCTGGAGTATACTCCACTACTACTAGTAGTAGCAGATTATAAAATGTTGGATTGATATTTTGCCCAGACAAAGAATACGGACATTTCTTCATCAGTTGACATGTTTCACTTTCACTTGCATAAGAAAAGAAGCGCGAAATTTGCGAAGAATCAGCCTACGAGCGGAGAAATAACATGATCAATACAGGCAAACATCCCAAGATGGAAGAAATTGATTACTCTGAGCTAGTCCACCATACCGACTTCAACTTCGAGATGACGTACGATGCCAGTGGCATTGTAAAAGTATGCGGAGTGTAGACATCCGGTAGATGGTCTGCATAGCTCTTGGAAAACGTGTGTACATCCAGGACTGGCTGCTGTTGAGAGTCAACAACAGGATACCCATCAACTATCCACTGGAGAATACCTCCACTCAGATTGTAGATTTCTAGCCCAGTATCATCAGCATATTTCTCTACAAATTTTGAGGATCTATACCCAATAGTGCAGTAGGCAACCACAGCAGGCTGTTCCTTTATTACTGTTGGCAACTGTCTTGCAAATTCCGTCTCAGACATGCAGCGACCAGGAAGTTTGGAAACTGCCATTTCCTCTGGCATTCTGCAATCTGCGAGTAGCACACCATCCGTTCCTCTCTCTTCTTGTAATCTGTGCACATCTCTCGGCATAATGTGCGTCACGTTACGAAACATATTATTCAACTTGGCCACTCGCTGTTGCAATTTCTCCACTTCCTGCCCACCAGGCGCTATTTTCCCATTCATTCCTCAATAAGTAGTAATTTTTAGCTCCCTAGTATTATTTTTATATTAACGATACTTCAAAAATCGTACGATTAATCAGAAATAGATAATCGCAGCAGTGCTGGCCAAGCAACTCCTCAGCAAATGATAGAAACGCAAACAGTTAACTGTAACTCAACGTTGAGCACCCAGTCCTTGAATCTACTCGATAACCTAACTATAATATGGCTGGTACAGTTGTACAATAATGCGGCTATGTAAGAGCTTGTCGAGCAGCCAATTCGAATATTCAATTGATCATTCGTCAAAGGAGGGGTGTCCTGTTGCAGTGGACAATGCAAAAACGTCTAGCACATAGTGCAGGTAGAATGTACAATGAAATATAACATGATTGCCACTGGACGCTTGGGTGCAACCATATTTTCACCATTGCCTTGTCATCATCACCCTGCGTAGCATTTACTCCAAGAAAGTGCACTTTTCGGCACAGTTCCAACTCTGGTCTCCAAGAAAGTTTCCGAGGTATCAGTTGGACAGTTTGTCGAGCTGCTAGATGCTAAAACCGCATCCGGTATTGGCGAGTTACACATCGCACATGAAGGAAAAGTGGAAGTCCTGGCTCCATCCTCGAGTAGAGTTGTTGCGGAGTAGGTGGCTTGGTATAGAAAGCTGAGGTTGGCAATCTGCTGATACGTTCCAGAGACAACTATAGACATCTCAAAGTAGGAACCATTGACCAATGCGAGCTCAATGCTTCCAATATCAGGATTATAAGCCAGCTCTGTGAAATAAGTGTCGCCTGGCTCTGTACCATTGTTGATGGAGTACACTCCACCCAAGAAAGAGGGGGGTGCTCCATCATTCTCGAATGACGTACTACGTCGTTAGTAGTCAGCCCTGCTAGAAATTGGCCCTCCGTTCCACCTGGGACGTTTTTTGCCCAAAAAATCGTCTAGTCCTGAGAATTGACTCCTGCGACCATGTCAGGAGGCTTGCATTTCTGGATGATTCATAAAAAGTTATGGCGAATGGCACAGGGTAGGGTAGGGTAGGGGACGCATGCGCATATGCGCACAACCCACGTGTGCTTTTCACAACCCTCACTGTGGGCCAAGTTGAAGTTTCGGGCCAGGGCGAAGCCTGCAGCTGTTCCACGAGGCATCCTAGTCGCCTCGCTCCAAATTTGGAATCCTCTTTCCAGGGGACCAATGAAGGAGTTCACATGTGAAAACTAGCTAGTACTGTACAGTGGACATGCCCACCGGTGATCGCCGGTGATACAATTTCCAGCTACGTAGCTGAGTATACTCAATCCGGCCCACATACGTGGGCCCATCGATGGGCCGATATCGGCATCCGCTGCAAGCCATGGCCAGTACACAGGCGCCATACCCTGCAATAATTGTACATCACTCCGCAATAATCTGTACAGATATGATTATTATTATTATTATTGATTAATAATATTCTTACTAGTGGTGAAAAAGTAGTTTATTGCGCATTATGGGCTGCTTTCTAACAGTTTGACAAGATATTCAAACAGTCCCCGAGTATCTGTAGAGTTCGCCCATTTCACAAGACCAAAGGCGATTTGAATCTGTTAGAACTCATAAATACATGAAAATGAATCAGAACATATTTAAGAGACTGCATGGCAGGGAGCCAAAGTGCAATGTGGGAGAGAGAGTGCGGACTGTGACAAATGCAAAGGGAAGAAAAAAGGAGAGAGTGCGTTTAGTATGTGTGTCGGTGACGTTTTGCTACAGTGGATCGGCATAAGTGATCAGATGGTATGTTTCCCTGTTGGTTTGGTAATGTTAGTGAACATCCATTGTGGGTATCATGCTGCAGGGGTACGGGTCGGGGAGGGAAAATATGGTTAACGAAACGAAAAATGTAGAGCCCTCTGCAGCCGAGTACTTGCACTTTGGTCGATTGCTTGGGGAGAAAACTGAAGAGAGTGAAAGGAAGTTAAAGTCAAAAGCTGTGGATATAGAAAAGGATGATAGAGCAAAGTTATATATGGAGAAATGGCAGAATGAAGAAGAAGTTTCATACAGCATGTTTGAAACCATGCTGGGGAGCAGTACTGAAGGATTGTCTAGAGCAGATGCTCTGAGTTTTGAGCAGATTGTGAGTGGAGATTATGGGGCTCGTTATGATGAACTCGAAGAAGAGAAATATTTTCAAGAGTTGCAGGGGAAGCCAAGCAGGAGCACAGTAGGGCTTTCAGAATCAAATGATTTCGAGGTACGAACATTCCATTAAATTATTTTTGCTCTGTTTGTTCTGTGCATGCATGGGTGTTGCGATTATAATAACGATAGAGGAGAAGGGTACAGTGGGCAATTATGCTTTTGAAGAATAACATGGACTTTACAGCTGAGAATAAATAAATAAATAGGGTTGCCTTTCGTTCTTTTGCCAATTACCGTCATGACAATTTGTATTGGAATTATTCAATTAAATCACGGGCTGTCGCGTGAGAGAAGAAATCAGCCGGTCTTGATCCTTGGAAAATAGTTGGGAGAGCTTCTTACGACCGTCAGCACCCGATTCTGTAATCAGCTGTAATTCGGAGAGTTTGATCAGCTTGATGTTCACCAGGCGTACCTCTGAAAGAGGCATACTATCAATAACATTGGGAAATCCTGCGAGACATATCAGAGAGAGGAGCAGTCAGTCATCAGATAAAGCATTGAGTTTTCCAGGATAAGGAAAGGCTTGTTCCTCAGGTGGACATACTATGATCCTGGCTTTCATCCAGCAGGCCTAAAAGAGCTCCTACTCTGTCTTCTGAGTTCACGTGCTCATTTCTATACTCGCCTGGTATGGCATCAGCGACTCCTTCAGCTTCAGTAGACAGCAGACCCAAGAAAAAGTCAATCATATGCCGGATACCACCATGGCCAGCTGCCATGGAACATACAGTGAACAACAATTGATACTGCCATGAAGATTTTATTTCATGAACACTAAGACCAAGCTCGCTGACGGGAGTCTCAATGAAGAATTCAATGCCATAGCCATTCACGTTGGCATCCTCAGCAAGATCGTCAAATGGGTCAGAAAGGCCATCTGACACTAGAACCACAGTATTTTCGCGTGGTCGGTGAATCACTTGGAATCTCTGGGCTAAACCCGGCCATTTAGAGCACGATTTAGGCAAATCTAAAGGATCTTCTTCGATACAGAAATCTTGAACTCTGCCGATCGAGGCATATGCCACATGTCGAGCCACTCTGCTTTTCTCTACCAAATGCTCAACAGAAGCATGGAGTCTATCTGAGGGCATTAAATTTAGTGGTTCTAGCACATGGTCGTTTGCATCATTATCAGCGCCACCGCAGCACTTGAAGCACACGAAACTCCTCGCTTTCCTGTCGTCGAACCGAGGGTGCTTGGCCATTTCTCAAGTCTCCCAGGAGAAACAACGGTTGGAAACAAAGCGGACCTACTTCCAGTCCAATTATGAGTTTTCTTCGTCTCTACTAAAAATGGGTTAAAATTGAAGCCAATGTTTTCCCAATGAGACTCGAAGTCCGTCGACGTGTATTTTTTGGCGTGTACGGTTGATGTGGCTCGACGCTCGACGCGTCGACCTTGCAAGGATCCTCAATGTTGGGGATCTACAGGTTTGCCAATAATAATGCTGTGCTCACAGCTGATCATTCCATTTTCTACAATCCATAGCACATGGGAGGAATATGGGATTGGTGTTAGCATGTAGTAGCTAATTGATGTTGATGTTTGGATCACACGTTGTGTGTTGAATGATCATTTTCTCTTGCAATGCAGGAGGCTGGAAATGAACAGAAGGGAGTCGAGCCAGCCACGTACGGAGCATTTGACTCTCTTCTTGGAGATTCCTTGCCGGCAAGTAAGCAGAAGAAGAAGAAGAATCAAGGTGCTGAAAAAACAAAGCAGACATCTAGTAGTGAAACGGCAAAGTCGCAGATGGGTCAGACGAATGGTAATGCACGAGCAAAAAAGCTGGCTACGTTACAAAAGCCGCAGCAGGTACCAAGCCGCGAAAAAACGCATGCTATGCCCCACGAACCTGAATTAACTAGACCCAAGGAAAAAGAGGGAGACGTAGACCTGAACAGGAGAAAAAAGCCTGAGTTGAAAGTAAAATCTTTGATTGCTGAGGACGAAAAACATGTGTCGTCAGATGCTGATGCGAGGAAAAGCAAGAGAGATGAAAATGTGGCCAGAGCTATAGAGCTACAAAAGAGTGGTGCTGTGCTTGAAGCTACCATATGGCAAGCAAACTCAGGGGGTGTATTGATATCAGATTCCTCCTCAGGGCTTACAGGGTATGTTCCATTCGGATTCCTGTCATCTTCGAACGGGAGACGAGTCATTTCAGCCCAGTCCCAACTGCGCTCGATTAGAACAAAGGCAGATGAGGAGGACCCAGCGTTATTTGCCAGAGAGATAAAAAGGCAGGGGATGGAGGTTCTGCTTGAAGAGAAAATATTTGTTCGTGTAGTTTCAGTCGACAAAGAGACCGCCAGAGTCATTTGTAGCGAGAAACAAGACTCTGATACTATCGAGCCTCTGACAGAGGCCACCGTGTTATCTATCGCTGAGTCTTTTCTTGGAGATATTCTTGAAGTGAAAGTGAAGAGTATCAAGGAATTTGGTATATTTGTAGAATTTGAGATCCCCGCGGATGTCAACCAGCGAAAATATCTAGGCCTGGTTCATTCGAGCGAAATTTCATGGGAACAGGATGGTATGCCAGACGTAGCCCCAGGCGTCGTGCAAAAGGCAAAAATCATTCACGCCGATGTGTCCAAGAAGAGAGTCTTTTTCTCCTTCAAGAGAACAAAAGCCAACCCTCTCCTAGAAACGCTGGACAGTCTATTGGCTCCATCATTCAATGGCAGTAATAAGGACACGTCAAATGGTGGCATGAGTCGAAACACTTTTGACTCTTCCTCTGACATGCGACCTCTGCTTGGAGATTTGCAGGATGCACTTGACTTACGTGATCAACTCTGCCAAATGAGTCAGATCACCCAAGTAACCCTTGGTCCAAGACTCCAAAGCAGAGCATCTGCCCAGAATGTTGAACTTTATCTGGGCAAAGGTGGCAGCAACGCTACCCCTGGCACATACAAATTGATTGTACGCAAAGGCTTTGATGTACAGGAGATGTCTGTCGTCTCCAATCTGACCAGAGCAGAATTCGTGGCCATCATATCTCCCAAGGCCGGATAGCTGCATTTTTAAGAATACATATTTTAACTTTATACTCATTCTAACCCATAATTTCGATAGAAAAGATGGTGCGTGTTGCCCTTCTCTTGGCACTTTTTATCACGAGTGCCTTTGGATCTGATCCAGGTGAATCCTTTGTCGGCGTCAAGGATCTGAGTACGTGTATCTCCATTTTCTTGTAATATTGCTTTTATATACATTTATAATCACCTATTTGGCTCTTTACTCATCGCACCTGTTTCAATCTGACCCTTGTTTGATGCGAACACAATTGATGGTGAATGTTTCTCTGCCCTCTTGCAGCATCGGAAAACTTTGACAGCATAATTGATGGACAGAAAGCCGCATTAATTGAGTTTTATGCCCCATGGTGCGGGCACTGCAAATCTTTGGCCCCTGAGTACAAGGCCTTGGGAGAGATGATAATGAAGAATCCAGAGCTGAACAGCCAGGTTGTTATTGCAAAGGTACGTTGACTGTACATTAATTTGAAAGGGACGTATGCGTGAATATTTGCACTCTTTCATTTGCTTTTTTCGTACATTTGGACGTTCAGAAGATGCATGATAGTAATTACCTGTGTGCAGGTCGATGCCGACAAGCATCATGAACTTGGCAGCAGATTTGGAGTTACAGGGTTCCCAACAATCAAGTGGTTCCCCCGCGGTCAGCCCTTCGATTCTGCAAGAACGTAGGTCATATTATAATAATTACAATAATTTTGTTGCTATTAATTAATGTACTAGTGCCATTGCTTCGGTCGATCACATTACTACTTCAATGCAGGCACCGAGGTGCAAGGACCGCACCAGCTTTTTTAGAATACATCAAGAAACAGCTGACAAAAGACGCTGCCTTCGCCCGTATTCCAGCCCTCAGCGAACTGGCAGTGAAATTCATGAGGGCGGAAGGAGATGATGCCGACAAGCTGCTTTCAGAGGCAAAGTCAATGGTACAGGACAAGATTGATGCAGATTTGAAGGCAAATGGAGACCTCTATGTCAAGTACATGGCAAAGATTGCCGAGAAGGGAAAGGAATACGTCGATAAGGAAGTAACGCGCCTCAATAACCTCATTGCAAGCGGTATGTCGCCGGCCAAGCTCTTTGAAGTCCGCAGAAAAGTGAGCGTCCTCGAGGCATTCAAAGGGCCAGTTGAATCGGATGATGGATCCACAGATGATGGCTATGATGAATACTAAGTGTGCATGTAATGGAAATTAGCACCATCACAACTAGTCAGCTAATATTCTATCAATCATTGACGCGCAAATTCGTTCGAATCACCAAATTGGTCACCGTAATTTGTTGACATGGGAATTCAATAACAATGTTACCCTACAATACATGCACGGCCCACTAGTGGGTCCATATGGACGGGTCCCCATCCAGGGCACACCAAATGTAAAGCCTGCTGAGGCAGCATAAGGACTGATCTATACATAAATTGATAAATTCGATTCGAATGGTAGATGTGGAGGAAAAGAATAGGATTCTTTCCTCAAAGGAGAGCTCGCCACAGTTGTTCACCATTGGAGGTTCAGGTTCGTGCGAGATTCGTTTCCGCGACCTGAAGTTCAGTGTCTTGGTGAAAGGTCAGGGAAAAGTGCCAAAGGAGAGAAAGTACATTTTAAAAGGCATAACTGGGAAATGCATACCGGGACGATTGCTCGCAATTATGGGCTCGTCTGGTGCCGGAAAGACGACGGTGTGTTTTTGGACAATTGCTGGTTGACCGTTGCAGTGTGGGCAAGACTTTCGAGTCGAATAGGTAGAAGTCTCAGTACCGATGATAAACACATTACAAGCTTGCTATGATGATATACAATGGTGCACTCGCGAAAAAACCAAACTGATGATGAATTCACAACGTATGTGGTTTGAACTGTTTGCAGCTGCTCGATATCTTGGCAAGTAATTACGTTTCTGGAGGGCAAATTGAAGGCAATATCCTTGTGAATGGGAAGTCACGCAATGATTATCTGTTTAGAAAACAGAGTTGTTATGTTCTGCAGCAGGACGTGCTTTTGTCAAGTGCAACTGTCAAAGAATCAATTACAACTAGTGCACTTTTGAAACTGCCGATGTCTTTGACAAAGGAGGAAAAGTTGGCCAGGGTGGACAAGGTGCTGGAGGAATTAAATCTTGTCGAGTGCCAAAATACGTTGGTTGGTGATGAATTGTTGGGTATTAAAGGTATATCTGGGGGTCAGAAACGTAGGGTGTCAATTGGTATTGAGTTGGTCAAAGGTATGGGTTCCTCACAGAGTGGCAGCCTGTGTCTGTTGACAATGATGCACGTTTATTAGATACATACAAATATATATAGATATACATATATGAATGTGGCATGCAGATCCAACATCTATTTTCCTCGATGAGCCAACGTCTGGGTTGGATTCAGAAATGGCAGTTTCTTTGCTAGAGAATTTGAAAGATCTCTGCAGGCGAAACAGAACTGTGGCTCTTACGATTCATCAACCAAACTCTATAATTACGTCAAAATTTGATGATTTCATGTTGCTGGCTGATGGAAAATTGGTGTTTGGAGGGCTATGGTCACAGTCTGTGGATTTTTTCAGTCAGGCTGGTCTTCAATGCCCTCAATTTGTAAACCCTACTGACTTTTTTATTCGAGTCCTCAACGATAAAGAAAATGTGGCAAAGTTGAGTAAGCTGCAGGAGACGTTAATAGAAGCTGAGATATCTGAGGCAGGTTCGGCAGACTCAATGGGACAGACTTCGTCAAGGGAGGTGACTTCAATCACAGTTGAAGCAACACCAGAAGTCCCTCTATGGTATCAAACGGCTATATTATCTTCTAGAAATTTCAAAATGTATATCCGAAATCCTGCAATGCTGTTTGCTGAGACGGCACAATACGTCTTTATGGGGCTCTTCCTTGGTCTGGTGTACCTGCAGTTGAACAATTCTGTGGAAACGGGTGTGCAGGACAGATTAGCATCTATTTGGTTCGGAATGGCAGTGCTGTCCTTCACTCCATCATTTACTGCAGTTGTTTCCTGGGAAAAAGAAAGGGTTTTACTCAGGAGAGAGAGTGGCCAGGCTATGTACAGAATAGGGAGCTGGTATCTGGCCAAGAGTTGTGTGATAATTCCAATACAAACGCTGCAGACAATATTGTTTGGACTTGTGGCGTACTTCATGGTGGGATATAAAATCACTCTGACAAATGTTCTCATCTATTTTGCATCATATATCTTGTTTCAGATCACCTCGGAGACCATTGGAGTAATGTGTGCAGCTGTGACTACCACTAGCATTTATGCTGTACTCACTCTTACCCTTGTGCTGTTGGTTCTTCTGTCATTCTCAGGATTCTTGGTTTCAGACATACCTGTCTACTTTCGATGGGTGTCAAAAATATCTTATTTAACTTATGCATATGCAGCCATTGCTGTCAGTCAATTTGATACAACAGACTTTGTATGCTCTTCCGGGAAAGGATGTGAGGAGGGCCAGGTGTATCCCGGATCAGAGCTGATTCCCAACTCTGTCGACAACGGTTTGAGCCCAGGAATAAATCTCATAATCTTACTCTGTATCACAATAGCATGTCGAATACTGGCGTACATTTTGATACGAGGCGCCCAGCGTTTTAACTTTTTGTGAGGAAAGCAAACAATGGGGTGATTACATGCCAAGTGTTCAAATGATATATACAGGACACTACTGGGGAAAAGCATCTAATCGAAAAAGCAAATCATATCAAAGGGATCGGGGTTTCGCTGGTTGCGTAACAATGGTTATGCCTTCTGGAACGACCACACTGGGCGGTAAATCTGCCCCTGGTGGCAAAACCATGCCATTTCTCAATGGCCAGCAAGCCAAAGGCAGACCTTTTTTGTACCTGACTCCACATGCATTGCACAAAGTTCTTGGGCCTAATGGTCCACATCTCCATTGTGGAGTTTCCCATGATCCACAGTTTAAGCAAATTGTAGTCTTGCCTTGTTTTTTCACTGCATTAAAAATTTCATTGTTATCTGTATGGCATTTTAAAACCATTTTGGCTCCACAAAGCAAGAACATCATGTTTTCGTTGTATACGCACCCTTGTTGGATTTCTTTGAGCCTCCTGAAGCCTCTGTATAGCACAAATCACTCGAAGTATCTACAGCAGAAACTCCCGAAAATGTAGTTTTGCTTCTGCAGTATTCTGCGGGCGCTGATATCATTGTAACCACATCACCGATTTTCCTCTTGGCACCACAATGTTTAGTTCCTCTCATGCTGGCATACAAAAGCTCCTCGACAGATTCCTCATCGAGCCCAACTACTTCATTTAATTCTTTATTTTGATTGTTTGGCGGCCTCTGTCGTTGCTGATTCGACTGCTTTTGTGGGCTTGGAGCTGCACTTCCTGCAGTGGGGGCAATTGTCATGACACTGAAAGGGCTTGGGGGTGGCATTGCCAATCTTGCATCCCCAAAGCCGCACATCTCGGTGCTTTTAGATGTTTGGGCATACTGTACAGGACAGCTCAAAGTTCGATGATGGGTTGGGGGCGGTGCAAGTCCCAACTCTTCCAGAGAGCCAATGGAGTTCCCTGGCCCATCCAAACCTGGGAGATCAAAAGACTCCACAGGAAGGTAAATTGGAGGCTCGTGTAGAGATACTCCTTGGCTAGCATTTCTGCTATCCATTTCATCGAGCAAACTTTCCAAAAATGTCATTGAAGGCAGTGTATATAAAGAAGCCTGCCTTGGCAAGCTCTCCTCATGGGAGGTAAGCTGCAAGGCACAAGAATAAGATATTACTCGATATAAAAGATTCGTACGGAAATATTTTCTGCCTTACCTGATCTAAAACTTCGTTGAATATGTTTTGGGACCCGCTTGAAGTCTTCGTTCGTAAAAGACCAGATTGTGATAAATCAGGTAAACCGCTACCCTGCCTTCCAGGAGGAGCCTGAGGCCTAGGAGGCAAGCCAACGTTCGGTGACATCACCGATCCACTTGGTGCGCCACTGATATTTGTATCGGTATCTATTCTGATAGATGTATTGGATATTTCCCTAGCGTCCTTCTTTTGCCCTTTCGATCCCGATCTAGATGCCTGCTCGCAACACGGTTTGTCACGTTGCAATACCTGGGTACCCATGATGCAATGCTAATAACGACAAAACATTGATACCGCATACCTTGATATCATTTTCCATTCTCTCAAATACCTCTTTTATGGAGCTTGCATGGACATCGCTTCCATTGCTTCCTGGCTTTGGACTCTGCGCAGCGATTGGGTAACGGTTGGTTACTCTCACACGCAAAGGACTAGGGCCTCTATAGATTGCAGGCGCATCCAAAGTTGGCATCTTTAATTTATAATATTTACTTACCTCTGTATTCCAGCCCAAATCTACGGGTAAGAGGTCCTGCGAATGGTGCAGCGAGGTTGGGCTAACGAGCCGCGGGAGAGAGGGGGATGAAGCGATTGTATCCATCAATTCGAATCACGCATCCATAAATATTAGATATTTTATATATATTTTTTTAATTCTCTATTAATATTCTACCGGGTAAGTGGGAGAAGGAACCCGATCTTATGACTTGTTGGGCGACGGTTGGAAGGATTTTGGCGCGCCAACTCACGAGCCAGTGCACTGGCACTGGTCGCTTTTCGCAGGTGAACCCCAGTGCACGACCAAAAGGTTATCGCATCGTGAATTGGCTTGAAGGTTAAATACTAATCAATAAATCAATCATTATTGAAAGATCGATGTATGCTATGGGTCAGTCGATTTGGATTGCGACAAGACGGACTCATAAACCTCCAGACCTGGTGCATCAGCAAGATCCTTAGATCCTTCTTTACAGATAGTAGCTGCCCACTGGTATTCGGCTCTATCACAAATAGACTTTATCTCTGCTCCAGACAATCCGTTGCTCAGAGAAGCCAGAAGTTGTGCGTCTTTGATTGACAAATGCCTGGCATAGTGTCTGAAAATATCTTCTCTATCTTTCTCTGAGGGTAGCATGAAAGCAATTCTTGTTGAGAATGAGTTCAAGCAGCTGGTATTGATAGAATCAATTGAGTCTGTTGATACAATAAATTTTGTTTTCTCGGAGACTGGATCCACTGCTTGAAGCAACAAGGGGAGCAAAGATACTGAATTTTCTGGCAATGAAATTAGCACAATTGCACCACTCTTAATATCATTGCAAGCATGAATTGCTCTGATCAATTTGTGCTCCTTTTCAAGATGCCATAATGAAGATTTTGAATCATCATACACATGGATATGAACAAGTGGAAGTTGTACAAGCGATGCAATGGCTTGGGCTGCACTATACTTTCCAGTACCTGGTGGGCCAGAAAAAAGTGCTACCTTTTCTGCCATCCAATCAGATAGTTTCCCTCGTGTTTTAGACCTCAAATTCTTATATACTTCAGGATGTTTTATGGGAAAGATGATATCTTCCGCAATGACCTTTTTCTGATCCTCATACCCTGCAAAACCTGGCCAGACCAGAGCAAAGTCTACTTGATTTGCCTCCTCTTTCATTTCCTCCTCCGGCATTACAATCGTACACCCTAGAAGCTTTAGCCTCCTAAGCAAAATTGATTCGTTCATTTTCATTCTTCGTGATTCCTCATAGCCTAATCCTTTCTCCAGGAATGTGTGTAGATCTGCCAGCCAGCCTGCCCCATAACTATCATCCCTAATTTCATTACCATGCTCCAGTTCCAGTTCCCTCATAAAATCTTGTAAACTACTCCAATACTTCCCAATATCAATAGAATTATTCCATTCTCTTAACGGCCCACCTTTCTCCCCGAGCCAAGACTGCAGATCCTTATACTTCTGTCCATGTAAACCACTCATGGATACAGACAGCATATTTAGATTCTCTTCATTCAACGAAGCTTCGTATTCTATCCTATTAAAACCCTCACCACCAGATTCAGACGATCTTTCTTCCAAAATATGAAGGGACACTCCCCCACCATGTCTAGACCGAGCTCTCAATACAGTTGCAGTCCCTCTTGGTCCAGACGTATGCTCTTCAGAAAAGGCCTGAAATTCATCAGTTCCCACTTGCTGCTTCCGTAAACATTTCTTTATTTCCACCACAACTTGACGCGTATCAAACTCACGAGGTATTGAGAACGAGACTCGAAATGTAGAGCCAAAGAACTCCACAATGGGTTTGGGCACAGGAGCATCAACATTATCCATTTTTCCTTTAATTGATTTCCAAATCAGGTCCACAGCCTCCTGAACGTCACTTTCGGACACAGATTCATCGGTACAGAAGGAAGTTAAATTTCGCAACATATTTTCAAGGGTCTGGGTGTAAAAAGAGCCACTTGCATTGTAACTGTAAACGTTTTCAGATTCAGGAAACTTCTGGTACTGCTCTTCATCCCTGACGTTCCAAACGTTTCCGAGGGTTTTCCGCGCAAACTCATTCACATCTGTCATTATATTCTCAATCTGATTATTTTTATCATATTTTATTCCTTTCTCTGCATTTGATTCGTTCGACACGTTGCTGCGTTGTGGGTCTCTGTCAATTTTGCTGTACCGGTCCTGGGTACCCGTATGAAGCGCAAGGGGAAATATTCCCAGTGCAGCAATGCAATGTCTTCCATAAAGATGCATATTATACTTCATAATAAATTAAGCACTATCCGAAAATATACCAGAGCAAAAGACAATCTCATTCACAATTGCTTGCAATTCAGTGTCATGCCCTGACATCATGATGAGACTGTCATACATTTTCCAGACATCTCTCTTTTTTTAATCATTTCTTTATAACAAACCGCATTCAGAAATGGTTAGAGGTGACTTAATAACAACAATACAATATTCACATTACAACATATACAGATATTGTATTCAAAAAGCCACAACAAGTCAAAACTATGCAATACAAATATTTTCTTCCAAAATTTTGGATTAGCATCCAGTATTCATCATCATCATCTCTGCTCAAACGATCCATCATCTTCAATATCTCATGATGCAAAAACAACCAGAAAATTATGCTGACACACTTTTCCTCGGAAAAGAACAGTCCTAGAAGAGCTTCTAATTCTGCAAACATTCATACAGAATACAGTCGTTTATACTTCAAAATCAGAATTATTCTATTCCAACCAACAAAACAACCATCAGCTTACATTATTCCTGTTCTTTATATTGGGAGTCGTGGCTTCCTCCGGCATTGAGTATTCGCTCTTGGCAAAGGCAGGTACGTCTTTGCCCCCTTGTTTCATTTTTTGTGCAGTCTACAGACACAAACAGCAACAATCATCTCCTTTGCCTTTTACTCTCACATATGTCACTCGCATAAGACGATAAGAATAGAATTTCATGTATTCACACAAGAAAGCAAAATGTACAAACCTCTCTGAGTCGCTCTCTCCTGGCTTGGCTCCTGCATATCATTTGCACACATGCAATTTCCCTAAAATATATATGTATCAGCCAGTTCCACCTATCATCATGACAATCAACGTACGCTTTAGCAAGCTCTCTCGTATTCTTTCCCAGCCCAGCTGCACTGGCTGGATATGGATGCGTCACACTAAGCAAAGATACCAAAACTGCCCTGCACAACAAAAATCTCCTATCCAGAACAACAGTGCTTTCAACCTCAGCCTGCTCCTTGGTGTCGCCTTGGGATCTGGCATTTCCGGATACAGTAAAGCAAGGCTTCAATACACTTCGCACAAGCCCATAAACAGTCCTACTACCGAGAGACTGATGGCCACACGTCCTTTTGAGATTTGCTGTTCCGTTATAAAAACCACATTTCGGAACCGATGGTGAAATAGCAAACATGGTATTTCGATAACGCGTTTCCCCAAGAAACCTGAAACTCTTCACTCCCTATAGTCCTAAAACCTATTTTTAAGGTGAAAGAAAGAAATAAAAGTGTCAGAGTGGCCATCCGATGGCTGAGACATATCTCACCAGACTTTATGATTGTCTGAATCTGATCTAATCCGATTTGTGGAAATGCGATGAATCTGGATCGATAAGAATTTTTATAATATATTTAATTGAATGACAAGGACGGGATGAATTCAATGTACGATCGGATAAGTAATTGTGCAGGCAATAGTCACATGTGCCACCATGTGTCAATCCCTATGAGCAAGGTGTTTCGGCGAGGCGAGGTAAGACGAACAAGTCTTTATACTAGCAAGAAGACGAATGATGATGGATTATTCTGTAGTAGTATGAATGGTACTAGATGTGTTGCTTCGCCCGCTGGTTCCAGTAAATTGTCCCAGAGCTGTAGTACTTTTGAAGATTACATTTTGGAGCTTCAGAATAGCATTATCACAGAGGCAGAAAGAGTAGACGCATCGGGCTCATTCGTTCGAGATCGATGGGATCGTGATACAAATGATTCAAATGCTGGATATGGAATAACGTCAGTTTTGGAAGGGGGCAGGTTGTTGGAAAAAGCAGCGGTGAATGTGAGTGTGATTGGTGGAACATTGTCCAGTGCAAGAGCTCAGGCAATGAGCAGCCGAGGCAGAGAGAATATTGATCCGAAAGGCGGCCAGTCGTACTCTGCAGCGGCCATGTCTCTAGTGTTTCATTCAGCGCATCCATTTGTTCCAACATTGCGCGCTGATGTGCGTGTGTTTGAAGTAGGTGGTGAAAAATGGTTTGGTGGTGGATGTGATTTGACTCCATTCTATGTGAGTGAAGAGGACTTTGCTAGTTTCCACAGATATTGGAAGAATTTATGCGACGATTTTGATCCTACAGTGAGTCAACTTGCTTGCAAAGACGTGTGATGTTTATATATTTATGTTGCTGTGTTTGCTATGGATGCATTTCAAGTATGCTTTGGTTTTTCATGATGCTCCGTTATCATGGTGTCGCTCGAGTAAAATGCAGATATACCCCAAATACAAAAGGTGGTGCGACGACTACTTTTATATTCCAGCTCGAAAAGAGCATCGTGGTGTTGGGGGTCTGTTCTTTGACGATTTAGACCAGAAGGATGAGTCGTTCAATGTGGAAGAGGTATGTGAAACGGTACATTCATTCCAGTTCCTTTTGTTTCTACTGTAAATCCATCCGCGTCATTCATATGAACATATATACCAATAGTTTTATTCGATGGATGCAGTTTGTGAGGCAAGTTGGAAATGGAATCATTCCCTCGTGGATGCCAATAGCTGAAAAGAGATCTGTGGAAGAGTTTACTCAGGCCCAGAGAGATTGGCAACTGTTGCGTCGTGGACGATACTTAGAATTTAATCTTTTATATGATAGAGGCGTTAAATTTGGATTAGAAGGTGGCCGCATCGAAAGTATTATGGTATCAGCGCCACCACTGATTTCCTGGAAATATAATGTGGTCCCAGAGCAAAATTCGCCAGAAGCTGATCTGGTGGCATTGCTAGCGTCTCCTAAGGACTGGGCATAAATTGTAACAAATTACCACCTGTCTGCTACATGATCATTATACTAGTAAACAATTTTTTTCTGCTAACAAGAGTTTTTGGTCAAGTGCGGAGCCATGATTTCTATCAAGCCCTTTGGATTTTCTGCATGTAGCCAATGCCCTGCATTCTCAAGCTCATGGATATGAGTTGTACCAGATGTATCATCCAAGACTGAAATTTTCGAAATTTCGTCGAGACTCTTGATGGAATCCTTGTCCCATCTATTACTTTTCAGTGCTCTCACAAGGTGGATTGAGCAACCTTGAGGAGGTTTTGCCAGAAATCCTTCCATCGGAGTTTCCAGGTAGGAATCAAACATGGAAACCACTCCATCAAAATTAAAGTTCCAAGTGTACTGGTCATTGGCATCATTTACCAGGTTACTGCCAAGCCATTGCTGTAATCCCTTGCTGAATCCTTGGGCATCTAGAAGGGTGTACAACTTGTCTCGAGATTCTAGTGGCACTTTTATTCCTCGTATTGCTTCCAAAACTCTCAGCACATCTGATGAGGTTCCAGAACCTCTATTTCGTATCTGAAAAGGAGATGAATCCAATAACCAAGTTTGTGAAGGAGCGGATAGACTACTTTCTTTTTCTGAAAGCTGTTTCGTGACGGATAAAGCTACTTTTCCACCGAGTGAATGCCCTATCAACACCGTATTACTCTTACAGCGACTTTTGCTTTCACCCACCAGAGCCCCTGTAGACCAGATTTGCTCCATAGTCTGGATCACATCTTTTGCCGCATTCTCCACAGTATCAGGTCCTTGAGGAACAAAATAGCCATGTGACCTGCCGTGATGTCGCAAGTCCATGAGCACTAACGTCCAGTTGTTTGTCTCCCTTGACACTTCTTTAAGCAGTTGACTTGCAAACGTACGTAGATTCCTCCCTGTCCCCAAGAGACCATGTAGAACCACTGCAATATTTTCTTCTTTATTCTTGTCATTATTTTTATTCCGCAATATCTCGTAAAATAATCGCGACCCGCCCCCAACCTCGGGTAAAACAGAGGCTCCCGAACAGAAGCCCCTGACAAAATAGGAAGAGCACAGTCTAGACAACATCCCGCTACATTATCCCAAAGTAATATGGATATCAGTGTTACAATAGACCAAATGAACTCATTTTGTGAATTTATTTTCTTTGTTTAAGGTCTATACCGAGTCTGACCCTGTTCATTGTGTATGGCAGATTTGAATCTGGTGCTGCTATGCAGCTAGCTGCGCTCAAGGGGCTACAGGTCCAGATTGACCAACTTGGGCATTCATTTGAATATTTCACATTTTTTTCTTTACGTGAACTCATTTGTTCAAGTGGGTACTGCCGATTCTTTGAGGAGGGCAAAGAGTCCGCAAGGATACCCTTATAGATAATGCGGGCAATCGGCGTGAACCATCGTCGTTTAGACACAATTATGTTTGAGAGTCCCCGATTGCCTCGTCCTATAAACCAGCATATCTTACATAATAATCTTTTTAGTTTGAAGAATGAATCCTTTGGTAGTTTCCTCCCAGCGTCAAAGTGGTTTGTGGGTGATCAACCCCAAAAGGCATTTTTGAATCGTGCATTCGGCGATAATCGGGGGAAGGAACTGACTATAATTCACTTTAATGACGTATATGATATATTTGATTCGGATTCAGAGCCTGTTGGTGGCGCAGCTCGATTTGCTCAGCTTGTGAAAGAGCAAAAACAGAAACAAAACCCTTTGGTGCTCTTCTCAGGGGACTGCTTGAATCCGAGCATTCTGAGCGCTTTCACGAAAGGAGAACATATGGTGCCTATTTTGAATGCATTAGGGGTTCATGTTGCAGCTTTAGGAAACCACGACTTTGACTTTGGCATCGAAGAGTTGGAACTGAGAATGGCTGGTTTTGAATTCCCATGGTTGTTGTCTAATGTTCTCGATCGCCGGACAGGGAAACATCTGGCCGGTGCCCTGGAAAGTATAGAGATGGAGTGGAATGGAGTAAAACTTGGAATTGTCGGTCTAGTGGAGAAAGAATGGCTTGCAACTATACCAAGCATAGATATTCATGAGGATGTTATTTATAAGGATTTTGTCGAAGAAGGGAGGCGATTGAGCAAGGCTCTGATGGATAATGGGGTTGATTTAGTGATTGCACTCACGCATATGCGTGCACCAAATGACGAGTTATTGGCTTCGCAGGTGCCCGATATTCATTTGATACTAGGAGGCCATGACCATAGCCCTCAAGCAGATTTTGTGCCTCCTTATGGGACTCTCCTGCTGAAAAGTGGAACAGATTTCCGTGAATTTTCAGTTTTAAAAGTAGCAATATCCAATCCTGATAAGACGGAGTGCAAGGATATCGTGGTACCCTCGACTAATGATACGGACTCTGAGATTGACTGCTGCTCCAGTTCCCGTGAAGATGTGGTGGTGTCGTGGAAGAGATTTTATGTCAATGGAGATACACCCGAGGACCCTGAGGTTGCAAAGACAGTATCGTATTATCACGAAATAATGGGAACGCAGATAATGAGTCCATTGGGATATACTCTAGTTGATTTGGATGCAAGATTTGACTCTGTCCGATGTTCGGAGACAGCTTTGGGAAATTTACTAGCCGATGTCATGAGGTTTGGCCTGGGAATAGAGATTGATGGGGCTATGCTTAATTCTGGAACAATACGGTCAGATAGGATCCATGCATCAGGTCAATTGAGCGTGAAAGATCTAATTACCATGCTTCCATTTACGGATGAGCTTGTTGTATTAAGGCTTAGCGGGCAGGACATTATTGATGCCCTGGAGATCTCAGTTTCTGCCTGGCCGGCGAAAGAGGGAAGATTTCTTCAGATTTCTGGTATATCGTATGCTTTTGATTCTTGCAAAAATCCCGGCTCTCGGGTTTTACCTGAAAGCGTTAAAATTGACAATGAACCGATTCAGTTGGAGCGGAAATATGTTGTAGCTACAAAAGCATATCTAAGAAGTGGAAAGGATGGATTTGAGACCCTCAAAAATGCAGAAGTTGTCATGTGCTCGGAGACTGCACCTCGTCTAGTTACTCTCATTCATGCACTGCTTTCAAGGATCCAGTTTCTAAATGATTGTATAGAAAATGAGGAAATCATGACGCAGAGCAACTGTTCCATTTTGAGAGGAACACAGCTTGAATCTCTGTGTCATTTCTGCAAAACTGAAAATCGTTATGGTATCCGTCCTGTCGTAGAAGGTAGAATTTGTGAGATCAGCAAGGTGGTATCTGCGTTGATTGAGTAACATAAATGGACAGTGTATGGAAGTAGAAACCGACTCATGTTTGAAATATGAAGTAAAATCTGTAACATGTGAAATGAAATCTCTGGCATGTCAAATGCTTACATGTTCTTGACAAGGAAAATATCCAAACAACATCACGTTTTCAACGGCTTTTTCTTTTCTCTGTCTACAGTGCGTACGTATTCTGAACCTCCTTGCCTAAATCTGCCTTTGGCTTCACTCCCTCCAATCACCTTTTTCTTTACTATTTGTACTACATCCTCGTCTTGTAATTGGTGAGATAAGCCACATCGCTGCGGCATATGTTTTGCACTTGTACCCCACACAAGTCCATAATTAAACTCTTCTAGTATTGTCTTATGAATCTGTCTGCAGAAATGCTTCAACTTTGTCCCCCCTCTATCCTCACTTAGAACAATAGGATCGCCAAAGTCGGGCTTGCTCCCCACCCTTTTGGTGTACACACGAACCAAGCCCATCATATCCCATAACATTTCCAATAGGCCATCCATATTCAAACCTTGATAGCATGATACCGGGATAGAGTTCGGACGCCTCGCAATTTCATCAACTTCTTCAATTGTGCATACATCAACCTTATTGTACACATACAGACATTTAATATATCGACGGTTGCCTTCAATAACATCAATCAAATCATCTACGCTACAATCCTCTTTCAACACAACATCAGCATTGTGTATTTTATACTCGGACAATATTCTCTGGACCATTTTATCATCCAGAGTTGACTGTGGCACAAGGGAGGTTATAGTGAGCCCCCCAGTTTTCTTCTTCTTGAACGATATATCAGGAGCAGATCTATTCAATCGAATTCCAACAGCCTCCAGCTCTCTCGTCAGAATTTCTCTATGGTAGTGAGGTTTACTAGCATCCAACACCATGAGCAAAAGATCTGCCGACTTACAAACAGCAATCACTTGCCTCCCTCTGCCCTTCCCTTCTGATGCACCTTCAATAATACCTGGCAAGTCTAGCAACTGAATTTTTGCATCGTTATAGTGTATCACTCCAGGAATACATGTCAGAGTTGTAAACTCGTATGCGGCTGCCTCAGAAGATGTCCCGGTCAATTTGGTCAAAATAGTCGATTTGCCCACAGATGGAAACCCTATAAGGGCGACACGACTATCACCATATTTGGTCACTTCAAACCCTTCCCCCCCTCCTGAAGAACTCTGCAGAGCAGCATCTTTTTCGTTGGTACGTATATATTCACACTCTCAAATGTATGTATGTACAGATGTATATAAAACTAAATACGACGCATGCACACCCTGAAGATCCATCCAAGCCATCAACTCACCTTTGCCGGCTCCTGCAACTGGGTTCGCAACTTTGCAAGCTTCGCCTTCAACTGCCCCAAGTGATATTCGGTCGCTTTATTCTTCTGAGTTCGGCTCATCTGCAGCAATATTTGAATTGTTTTCAAGAACATGTGGGCACTTTTTGATCAAAAGAATCGTCATTTTGGGTACCCCATACAATTATTCGTTGCAAAGGTGACCATGCCGTCCACCACGCACCTCGAGCTCAATCTCTTTGATTTTCTCTAATACACCCATTTTTACTAGTATTAATTCCCTATTAATTTAATGTACAACTTAAAAACGCTTTGATTTGACAATAAATGCCACTTGCTTGCCTTCTTAATTAAAGACGACTGCTGTGAATGAATGAAACAACAAACACGTCCGATCTTGATCTCTATTGAATTCTCATCATATTCGATCTTGATTTTGTATTTAACCTTTGCTAGAACTTTATTTTAAAAAAAGAAATGCGCAATGCCGTACTGAAAATCAATGCGACACTGTGACAGTAGCCAGCAGATCCAGGGCTGATTAGTTGCAGAGACAGGTTGTGTCATCGGAGCCATGGGGCATTAATTTAATTTGGCGTATTCATTTTCATTATTTATGTTTTCTCTTGAAGGAAAGAGTGGGATGGGATGAGATATTGGTATTGGTAACAAATCACTAAACTCTAAACTGAATGGCTGTCAGGCACTGTGCTGCACAGAGGGGCATCTTTAGTGGGAATCGTGGGGACATTGGACTTTATTTACAGTCATCGTATCAATTTGAAAAGCGACGAGCCAATCGATGCCATAGTAGTAGTAGTGTTGGTAGGCAACTGGACTCCTACCTCGAGTCTGGTGATGAAAAGAGTGCGCTGGCGTTAGTGCGTGAATCAGATGAAATAACCAAGCATTTTGGTAAAGGGAGACAAGTTCCGAAGAGATCGTATACTCTAGAAGAATTACGCTTGAACAAGATTGACACGAGAGAGTTTTTGGCGCCGGAAGATACGACCCTCGATGGTATTAGGAACATCTTGCAAGGGAGCGCAGCAGCGGGTTTGCTCGCTGGCTTTCTGTCGGGCAAAATTGA
Organism: Picochlorum sp. 'soloecismus'; assembly: GCA_002818215.1. NCBI lineage: Eukaryota > Viridiplantae > Chlorophyta > Trebouxiophyceae > Picochlorum > Picochlorum sp. 'soloecismus'. Next base: position 264,801 of record PJAJ01000025.1, on the reverse strand, counting down.
GACATTCAATTTGGTGCAGAGTGGTATATTTGTAGCTTTTTTGCTGACTGTGGATCAAGTCGCGAATGCCGGTGGTGTTGAAGCCCTGTTGGTAGACTCTGCAGCACGTGTGTTGAGTCCAACCTATGCTCGCAGAATTGCATTGCACGAGGCTGGGCATTTTCTAATTGCATATCTGTTGGGTATTCTTCCCAAAGGATATACTTTGTCTAGCTGGGATGCTTTTAGAAGAACGAGAAGTTTGAATATACAGGCTGGGACGACATTTTGTGATGCTGAATTTCAGACTGAAGTGAAAAATGGGCAGTTGTCCTCCTCCTCATTGGATGTATTTAGTTGCGTTGCGTTGGCTGGTGTGGCAACAGAATGGCTCAAATATGGTAAGGCTGAGGGTGGGTTATCGGATATTAAGCAGCTAGATAATCTCATGACAGCCCTTGGATTTACCCAGGCCAAGGCCGATGATCAAGTGCGCTTTTCTGTTCTAAACGTTGTCACCCTGCTGAGGAGACACGCCAATGTCCAGGAGAAACTGGCGGACGCCATGACGGAAGGACGGAGCATTAGCGAATGTATCAAAATTATCGAAGATAACTATCAGGATGTTTGAAACATATAAAGTGTCGTTACTAAATGCTATATTTTATATAATTCAGTTTATGCAAATCATCAGCCAGATGTATCTTTCTGTACCACGACCTTGAAGCTGCCGACGACATCTGCGTGAAGCTTAACTGTAGCGTCATAGGTGCCAAGCTCTTTGATTTCTGGCAAAGTAATGCTGCGACGATCCAACTCCCTTCCAGTCTGCATTTTGATGGCATCAACAATGTCCTGGCCAGACACTGAGCCAAAGATTTGACCTTCCTCTCCAACCTTTTTCTTGATAATAAACTTTCCAATTGTACCCAGTGCGGTTGCCATAGCCTGAGCTTTGGCCTTCTGTTCCAAACGTGCGCGTTCTTCAATTTCTTGCTTCTTTTTAATTTCGGCAAGAACCGCTTCAGTAGCAACTTCGGCCAGGCCCTGTGGCTGCAAGAAGTTGCGATAGTACCCAACAGGCACAGACTTCAATTCACCCACATTGCCTAAACTTGGAACTTGAGACTTCAATACTATTTGTACCTTCTTTGTCACTGCCCGCTGAGCGACCACACGAAGCACCGAGCGAGAGGATGCAGGGCGGACTGCAGCAGTCTTTGACGTTGCAGAGATGGAGACCTGCAAGCAGATACACGTCAGTTTCACATCATCAATTGAGATAAAAATACAAATAATATAAAAAAAAACATAATGCGCTAGAGATGAAGCCCGAAATCCAGTAGCGAGTTCCGTATGTGGTATTCACTATTCGCACCTTGCCAGACGGCGTGAAGCCGGTAAAACTCTGCATGTTCATCGCTGTAGGATTAAGTGATTTACAATCGTTCCGAAAAAACTAAAATTCAGTTAATGACGGTGGTCTTCGTGACAAACATATCTCGATGAAGATGAGAAAATTCATGCGGCCGTCGAGGACTCGGCAGCGCGCTGGTGGACCTAGGGTAATTTCTTGGTTTCGAAAAATAGCGGTAGCAAGCTCTATTCTGCCGCATAACTTGTAATTTAGAATTTTCAAATCAATCTTTACATTAGAGTTTGACGAGACTGTGAAATGGCGGATATTGGGGGCGAGACTGCTGGGTTGCAGAAAACCAAGGAAAGCGAACAAGCCGCTACTGCACTCGATAAAGTTACCGATCTGGTACGATTTTTCATTCTTCGTATATATCATATATCATATGTAAAATATCTCCCAACATTGGAGGTTTCTTTGCAACGCAGGTCGAACAGAGGGAACTAAAGCAGGCAGATACCTCAAGAGTTGCAAGCGCGATGAAAACGTTTGCTGCGCAACAGCTAGCGGAGAAACAGGCACAGATGAAAAAGGAGAAGGAATTGGCTGCTATCAAAGTTTCTGAGAGTGACATTGACATTATAGCCTCCGAGTTTGAGATACAAAAACGGCAAGCCGAACGAGCTCTTAGGGAGAATAAAGGGGACTTGCAAGCAACAATTAAGCAGATGATCCATTCATGACTGGCTATCTTTGATAGACATAAGTATCATAGAAGCAGATGGATGTTTTAGACAAGAACTAGTTCGGAGATGAATCTATATTTATTGCAGATGTGCAGATGTATGATGACTGTGCTACAAAGCATCTAATGGACTGTCAAGACAAATGTGCAAATAACTACTGCTACAACACAGCATCCTTGGACAAGCCACTTGCCAAGCTAGGATTTGGCCTGGCATTAACATTAGACTCGGCCTCGGATCCACGTTCAAAGACAGCAGCTGCTCCCATTCCCGAACCAATGCACATAGAGACTACACCAAAGCGAGCATTGTTCCCTCTTCTCAGTAACTCGTATGCCAAGGTTGCTGTCTGCCTAGCCCCAGTGCATCCCAATGGATGCCCCATCGCAATGGCTCCTCCATTTGGATTCACTTTTTCTTCATCGATACCCAGATGATCTACAGAATATTTTGCTTGAGAGGCAAAGGCTTCATTAATCTCAAACACATCAATGTCATCCAGGGTAAGGCCTGCAGCTTCCACTGCAGGTGGAATAGCTGCAGCAGGGCCGACACCCATAATCGATGGAGGCACACCGACAGCAGCAAAACTTCTAAACACCAGAAGCACAGGCAGACCACGCCTGATTGCTTCTCTGCGAGTCATAAGCATGACAGCGGCTGCACCATCTGTCATCTGTGATGAATTCCCAGCTGTGGTTGTCCCACCCTTTTTAAAAACAGGCCTCAACTTGCCCAGCATAGCAACACTTGTCCCAGGCCTAATACCATCGTCTTCAGAAATCACAACCTTTTTCTCCTCTTCAGTCTTTGGATCTCTCAGAATCGTATGCACAGGGACAATTTCATCCCGGAAATTCCCAGCAGCACGAGCTGCGGCAGCCTTTGCATGTGACCTCGCAGCAAATGTATCCTGAGTAATTCTGTCAACTCCAAAGCGTGCAGAAACGTTTTCAGAAGTAATGCCCATGGGCAACAGACAGTCTGCAGCACACTGGTTCTCAGCAACTTTTGGATTCACACCACCTTCCCAGTTCATCGGATTGGCAGTCATAGTCTCTACTCCTCCAGCGATTCCAATTGTATAATATCCTGCTTTTATAGCCGACGCCACGGATGCAATTGCCTGAAGTCCCGAAGAACATTGTCTGTTTACAGTGTGAACTGGCACACTCTCAGGGAACCCAGCGTAGAACATTGCCATACGACACTCATTTGCTCGTTGACTAGACGGGCCGAGCACAGAACCCATAACCACATCTCCAACTGCTTCAGCTTCAACACCCGTTCTCGTGAGAGTCTCTTTCAATACGGTAGCTACGAGATCGTCGGCTGGCGTGTCCCTCAGCCCACCTTTACGTGCACGGCATAATGGCGTTCGACAGGCACTTACAATCACCACATCATCTAAATTCACTGTTTTTCTTTGGTATGCTGCAAAATCCCCAGCAGAAGTGGAGTTGAGGACGGCCTCTTGGTTGACTCGTGTCGGAGCAGAAGCATCGAGATGCCGCAGCAGTACGTGCTGTCGAATGGAGGCTCTCCTCCCATTATCACCCATTTCCATCATAAAATTTAAACCTGAACAAAATTCTGTTTCGGTTTGGATTGCAATTGAAAGGCCATTTCAAAATGGCGGGCATTTGAACCCCATTGGACATGGGATGACTCATTAGTGAAGGAAGGAACCCAGGTGAACTTGGTTGGCTTTATTCATCCAAATCCATCAGGACATAGCTTGAAGATAAATTAAAAAAGATTAAGACTCGTTAATTTCTTGGTCAAAGTGTTACGAGCCATAGACTACACTTTCTGCCTTGGCATGTTGCTTGTTCAATCAGCAAGTTTTCCTAGGAGTTGCATTGCCTGTTTGGGATCATACCGTCTTTACGGTGGTATTTTCTGTACTAATTATAGTAGAAAAGGTAGCAATAGTCAGTCACACTATCTTCGATCTCGACCGTTAAGTGAGTTAGGGTCGCCCATTTCCTTTTCTGTAGAAAATCACAAATCAGCTTTGAAGAGAGAGGCCAGTCGTCGTATTACACCAGTGAGGTCTTTGAATACAACTGTTGCTACTGAAATGAATGGATCTCTGGTGATCGAAAGGGTGCCATGTCTGAGAGACAACTATAGCTGGTTGCTGCATGATGAGGAGACTGGCTTTACAGCTGTAGTAGATCCGGCAGAAGAGAAGCCTGTGGTCACAGCGTTACAGAAGAATGGGTGGAGCCTGTCCCATGTGCTAAATACACATCATCATTGGGACCATACAGGGGCAAACTTGGCACTAAAGGAAAAGTATCAGGCCTGTGTTGTGGGGCCAAAAGCTGACCAGGAAAGAATTCCCGGTATTGATGTTGCGCTGCAAGATGGTGACACATATGCCCTGGGAAAATCTCAAATGATATGCTATGATACCCCTGGCCATACCAAAGGTCATATTACTTTGTATTTTCCTGGCAGTAAAGCGCTTTTCCCGGGTGATACTCTCTTCTCTCTGGGTTGTGGACGGCTGTTCGAAGGTACCCCATCTCAAATGTGGCACTCCCTGAGCAAGTTGATGGTCTTGCCAGAAGATGTTAAAGTTTATTGCGCTCATGAATACACTCTCAGCAATGCCAAATTTGCTTCTCATATTGATCCTGAGAACAAAGCATTGCAGCAGAAAACAGCTGAAGTAGAAGAGGCCAGGTCAAAGAATATTCCAACGATTCCGAGTATTTTGGGTGTTGAACTCCAAGCAAATCCATTTCTCCGGCCATTTTCTCCTGAAATCCGAGAGTGCCTCAATATTCCTGAGTCTGCAAGCAATGAGGAAGCATTTGCGGCTATTCGAAAGGCCAAAGACAATTTTTGATTTCTTACATGTTCTTTTGAGTTTCTTTCTCATTTATAATAGTACAATATGTTTAATTTTAATGAAAATCGTTGGCATTGGCTTAGTACATGGTACTTTTCTTTAACAATACTACAGTGGACTTTGCTAAGAATCAACTATCCCATGGAAGTCTCTGTCGTCCAGACAAGATCAACGTCAGTTTCTACTGTTATTTCATCGCTTTCGATGACGTTACTTGTACTAATTAAACCGCCTATATTCATTTTTGTGTTGCATAGGTTCCATCGAAGCCCAGTTGTCGTGGCCACAGCATCACCCTGCAAAGGAACCAAACCACACATTGGGCCTTCAACCTTCAAATTAGGCCGAATACTGGTCCTCCCGGCTTGTACCAACCTCGTCAAATTACCATCTCCACAAAGAATCACTGGTAAGTCTCTATGAGAGTATAGAGAGGAAATGTTACTGAGAATGTGATCAAGTCGTCCTCCATGTGCTCCCAGGGCAATCAAAAAATCAAAGGATCTCCCAGACAATGCCATGTCTTCAGCAGCTTTCCGTAACGACTGATGCTCCTTCCATCGTTCAGAATCACTCAAAAATTTAATAGCTTTGTCAAGGTCTGTGCTATCCTGGTCATGTGACAGATCAATCACAGGCACACCAAACCCTCTGTAAAACTCCCTGACATCTTGCCGGACGCTGTCAAGATCACCGGCAATCACATGTGGCATGTATTTTAATCTCACTGCATCTGCATCTTCATGTGGTATCATTGCTGGAATCTCGTCGTAGAGACGATTCGCCCCACCATCAGCACAAATTGTCATCGTCGCTACAGCATCAAAATATCAGAATAAAAAACTTTCGGAATTCAAGAACCCTCCATCACTACACACACACAACCTCAGAGATACAAAACATACCATTGTCCAAAGCTTCTATTGTTAATTTTGGAAGTTTCCAGTTGAGCACTATCGTAGCGCTCAAGATATCCTTATCGCGTGCACCTCCTTGTTCAAGGAAACTGCTATTCAAAAACCTTTCAGGCTTTTGCCCCACGCTGTCGTGCCTCGACATCGCTCTACAGACTCCAATAGGCCTTCTTCTCACACCTTTTATTCCTTTAATGCAGATACAGAATACACGAGACAGCATGAATTGTACCAAAAATGTCCCTTCCTTGACTCCGAGTACCCGTGCCGACTTGTCACATTCCTAATGCCACAACAACAACAGTTCTTCGCATTTCTCACACAGATCAGATACAAATTGCATGCGTATCTCAAATGCTATTATATAATTTAATGGATACATGCAAACGTTCCTCGGTGTTCACGATCCAAACGATTTTTTTTGGAAAAAATCGATATGCAGCATGCAATGGCAAAAAAAGCAAAGTTAAGCTTAAGTTAAGCCCCAACCACGGCATATTCCATTCAAAAGCAATAATTGTATAAATTTTATTGTTTATGAAAGTAGGACTATGCGCAATTATTTCGTTAAAGGATTTCTGATACTAGTTGTAGCTTTAGCAACGATGAGTCCTACAAAAAGTGACATCGATGCGCCAAAGTCTGTCATTAAACTGCTCTTTTGTCGTAGCTGATCCTATAAAGGTGCTGCAGTACAAGTAAGAAATTATTTGATGCAGCACTTTGGATCTACTATTGAGGTAGAAATGGATAACTATCCCCCAACCCCCGGAAATGTACGAGTTGCATGTTGGCAATGTGGTTGGCAATAGCCGCCTTATTTTAGTATTCTTCTTTAGAAATTGCATGAATATTTTAATTAAAGCAATAATCGTAAGCGGTTTCCATGTAATCGCAGGCATTCCTTTCCCGAATAGTAACAGTGCTGCAAATGGGCGTAATTGCTCTGGCTCTGGCCTCCGAACCGATTTGTACCGCTTTGAATATACAATTGCCGGAGAACATTGTGCGGGAACTGAAGGAAAAAAAGATGATGATCTTGATGGGAGCGTGGTTTGTCGGGAATACAATAAATAATGCCCTTACTTCGACAGGAGCTTTCGAGGTGTACTATGAAGATGCTTTGGTGTTTTCAAAACTGGAAACAGGGCGCATGCCCAGTTCTATGGACGAGATTGTTCAAGGTATTATGCGGCAAACAAATCAAGATTAATAATACAGGGAATTGTATTTATTGATCCATCTGCCCGTGTTCCCCAGTACATACGTACCATGGTCTTGACCGAGAAAGAGGATATGACTGTCCATAATACAGTATGCTTGAAATACATATGTGACATGACACTGCTCTTTCTTGTTACTATCAATCATGAACGGTAGCAATACATGGTACAATTACAATTCATTTTATGGATGTAAAGATATTTATGCATACTACGAATAGTAGTATTAAAAAAATTGATTGATCTATTGTACAAAGAAAACATTCAATCCTTAAACAAATACAACGCCGCAACCTCTCCCTCTTTTGTAAATTCGGCATGTATATTCTTAAATTTGTACAGATGAGTCTGCCCTAGTTGCTGTCTGGATGATTGGTTCTCACTCAGGGAATCCCAGTATATGATGGCAGGCTTGACACAATCTCCCAGTTTTTGCATGAAATCATCAAGGCTGTTCGTATAATCCAAAAAAGTACGAGTACCCAAATCTCCAGATCCATGCTCTCCTTCAGAAGATTCGGAGCTTGTTGATTTGTTCAAAGCAACAAGTGGCTTCTTCTTCTTCTTCTTTTGCTTTTTTTGAATCCTTTCTTCTTTCGCAATATCTGGACCAAAGTTCGACCCAAGAGAGGGAGAAGAACCTGCGCTCACCCACGCACAGGATGAACCATCGTCGTCATTCTTGTTGCTACCTTCTTGCTTGTCTGTCAGACTCATCGACTCTTGCATGCGGCTACACAGATCATCACCAAGTTCCATGGAAGGCACTATTTCAAAAAAGCATTTATAGTAATTACCAAACTCAGCATGGGCTATCGGATTCGTATGCACCACAATCATTGTCACCATATGCCTCCATCGATCAAACACAACGTCTATACCACGAGTAAAATAGTTCCAAACAGCCTCATCTTGTTTCTGACCACACTTGTTCATTACTGCATCGGGCTCCCCTAAAACGGTCAAAACTTCCTGATGCGAATCTCCAAAGCGCACCATATCATCTTCAGGATCCGAGAATGCCTTACTACTGGCAGACTGATCCACAACCAGTATCCCCATTCCCAGCACCACAACTACACACGAGGGCACGCATTCTTCTTCTTCTTCTTTCACCCCATCCAACTGCCTGTACACATCCATCACGGCCTTTGCCACACTGCTCCCTCGACTTTCCGCTTCATTACCATCATTATTTCTATCATGTACAGTACCTGCATACACATCAGTCCGCAGCGCCTCTACTTTATCTACAGCTTCTATCCGTCCATCCATCACCACAATCTCCCTCACTTGAGCCCTCTTCAGCCAGTCGGTCCCTTCCCCCCATTCAGGATCCCATTCAAACAGCACCAGCATCCCAGGATACACCAGAGCTTTCTCTCGACGCTCGATATTTGCTGGATAATCGACTGTAGGCCCAAAAGCATCATAGAAATCCCCGTAGGTCAGCATCTCATTCGAGGCCTGCTTCCCTCTGTTCTGTTTCAGACCCCCCAACGACAACGACAACCGGGACACATCATATACCTCAACGCCCACTAAATATTGATATTTCCTACAGAAATACAGCCTCAGTCCAGCACTTGGCAACTCCATGCAGCACAACTCCCCTGAGCACCACCGTTCCAACACGTTGACAGTTCCGCCATAGGGAAGACTCTTTCCATCTCCCCTTGCCACCTTTTTTCCTGCAGTATCACATCCTATATCCACCTTCGTGTCAGACCCCTCCCCTCCCAGCAGAATTTCCACCACAATTGGGTTGATTGGACTTCCGAGCACAAAGGGCCCAATCCCTCTACCAGGCAAAATCTTATGCGTCACCTCGTCCCGCATCTTTGATTCACAGTACTATTGATACTGACCAAATACATCATTCAATCCATCCTCTAGTATTCTGAATAATGATAATAATAATAATAATAATATACAATTGCCTCTGCTGTAGTCTGCACTTTAGAACTAAAGTTCTTCTTGTTGACTCACTGAGTCAGTCAGTCAGACTTGCAACTGAGCAATGGTAGCAATATACATGGATTGAATGGGAATGAGATGCTTCGAACCCTCGAGAATGTTGTTGATGCACATATACACACAATGTACATTTGCGTCTACTACTGGTACCACTGTAGCGTAGGTAGGATGGAAAACCAGGGATGGCCATGCCTTGAGGCAAGCTTGAACCCATCCTGGTCGGAAATCGTGATCTAGATATTTCAAGCCTTGGGTCCGAGTGATCAGGTATTTTATAATATTGATTTTGGGCAGTATTGACAGGTGCGAATTGGCATTAGTGATGTAAAACATATGAATGAGGTTAATGTGTGGCCGTATTCGGGTGTGTTGCTGTGAGACCGCGTGTTTGATTCGTATCTGGTTGAAGAACGAATGGGAGGTGGATCACCACCGTGGTCGGTGAGTCTATGGATGTACTGTATGCATAGTTGGGATGGATTAGTAATATTTTAGTGGTTTCAAAGTATGAGAAAAAGAAGGGGAGATGGATTCGTGGGGCGAGGTGCTGTCCTGGAGTGGAGGTGGGGAGACGCAAGGGTTGCCCTTCGTTTCACTTGGAATGGGATAGTGTGACGGTCCAAGGGGGGAGTGGATGGGAGGTGCATTTTTTTGTCTGGCCTTGTGTGAGGGCAAGTCAATAGGTACTGCTCTCTCTGTTTATTTAAATTATTGTACTAGAGTAGATGAAGATGAAGATGAAGACGCGTCTGATGATATATATATATATATAAGAAGAGAATCGTTAATGATAATTTGGTTTTTTATTGATTGCACTTCAGGTAGTGTGTATACCATCAGCATCACCCAAGAAGAAGCATCACTCTGCATCACTGGTCGGTGGTGAGGCTTTTAGGAGTTATAGGTGACTACTTGCACACTCACGAAAGGCACGCGCTCGGGAAGGAAACATATTTTGAAAGAAAGCAGACACTTCTGTCTGGTTGGGTTGTATAATACTACACATAGAGAAGTAATAGATAGATATGGTTAAGACTCTGGTGACTGGGCAATGAACATGGATGAAAAGTCGAGTTGGCAAATGGCCAAGGTGACAGGTACTCCTGTGATGGAGCCTGCGTCTCCTCAAGGACTGTTGATCGATGCGTGCGATGGGAGTGGTTTCATAGGTGGTACGTTCTGCCAGGATCCGTCAATGTTCTTTGTGGATGCGGAGGATGAAGCCATGGTTCAAAGCATGGCTGGACAGAGCGATAGGCATTCTGTGGATGATGACCTTCTCATCATGGGGGCTGGATCTATGGATGGTGGATTGGGGAATTTGGGCGCGGATGTGCAGTGGGACGCTTTTCCTCCAATTCCAGAACATTCGGAACTGGGGCCTTCGGGGGATTTTAGATTGTTTATGAGTGGGGAAGGGGTCAAGATGATGGGTCATTTTCAGGATGTTGGGCCGAGTATGGTGAACTATGATGGGCCAAAAGTACGGCTGAGTCCAGGACGTGTACCCAAAGTTGCATCCATGCCAAACTTTGTTAGTTTGATCGATCAGAATAGAGATAGTGATGATCAAGAAGAGAAGAAGATTCCGCAGCTGGGCATCTCTCCTCCTACGTTGCCTCCTCGGTCCTACTCCACAAATGATCTTAGCAGTCTAGGAACGACTAAATATGATGTGCCGCACTCTCAGTTCTTGACAGCACCTCACTTAAGGAAAGGTAAAGGGGGTAGACAGCCTGCTCAGGATCCTAGGATGGATCCAAACATAGATCCAAAGAAGGCCAGAAGGATCTTGGCAAATAGGTTGAGTGCTGCCAAGAGTAAAATGAAGCAGAAGTCAGCAATTGACTCTGTGAAGCAAAAGATTCAGAATTTGGAGGAGAGGAAGAAAAGATTGGTCGATCATATTGCTCAATTAAAGGAAGCTTGTAGCAACGAAGAAGCATACAAAATGCGACTATTGAAAGGGGGTGATTTGAGCTCATTAGGAAACAGACACTTTGAAAGAAACGAACTGTCACAGAAAGGACCCATATTAAATGACGGCCTACAAAAGCTAGGTCTAGTAGCTTGAGAAGAATTGAAATTAATTAATTTTCTTGTTGTTTTGCTGCTCTCGATTGACATGATGCTTCTTTTTCTTATTTTTTCTCTAATGCTGAAAAGAATGGGAGAGGCAGGCATCGCATTCCTATTATTGGCACTTCTGAATTATATTGGTTTTTTTGCCATCAAGCATTAATCAGCACGAGGATTATTCTGTAACATACTTACTCGCACATGCATGATTCGGATTGCCGCATATAACAGAGACAGGCTCTCCCGAATTTGTGAATTCACAGTGCGTGTTTTCCCTAGGCAATTTTTTCCTCGGGCTGTTTGATGATGGCTCTGCATGCATTCAGCAACTGATGACGAGTAAATCCCGGCAAGCATTGCTGCAGCATATCGAGCGTGGGTATCCTTCCTTTTGGCTCCGTATTATCCTCGCATTTAGCATCCAGGTAGGTGCCGTGATGCAGGACCTGCTTCAGCTGCGTTACGGCCTCCCTTGCATCTGTCATGCAAAAGCGGTCTGGATGCCTCTCGAAATATCGTAGGGTAGACTGATCAGCGTCCATGATTTTGAAAGTTCTGTTGTATATTTTTATAATACGGCCTATCCAAAAGTCTTGCACGGATAAAGGGTCCTGCGTGTCGGTCATTAACATCTTTTTAAAGAGCTTTTCACTCACATGATGAATGGCTTGCTTGAAAGAGTATATATTATAATAAATTGCATGCTGGCTGCCATACTGCTCACCTGGCGCATTCGTAAATCTTTAAATATTGGTTGTCTTTCAAGAAATTTGCCACTGGGTAGACCCGAGTTTTCAGTCTTGTTTTCGTAAATGGCAACAGTTCCATCCTCAGGATAGACATAAAGCCTGAAGCATCTGACAGAGTCAACTTTCTGTAATTGTTTTCCGTCCGCCGGATGAAACTTGGCCAAGAACTGAAGCTTTTCGACATCCAATGGGACTTCATGAGTTCTTGTTGGCTTTGTTGGAATCGATCTGTCCAGTACCTGCGGCACCGAGAAAAGATTGGCTGTCAACAAAAGGGTGCAGTACATTGAAATTATCTGGATGACGCATGAAAGGAATGGTTGGCATACCAGTTTTTTACAGTTGAGAAGAGAATCTTGGGGATCTCCGAATCCATTATGCGGGGGAATTTCCTGGAGAGGTGGTTTATTCAATATCTCTTCATGGTCTAGCTTTATTTCTTCCAGGTCTCTTGGATCTACATTCAAGTTGTTCTGCGCACAATTTGCATTCCATACGTTTATGGCGAAAAAATGGGTCATTTTTCATACAAAAGCACCATACTTTTCTTACCTTGAACCAGTCAATCGTAAATCTATCTGCTTTATAAATGAGAAAACTTTCCTCTCTGATGCTCAAAGTCTTCCCAACCAAAAGATCTCGAGGCCCATGATCTACTGGTCTTTCATTTGGTTGTATCGGATTCTCGCCCAACTTTTGGTAGGCCTTTCGAGATAGATGTTTTCTAGTCTTATTTCGAGATCCAGGTAGTATTTCAAAAATTTCTAGCGTATCATCTTCCATGAAGAAGTGAATTTTGAAGTACTTGTGGATGTCAGAATTGACAAACCCATACACCCTCAAAACTGAAGAGTTCTTCTTCTCATTAGAATGTCCTGAAGAAACTGGGATACCCAGAAGATATCGTGAGATTTTACTACCACAATTATCTCGTATATCAGGCTTGCCGATCCCATGATCAGTTTCCTGGGGCATATCTTGGGCTGGCATTAGCAACCGACCCTGGTCCTTTATAAAATTCCGGGTAAATGTATCCGTATCTATGATTTGGAACGACCTTCCTAGGATCTGGATACTATTTCCAATATCAAAGGCCCAAGGATTTATCTGTAAATCTTTTGGTGCTTTTGAATTCAAGAGGTCCAGCTTCATTCTGTTCATGTACGTTTTACCTTTCAGTTCAGTGGAATCATAAATTACTTGAAAGGTCCCATCTTCCAGGAAATAAAGAAGCTTTACCTTCACGTAATGTGATCCACCGAGAGGATTTTCTACGTTAATCATTTTGTAATATGCAAAGAAGCAAAGCACCATTCCACGATATTTGACCCAATCCGGAACGTAAGGCTGACTGATAGTTTTCCCATCATCCTTGTCTCTATCTTCTTCCAGCATTGCCCGAAGTTCCTGGATATCGACATCTCTCCCATTCTGCCTTTGTCCAGGTGCACATTTCACAATCGAAAATGCCCCTTCTTGCACCAAGGTTTGTGGTCTGAATGCGGGCGCATTGTCATAGTCCCTCTGGAAAAGGAAAACAGGCAATATCAATATGCACATGGGTGAATCTTGTTGTATTGGCATGTTTAGGAGACATTCATTCGTTTAGGTACCCAAGCAGGAAAGCAAGACTCAAAATTCAAGTCATTAAGTCCCTCAAAATATCACGTACTTCAGGCTGAACTAAATATCCTGGAAGATTGGGATATCGTAGTCCACTTTTCGCAGCACACAGTGGCTCCTGAATTCTCAATGGTTCCTCCAACCCCATTGTTGTCTGTTTATTTCCCCGTCAAATGAGCCTATTGAATTTCGGTGTACATATGAAGAAACAATATTCAAATTCTTTTAGTCAGTGGTCTTGTTTTCCTTGATCCGAGAGATCTATGGCACGCGAGTCAAAGTAATATCGTCCCTATGATTGATCAGAACGAGGCATGCTGACCACAATCAACCAGCCTCTATATACTTTTCAATGCCATCTCATCGAGGTCAATCATTATGTATGTGTTTAAACGATTATTTACAGGATATTAAGACTCTTGTAAAAACCATATGGACGCTCGCATCCAGCGAGCTGTAGGCCCAGTGAAACAACAAGAAGGATAAATCAGTGGCCGCCTGCCTCACAGTGGGCCTCATAGGCACCAGCATCGAGCAACGCATCTACATCTCCAGCATTAGACACCTTGATTTTCATCATCCAGCCACCTTCGAATGGCTCAGAGTTCACCTGCGGCGTATACACGAGCGGAATGTCACAAAAGTGTATACTTGTAATACTTGTGAAGAAGCAGGGACAACACTTCATTTGCATGTTAAAAAACATGCTACGATAACAATCAAGTATATTGATGCAGCATGTAGTATCGATGCACTCTTTGCAGACCAAGTTGTATAAAAAATATACATACGTACCTTGGAAGGATCGTCGGAGAGGGTCTCGTTGATCTCAACGACTTCCCCAGACACTGGGGAGTAGACATCAGAGGCAGCCTGCACACATCAAATTCCTCCTTGTTATCCATTCGTCCTTCCGTGACAATACCCGCCGGCACACAATCATATCATTCCATCGTATAACGAATGAATGATGTAAATACATCGCAGGCCCATTCCAATCGATCAATAATCCACTCAACATACACCCAGCCAACAACTCTACTACACACATCCATCACCCCAGAGGAAAGCTCAACTCACCTTGACAGACTCCACGACGCCAAACGTTTCCCCTTTGCTCAACTCACTTCCAACTTCTGGCAACTCCACGTACACCACATCCCCCAATTCGCTCTGCATCACAGTTCTTACCCGTCAATACCACCAAGACAACACTCCCACCACCAAGAGAATACAACAAACCCACCTGAGCAAAGTCGCTGATACCGACAGTCGCCACATCACCATCCATTTTCACATATTCGTGACTCTTCTGATATTTCAGACCATCCACCACTGCATCAATCCACCATCGCAATGGATATGAGTCAGACACAATGTTCAAAGAACACACACATCATATCGCTTCACAGCGACAATCTGCGAGACACATTCGCCCATATCTATATACTTATCATCATTATCTTTACAAACCTTTTGCGAATCCACGTGAGAAGATGGCGTATGCGGAAGGAGCAACACTGCTGGTAGACCCGCACACTGATGGGCCAAAGCGGATCCCGAGCCCAATGACAGCTTCGGATGCAACTTTTCTAAGAGCCATTTCGCCAGATTAGATTACTAATAATATACTTTTTTAGATATATATAAATGTAAAGGGTAATCAGTTGGCATTGTGTCACATAGGGCTCTACAGCAGTCCTATTATCCCTTCAGTCAGAGGCAATGATCAGGTGACAGTGTGACATTGCTATGTCCTCCTCATCTAAATCTGCGCACCCGCTCGATCTCAAGACTCGAGACTTTGCTTCAACGGGCTCTAATGACATTGTTCTAGGGAATTCTCGCGTGGGCAATGTTTCCGCCCGCTCCTAATCGCATGACCAGGGTCCATCATCATGGGCAACTTGCATCGAGGACTAGAAACTACTACAGGCATATTTGCCAGATGATGAAGAGCACTGGCATTGCATTCTGGGAAAAGGAACCGTAGCCTTCTATACCCTACATTCCACCAAATATCCACTCTCGATCAAGATACTGCGAAAGCGTGCTCTTTGAAGGGTATACAAATGATGGCTGTGGTTCTGTGTTCCTGTGCATCCACCAGGGACACACTTGACTGTTGCAACCAAGGAACTGAGAGTATTCCAAATTTCTAAGGAATTATTTTTCCTTCTAAACCTTGTCGGTTTTAACCGACTTTTTAAATTCATAAGGTATATTCTATACATGTCAGAAGCCCTACATCCTGGCTCTTTTTGCCTGCTATGTCCGCGAACGGGGGGCATCGGGGCAACTCTATTTGGGAGCCTTGGCGTGAGCTTTGGGCGCAGTGGAAGCGGTGGTAGAGGAACTCAACAACGGATCGACTCTCTGATTAAGTATGTTTCCTGACACGTGGACAGTGCTGTATGGTATTCGGGGTTTGCGTGGGGTATTTGTGGTCGAAGGGGACAAAATGCCTAACAGCGTGTGTAGCCGGGTTGGGTCGGCCGAACACGCGTTCGTAAGGTATTGTTATCTAGATTATTCATATTATTTGATCATCTCGGTTTTGGTGGATGGGGTCTTGTAAGTGGAATTCTGCATGGTCTTGTTCTTGTGGGATCAGATTATTTGCTCATTATGTTGGGGTTTTGCAGAACCGCGACGATTCAAAAGTCAGAAAATGGGAATTTGGTAGATACTGGAGGAGAACTAGGAGCGAGTGCGTGGAATTCTAGTCCACATACCTGGTTGCTGGGTCAAGGGAATGCTGCTGTCGTACATTTTGGACTTTTTGAAGTTGTGGGAGGAATAAATAAAGTGCACCCCAGCGTATTCCATGATGACGATAAGAATTCGCTTTGCATATTCCAAGGATATTTGAGCAATCTGGACGAATTGATGTACAAATATGTGGATTCGGGCTATGACTCCCGGAGTTCGAGCCCCACAGCAGTAGTGATGCCAAAAAAGACTGCTGGAGAGAAGGCAGCAGAAGTTGTGTTTCTGATGTTTTCTCAAGGTGAAGATCCCCTGATACTTTTGTCAGAACTCCAAGGACAATATGCATTTGCATTGTACGATGGAGACAAGCGTCAGGCCTTTGCTGCCAGGGATAGCAGCGGGAGAGAGCCATTGTTTTTTGAAATCGATGATGATGGTGGACTGAGTATTAGTAATGAACGGCTGGTGGTGACCTCGGCAGATGGTATGGGGTTTGTAAGTTGGGACCAATTGCCACCAGGCCATTACTTGTGTGGAAAGCCGGTAAAAATGCACCAATTCGCATTGACACCTGCCCAGCTGAGTGAGAGAGAGTATATAGATGCAATGGATGATGATAGATCCCATCATAGCAGTAGAAGAAGCCCTAGCGGAGACAACATAGCTTCAAGCCTCGATGCTTTATAACATTCTGCCGAAGACTGTATATTTGTTTTTTTCGTTCTCTTCTTTCGGATCGCATTCTTGTTTAGTATGACGTGCTGCAGATGATGCTTACATGAAGAAAATAATTTATCAATATCAAAAGATACAAGAAACAAAACAACAAAATACATGTATAGTTGCAGTAAGCGAGTGCACATGTTTCATTTTAATCGTCATCTTTAATCTTCCCAGCAGCTCTGGCCCTGTCAATTACTGATTTTGCCTTGGTAGCTGCCATTTTTGCCCTGCTTTCAATCAACTCTGCCACAAATATCTCAAGTTTGGGTACTGAGATATTGGGCATGACTACCACATGTGCAATGTCACTCTCGCATGCAAGTTGCCATTTTTTTATAAATTCTTCTTCCTCTGGTCTCTCAAAGACCACAGTGGAGGACAGTTCGTTGAGCATTGTCTCAATGCCAGCTTCATGCAACATTTTCCTCAGCAAATGGGCATTTCTGAGACACTTTTCGACATCTTTGCTGATGCCGTCATACCCCTTGAGCGTCAGAGTATACCAAAGGTAGATAGGAGCATGTCCATTGCGAGAACCCATGATTGTAGCATCCCTGCTGTTCAGGTATTCCACTTCACTGGACACCGACCTGATCAATTTCATCCTGGTCATCACCACTCCACAAGGCACTGGAGCCCCGACAAACTTGTGACCAGATACAGAAACACTACCAATAGGCTTTTTAAATGATACCATGGGAGCTTTCTTCACAAATGGTATCATCATACCAAACAGAGCCCCATCACAATGAATATAGAACCTGTCCTCATCAAAGCCACATTCTTGCAAAATGTCAATCACCTTGTCCAAGTCATCAACAGCCCCCCTCACAGTCGTCCCAATGTTGACGTTTACAATTGCTGGCTTGTCTTGATTTCGCAGCAGCAATTCTCTAAAGTGATCGTAATCCATCTCCCCAGAGTGCAGAGTATGGATTTTCACAGCATCCATCCTGTACATACGTGCAGCCTTGAACACTGAGTAATGAGATTCGACGCTCGAGTACAGGATCCCATCTGGAAGCGTCTCTCGCCCCACAAGAATACCGTGCAGGTTACCTTCTGTCCCGCAATTCGTAACGTATCCCCAAGAGTCTTGAACCTCAATCTCCCAGAGTCTTGCAAACCAGTGCAGCACCCCAATCTCAAACTCCCTTGAGTGCACACCATAGTTACTTTCAATAAAGGGATCACCGAGATTATTAATCATAAATTTCTGCAGACATTCAAGCGGCCCATAATCAAAGTCCAGATTGTATGGATACCCCATATGCGTCTTTGTTCTCTCTTCCAGCTTCCTCTTGTAGTCTTCAATCACAGTCGTCACCCGACTCTTCAATTCCTGCATGAATAAGACCACAAGTAAATACGCTTACAAATTAACATATTAATGACGCACGTAGCACGATTGTATAGAACAGGAACCAACACGTCAACTCCCTAACCACCTTGCTCCACTGGTCAAGCGGTCATGACCTCCATCCCGATTGCATTCTTTTCCCTGAAACGAACCGCTCCGGTGGAATCGTTTCACACAACAATTGTCTTACCTCAGGAGTCAAATCGGCATGCTCAATCACCGGCAGCTCCGGAGTAAGGTGCTCCGTGATCAAATCGCCAGTCACCGGCAACGCCTGGTACGGCGCCACAGCGTCACCTTTCCTGGGAGATGCCCCAGAAAGCTTTAGTGGTCTTTCAAAAGTGGCACACACATCTTGACCGTTGTAATCCACCTCATGATTCGAGGAGCCATTCTCCTTGCACTTGATGTTCAGCGCAGGCAGAGGCAGTTTCTCAGGGAGGCACACGATATCAGATGCAAGAGTCTCCATTGTATACGTGTTGAAGCTGATTAATACCTGAACACGCGAAACAAGCAATATCAGTGCAGTCTATGACTGTATAGTAAGTTACAACTGTACAGCTGCACTGATGGAGCATGCATCATGTATGGTTGTCCAGACAGCTCTGCAGAGCCATCTGGATCCTGGTGGTATGGTGTATCACTCAATAGGGCGGTGTGGACGGATGAATATTGAATAACAATAAAAGATAACGTATATGGAACACAGATTGATGATGCGTCTAGATCTATCCTACTGTTGGGACCAGCCCCCATGCCATATGAAATAGAGGTTGGTGCTACTCGCCAAACATTGTTTGGGAGCACTGCTGCCACGTCAAAGATGCAGAAGCTGTGCGCCCCGAGGCATCTCTGACATCATACACAATCTGTGACCACGAGGAAGAATTGGTGCCTATGAAAGCCTGTGCACGACTGCACACAGCCTGCTCGATGGTAGAAACGAGGTGCCCTGGCAAATTGACTTCTGCCATGCTTGAATCAAATATTGTAATATTTGCACCTTCCAACTCTCTGGATAGACTCGATTTCAAAGATATGATATCCTCAGGGTTAGTAGCTAGAAAAACTGCATTTGCATCAATTCCCCGCAGGCATCTGGCAATCTCCTTTGGACCAGGGCAGTAGGTTGACTTCCCACAGTGCTTAATGGTATAGTCGCCTAATCGCACGTGGATTGCAGCAAATTTGACACCCCGATCTACATTCCTCTCTATCAAATAGTCGGCATACTTCATAACCTGTTTGCTCCATATGAGATGCTTTGCAACTAGCCCGTGCATCGATCCTTCTTCCACCTTATGGCCCCGTCGGTACGGATGGGCCACTCCATAGGTGCCACACATGGAGCCCAAGTCGGTGAATGCGGCAACCGCTTCGATAGAGCTTCCAAGGATATTAGATTTACACGATCCCCAGGAAAATACAGTCATGTTGAGTATCCGTTCCTTCTGCCCCGGTTCGTAACACATAATATCCACTGGTTGGACAGAGCCTCGAGCTCTGTACTGGAGAAAGTCTCTGTATTCAACAACCGGCACCAATCGAGACAATCTTTCCAAATCAAAAAACTCTCCAAAATCTTCATATGAATTTGAATTCTGCAATTTCCAGTTCCAATCATACCACATGGGTAAAACAACCAGAATCCTGTTCCATTTGTAAGCTGAACAGACTGCTGCCCTCACTTGATCGAGCTGATTGTTAAACCCATCATATCTCGTCGAGTACAGCAAATATTTATCGGGCCCTGCTGTCCAACTGGAATGTACCAGTCTTGAACGAGGGTAGCGTATCTCGATTCCACTGGAGAACTGCCACTTCAAACCGCCGAGTGTGGCGATTAGAGCCGTCAAGATCACTACCAGTACTACCAGTGGTTTTATAACTATCAAATTTGATACGCAAGTCAGTGTGGGGGCCTTTATCCTTCGCTGCCACATCAATCCAGATAGAAAGCTACCCCCGCAAATCAACTATAACATTGAGAAATGCAACCAATTGTCGACCTATATATCGCCCCTATCCAGTCTCCTTCGAGCTTATTCCGCTCACGTCTATAAGAGCGATCAGAGTTTGACCCGTAGATTATTGCAACGCGTGCATCAATTACCCCTTAACGCGGTCCATACTATTTATTTTATTGTTTATAATTCACATCCCACCATTCTTTCCATTTGTATTATTCTCTTTAGAATCGGTACAACCGCAGCAGCAAATGTCACAGAAAGTTCGTGCAGTACCGGTACCGGTACCGGTACCGGTCACCAGCGACGGGGTACCGCTCGAGCGTATGAGCTCATAAGCGGCGATTGCAATCGATCGAAGACCTGACGTCCAGGTCACGTGAACGTGCGCACTTGGGTTCTGATCTTTCCCTACAAAATTGGGGTTCTCTCGGAAGATGGGACTACAATAAATGACATTGTGAACAGTTTTGATACGAATGAATAAGTCGATAAGTTGACCGAAGAACGAAGAACGAATTTTAAGGAATATTGGATCTGCGAGAGAGAAGGACGACCGGTGGGAAGAGTTTGAGTCGGAGACGGGTTTGGGGTTTGGGGCAAGTTTGAGTGATCGATACTTGGGAAAAGAAAGAGAAAAAATGGTGGCAATTGGAGTTTCTTCGGCCGAGGGGCTGGGGAAGACAGGTGGGTTTTGTCGTATCCGATGCACCCCATTGGTGACTTTGTTGCTGCTGGAATAGCGATAGCGGTGGTAGCACGTTTGTTCACCCTTCATCGTGCAATTGTGAATCTAGTGGATAATTAATATATAATATGCAGTCGATGGAACGGATGATGCATCGAAGAAAAGGGATCAGTCCACCGTGGACGAGCAAAAGGAGGAAAAGTCAGAGCCAACAATGGTGATGGAACCAAAGACGCCATCCGTGGTGAGCAACGATGACAATGGTATGCATGTGTCAGGTGGAAACACTGGGGCTTATTTGAGGGAAAATTCGGGTTTCGACGCTCCGGTCGGTGGGTCTCCATTTGAGCAGTTTGGTGGCAGCTGTGATGACGTGATGATCCCTTGCGAAGACAGCTTGCTGGCCTGCGGGCTGACAGCTGAGGAATTGGCGGATTTGGAGATGGATGTTTTTTCGAATGTAAAGACCGTCGTCTAAAGAGGCCCGGTTTCGGTCTTTTTTGTACATGATGATTCGGTAGTACGTGTATGTTTGTGTTCAACAGCCAGAGATGCAATGACGTATGTTGCACATGAAAAAATGAAAATACATGGAGCATGAAAAAAAATGATGAGGAACGTGCAAGATGAATGTTTTTTGCTTTGGTTGTTTTTTTCAATGTGTGTCAGTTTTGAAAAAAGGTTTTGAATTTTTTTCACAAACGTATTTTACAGTTTTCCTTGATACATGTCTATAGTGCCATCAAGAGAAAGATGCGCGTTTTTCTTATGGTGGTAACATTCAAGATGTAAAGTAAACAAGAAAAAAGAAAGTAGTATCAATTATCGATTATAGCAATCTCATTGTAGTCTGTAATGTGTTTTTGGCTGCAAACTGCTGAGCGATTCTCTGGTCGTATGCACGTCCAATGCCGTGCAGTCTCCCATTCGCATACACTTGTTCAGTGTAGAGTATTGCAGCTGGCCCATTGAGGAATGCGGGTTGCTGGCGTGCATCCAATGTGAGATAGATTGGTACAGCATATCCCAAAGAGCATAATTTTCTGGATAACTCGGCATGGTAATTTGATTCCAATGTGAGTCTGTCGAAATCCGTGAATGGGCACTGAGAAAATACACGGGTGAGAAATTCCTTTGCAGCAGAGAGCCCTTTGTCTTTATAAATTGCTCCTACAAGCGCCTCAAATGCATCCCCCAGCACCGACGGGCTTTGCAATAAACTCTTCTTCATGGAGAATACATTTGTGAGAATCCATTTATCAAGACCCAGCCATGCTCCACACAACCTAATGCAATCACCTTTGGTCAGTGCCTGACACTGAAACGTTAGTATCCCTTCATCAGCTTCTGGTATACGCTCCAAAAGAATATCTCGTATCGCCAACTCTAAAACAGCATCACCAAGATATTCC
Source organism: Picochlorum sp. 'soloecismus' (assembly GCA_002818215.1). Lineage (NCBI taxonomy): Eukaryota > Viridiplantae > Chlorophyta > Trebouxiophyceae > Picochlorum > Picochlorum sp. 'soloecismus'. The sequence continues at coordinate 242,426 of PJAJ01000025.1, read as the reverse complement.
AATCTTTCGTAAGACTTGAATCTCATACTTGGTTTCACTGCCGCGGGATGTGTCAGGGCACATTTGAACAACTCAGTATCTCTAATCCCCATTCCAATCAATTCTTCTAGTCGCCAATTCTCCAAGGCATTGAATGCCGAGATACTTCTACCACACTGATCCAAACCAACTGTATTTAACTTTGGTCTGTCCGCTTTAGATTTTGCAGACAGAAAGTTGGACAAGAGCAGCATCACATGACGTCGCGAGTACATTGGAGGCCATTCCATGTTACCTAGGTGCAGTCTGTTGGTCACCCATGTCCTGAACGCATACGGCAACACGCGCCACAGCGACAAGGCCCATGAGAAGATGGTCTTCGTTCCTAGAATCTTCAATAGCACAATGCCTCTAGATGAGTCACCCACTCTTTCCAACTCTTTAGAATTTTCCATTTCTTGCTGCTTATTAGCATGGTGATCATGACCGCCAGTACGATTGACATCGATATCATCGAGTATCGGGCGAGAAACCCCGACAATGTTTGACTTTGCAACCCCTGCCTCTTTTTCATATTTTACTTTCCCGCTCAACTCTTCCCTCTCTTGCCCATCGCGACAGTTTGATAGGTTACAATCTCTGCTAGACACTGAACGAGATGCATTGCAGGTCACCCGCTGTCGCGTCTTCTTCTTTTCGCGACAGCGATGCCTTGCCAACGCAACCACATTGTTACTGGTGCGAACAGCAAAAGCACAGGGCCGGTTCCTTGCCAGCAAAGAACCATTCGAATTCATTTTACTTCTCAAAGTTACATTCATTTTATTCTCCTCGTATCATAGGGGTAGTCACTGTCTTGGGTATTTTGCAAACTGAATGATTGTCGATTTATTTATTTTTGTCACAACTAGACAAACAAACCGTACACAAACACCCTGTAACCAGTGCAATTCCATCATGTAAATAATCGATATGAAAAAATAAATTACGTATTTCGGATGCGACGATAGTCTAAAACCGTTGGTCGACCGGAGCACGTTCGAACGTGAGAGATGGGAGTATGGTCTCACGAGGCCGGCCGGCCGGCCGGCCTACAAGCTGCAAGCTGCTTATAAGCAGATGTACAGGAACGATGCACGGCAGGGATGATCCATCAGCATCAGTTGATGCAGAACATGTCTACGTCGCACGGTTGGGGGCATGGATTCTCGTAGCCTCGTAGGCAAGAGATTGTGTGGAATACGTGCAGCGAATGATGATCGTGCTGATGTACATTTACGTGTGGTGTTTAAACAACACAACACAACCGATCGATCAATCAATCAATTATGCCCACATATCCTCAAATACGGCATAGTGAGTAGTCATTCCCAGTTTCTTATATGTTTCTTGCGCCTTGATATTATCATTGTCCGCGTACAGCCGCAGACCACATGCCCTGTGCTGCTCAGCCTTGGCCCTGACATGCTCATACAGCTGTTTAAACACACCTTTACCACGATGCTCAGGTACCACGTACACGCTCTGTATCCACCATATATCCGCATTTCTCCAATCAGACCATTCATATGTGATCATCACTTGCCCAATTATTCGCCCATCCAGCTCTGCAACAAAGTACCTGCCTCTACCACTAGAATCTTGTACGATGGCTCGAACTCCTTGATGGATTGTATCGCGATCTAGATCTAGGTTCTCCGTCTCTTTGGCCATTTTAATATTGTATTCTGCAATTGCGGATATGGCGTCGTTCTCGCCCTGAGTCGTAGTAGCATCCACTTGCCTAATGTTCACTGCTGCTGCTGATGTGTCCATTCTTCTCAAGAATATTATTCTGCTACTACTGGCCTTGCCGGTTTACCACATATAAGAATTCAAGAATGGTATACTGTTATACTGTGGATCTCGGATCAAGCAAGACAGCAACAAAATTGGAACAATGCCTGCTCAGGCAATTTGGCAATTTGGTCCTACCAATATTGGTATATATACCAAGTAATTGGCATCTTGCGACTGCGACTGCGACTGCGACTGCGATAGTAGTACTACTGTAGTATACCAGATATCTGGATCGATGCATCGATTTTGTTGTATTGTTCTTAGAGTTGCATTATCTACAAGAGTACCAATCGGAGCAAAGCAACGTAGTGTGCAGTAATGGTGCAACAAGGGTGCCTTGTTCAGCGGGAAGAAGGAACGGCTGCTTGCTCAGTATGCAGCGAGAGGAGGAGCGACGGCAAGGGGAGTATGAGGGGGAGAAGAGGGGTAAATTTTTGAGTTTATCTCATATTTTGAATCATAATCGTGGCTGTGGAAGCGTGTCGGAGACCGGCGATTCGGCGATTTCGCCTCGTGGCGGGGAAACGGCCATGGTGGTTGGGAATGTTTCGGTCAACGAGGGAGGGTGCGACAGTGCAGCGATAAAGCATCAGTTATATTGCTCTTATTGCTGTAGAAACGTGACTGGTATGAATTTCTTGATTCGGATGAAGCACGTGAAGGAATGCTCCGATTGTGTGGATCGTGCACAGATGAGCGATAAAGAGAATGGGAGGCCATCCTGCATATCCGAGGAGTCTGCTCTCCGGCGGTGGTTGAAATTTCATGGATTGGAACAAGAAATGTTTGATGTGATGAAATCGAGAGGGGTCTCGCTGAAAGAGATGAGGGGGGTGGATCCACAGAAGGCTGTTGAAGGGCTTGGTATGAAGAAACAGAAGAGGAAAATGATGATTGCGATCGAACAATACAAGCAGAAAGGGTGTATCCCGTTGTCTAAATCAAAGTTGAATAGGAATGCGTATAAGAAGAGTCGGGATGGAATAGGGGCGAGCTTGAAAGATCGATTTAAACGGTTTCGTGGTGATGACACAAATAAAAAGAGTGCAGAGTCAAGGGTCGATGCTTATGCGACTGAAAAAAATGCTCGGATCAAAAGTGCAGATGCGGAATATTGCAAAACTGAGTGTGGCATTGCAAGACAACGGCAAATTGAGCTGGCATTGTGTACTTCTCTGTGTGCTGTGCTGCCAAGGATGGGGGATGGTGAGTCCTTGTACAACAGAGATGAGACGAGCATGGTGAGACGATGTGGTGGGCTGGATTCAAAGTATGTGATTTGTGAAGATGAAAACACATTGTTTCGTGCAACAGCGACTTGTAGCAAGAATGTTGGGGAGCTGACTCTGGAGCAAAGGCTTGAAAAGAGACACGGTGCAGGAATCTATGTTCTCTCTTCAGGCGAGCAAGCAGTTCTCAAAGTTCGACAAGCAAGATGCAATTCTGCAGATGCTTCAAACAGCTTTTCAATTAAAAGGGTTCGTTTGAAGGCGCTGGAAGATGAGTTGCTGGTGCAAAAGGCGACAGTGCGTCATCTGGAAGAATTGATCAGAGATCTTAAAAAGGATATTGAATGTGACTCTTTGTAACTTGCACTCCGCTTATTGGTTACATTTTGTTTTACTAGTAATAATTTATTTAATAATAAAGGTGGTACATCAATGAATATATTTTTGTTTGGCTTGATTCAGAATGATGCAAATTTACTCAAGCACAGCTGAACACGTGACGCCATGTGGTTTCACAACAATTCGTTTTCTACCAGCAATGGCAGTCTGAGGCTCTGCACTCGCTAGATATGCATTGAGCTCAGAAAAAGCAGGATCTAATATCTTGGCACGGGCAATCGAACGGGCTTGGTGGCCATTTAGTTGAGAACCTTGTTGCTGATTTCCAAAGATTCCGTTATAGACGCTGCCATCAATGACCAAGCTTACTCCGCTCGCCTCGAAGATTTCCTGACAAGATTCGACTTCTCTCATTGCAATAGATTGAATAATCTCGATTGATAGATTCTCAAAATTGATTGTTGCGTCTAAGCAATCTTGTAGCGTATCTCTCAACACTGTGGAGAAGGACATGCTGGAGGAGCCAGCTTGTCCACTCTTGTCAATGGTGAGCTCCAGTGCCGCGTGATTCGGAGTCGACACGTCCATCGTATCACCCGATGCTACATTATCCTCTTCCTTTTTAGTGCGATGCTTGGAGGTGGATACCTTGTCAGCGTTTTCTACCTTTCTAGGTTGTGATTTGTGAGTAGTGATGAGACCCAGGACTGTATTCCTAAAGTCAATTTTCCTTCCCATTCCATCAATAATGAAGCCATCCTGACAAATTTGGCGCAATAATGATATAATTTCGGGATGAGACTTTTCAATATTGTCCATCACAACGACGGAATGAGGATGACGCTTGACAAATTCAGTAAGTAGACCACCATCTCCATATCCTATAAATCCTGGTGCAGCACCTATCAACCTTGAGGAGGCTGTCCTGTCCACATACTGAGACATATCAAGGTTCAAGAAAGATTTATCTGTCCCAAAAAGACTCTCAGCAATGGTTTTACACGAGGTTTTCTTGCCAGTGCCATGTGGGCCTCGGAGCAAAAAAGTTGCAAGAGGTTTTTTTCTCTTTCCTGATGATGCTAACGCAGTGCCCACTCGCAGAGTGTTCATCATTTCTGTCAAACTTTTGCTCTGGCCTAGTAGTGATTCAGATAAATCATGTCCCAATTGCGAGAGGGCTCGACCTCCAGAGAGGACTGTCACCACCTTCTCCACTCTCAACCCAGATGCTGTTGCGGCAACAACAAGAATATCCTCCTTCCGAACTATTGGTATTTGGGGAGGCGCTACTTTAGTCTTCCTTTGATCATCTTTCTCATTGGACAACTCGCTTTCATACTGTGAAGTGTCAGGCTTCTTGGAAAGAAAAAGCGACGAGCCTAACATGAGCTTTTCTGGAGGAATGTTCAGCACAGTGTGACCGCAATTGATACATGAGATCGTGAGTACATCCTTGTTCAGGGGCTCTATAGGTGTTCCACAGTGTGGACATGGGATCTCGTTATCCCGATGCTTTCTGTTCACTGTGGACTTTGAAAGAACATGTTCATCTCTGGACTCAAGTCCCATGCCAGGATTTCCCATGGCTCCTGATGCAAGCTGCTTCCTCGAAGCAGCTTCATCCAAAAGATCTATCGCGCTATCAGGAAGCTTTCTATCAGAAACAAATCTCCCTGCCGCAGTGACGGCCGTTGCTATGGCTTCATCAGAGAACTCAACACCATGGTGTGCTTCATATTTTGATCTCAAGCCCTGAAGCCACAACAGAGTGTCTTGTGGACTCGGTTCATCAACAATGACGGGTTGCAATCTTCTAGCAAATGCCGCATCTGGCTCAATATATTTACGATACTCGTCGATTGTTGTTGCACCGATACAATGCAATTCTCCTCTTGCTAATGCTGGCTTTAATAAATTTGCAGCATTGAGACCTCCTTCAGTCCTCCCAGTGTCCATGAGCATATGAATCTCGTCTACAAAGAGAATGATTCTTCCAGAAGAGTTTCTCACATCATTCAAGATTCCTTGTATGCGTTCTTCGAAAGCACCGCGATATTGAGTCCCTCCCACTAGAGTTCCAATATCCAGAACGACAAGAGAACAACCTTGCAGTGCTCTTGGGCTCTCTGGCGTTACCATCAACTGTGCAATACCTTCAACTACAGCAGTTTTACCAACTCCTGGATCTCCAATTAACACTGGATTATTCTTCGTCCGCCGTAAAAGGATCTGTAGGGTTCTTTCAACAACATCCTGCCTTCCGATCAAAGGATCAAGCAGCCCATGCTCTGCATCTGCTGTAAGATCCCGCCCATACAGTTTAAGATGGGATCCCAAAGGCTGTCTATAATGATCTCTTATCTCCTTCTTCACATCTGATCCTTGAGATGGAGACTTTTGAGACTGATGTTGGACGTTCCTGGATGAAGTGCTTGGTATCTCAGACGGACTCTCCAACAGAGTCTCGGCAGTAAACCACCTCGATTGCCCAAAGGCCAAAGCCTGTCATCAAAATACAATCATACTTGGCATTTTAAAAAATTAAACTAGAATTCTCAAAGTAAACAACAACATTCATTCCATGTCCGGACACAAAGAGAAACGGAATCCTACTTTTGCTGCAACGAGTGCCTGCTCACCTTTTTAAAGCTAGAGCGATCAACAGCCTTTTTCAACATTCAAAAAGCTAATTTCATTAAATATCACTGAACAAGAACAGGTCGACAACAAGTGCTCAAAATGAAAAATGCATTTTAAAGTCAAGTGAACGCTTCAATGTCAGATTAACTTTACATGTGGCTTTATCCTTCCTTTCTACCCGGTGAGATGGATTATGATGAAGAAATCCTAGCATGTGAGATAGCTAACATCGTGGCATTGCACATTATTTGTCAAACACATGCATACGCGTGGGACGTGCTAGTGTTAATCTACTGTTGACTCTCCAGAAACCGACATCTAGCACTATGCATTGAGTCAACTATGGATTGGGGCAGTCTCTCCACCACAGCATCTGCGGTGCTATTTGTAAGGCTAATCCCTTTATCTATACATCCAAATATTCCCGCCCGACATGAATCGCAGCAGGTGGCAATCAAGGATGCACGGCAATCTTCCACTGTTGGCACTTCATCTTGGTGCAAAGGAGCAAAGCAGATTGGACACAAGTACAAATCAGCGTCAAAGTCAAAGGGCACAAGCTTTCCTAGAGAGCTCATGATATTTTGAATCCCTCCAGGGTTGCTATCTTGAACCATTGCTACAAAATGCTTTGCTAGCTGGTTGAGATTCTTCTTATCTGTATCAATCTCTTCATCTCTATGTTCACCATCATTTATAGCAAAATCTGCGACCGATGTGAGAACACAGTGCACCTCCTCTCTGCTGACATCTTTTGAACACAAAATGATCGTTGGCATGTCCTTGCCGTACCTTTTATCTATAATCTGAATGGTGGCTGGCAATGAGTAACCTTGCCCTTTAGCAGCAGCAGATATTGCTGATGCTGCGAGTCTATCTGAAGTATATCCGAGCAAGAGAGAGCTACATCCATGCTTTGAAGCTGTTTGAAGTAAAAGACGCTTTATTAGTACAGAGTTCATGTCCTCTTTTCCTGTTGGATCTACAATCTTGTCTAGAAGGTCACCCACGGAATTGCCATTTTTGACTTGTTCAGAGAACACAGCATCAAGGTGAATGCTCACAAAAGAGGCATGCACATCGCTGCATAGCTTTTGAATTATTAATGAACTATTTTCGTCTTCTTTTTCATCTTCGGATGTGACAACATGAATAACTACGAGGTCAAATGGTAGCTTGTATTTCTCCCATGGTTCTCCAATTCTGCTCTTAATGTACCTCATCAAGTACAACACACACGCCGAGCTTGATAAGGCTGAAGATACCCCAAGAGCAACAATATCACCTGAAGATATGCCCCCCGGTTTGCGAATGGCTCCCCGAACCTTGGCTGCAAGCATTGATTCCAGGCATGGCCCACAGACTTGGCACTGTCCCTTTCGTAATGTAAACTGTATATCAACAAAGCGCGCTGCTATTTTACTATTGCATAATGCATTATTTTATATTATAATATACTTGTTGAGCCTACCTCGACGTTTTGCACCTTACATTTGGTACACAAGCCCCTTGAAATGGTTGACTTGGTATCTCCCATGTTCTCTTGCACTCAGGCTACTTGCAACCTGCATTCAACGCAAACTCCACGCCGCACTGTTATCGAAAGAAATGTTACTTATATCAATTTCTAGATATACTCTACTCTCGATGGTAGCCAATCACAGGGAAAACAGAACAAACCAAGCGATGCATGTCTTAGAACATATAGTTCGAAATTCCCTAGCCATTTCACGCACATTACCGAATCCATAGCATCATCGATGAAAGGAATATATTTATACAATTATTTGATACTTTTGTTGTACCAGCATTTGCATAAATGTGGGCAATAGGGAGGCATTTGGCAGTACAACATCACAACACATGCAGTACAGTCGCAGTTGTGATGCTCAGACCAAAATACAGGCCGCATTGGTGGATATTATTCAATTCAACAATTCAAATACATTTTATGTATTCATATTGAGCATTAAAAATAAAAAACATACTGCTAGACGGAGGGAACATCTTTTGACACCATTACAAAACAACGGTTTGGCCAACTTTGGTCTGACCCTGTAGATTTGATTCAACTAGACCGATCTTAGGTATCTACATATTAATCAAAATGAATATATTTAGGCTTGCGGGTGATATGACTCACCTGTTGAGTATTGTGGTTCTGCTATTGAAAATCAGAGCAACCAGATCATGTAGAGGTGCGCAGTTGTCATTATTATCCCTCTAGGCCACGTATGATTGGATCGTGCGCAAATTTTCATCTAAAATTGTGGCTTTATTGGTGTAGGTATCTCGTTAAAGACACAGGAGCTGTATGCGCTGGTTTTTTTGTGTCGATACTTGGACCTCTTTTCCTCATACGTTTCTTTGTAAGTTGCCTTTGGAAATACTGGGATATATGCTCGCCTCGGATATGTACATGGATCAACAGACAAAGAAAGACGCCATGTATATACTCCTCGGACATGTTTGAATGATTATTATCCTCAACATGGTTGGTTATGTGTGAATGCAGGTACAACACTGTCATGAAAATTATTTATATCTTGACCTCAATCTGGATCGTTCACTACATGCGATTCGATAGAGTAGTCAAACAGACATATGATAGGGAACAAGATACATTCCGATATGTGTTCTTAATTACTCCTTGCCTCTTCTTAGCCATGATTATTCACTACTCGTCATCGCTCACTGAAATATTGTGGACTTTCTCCATATACTTAGAATCTGTTGCAATTCTGCCACAACTTGTCCTCATGCAGAGGACGCAGAACATTGACAACCTGACTGGAAACTACGTCTTTTTGTTGGGAACGTATAGAGGTTTCTATATACTCAATTGGATATACAGATATTTTACAGAACCAAGATATCGCCAGTGGATTGTTTGGATCAGTGGTGTCATACAGACAGCTTTGTATGCAGACTTTTTCTACTATTACTTGCAATGTTGGAAGAGCAATAAGAGACTCCAGTTGCCAGCTTAAACAATTGAAACACTGTTGCAAAAATAATAACGACTGTTGATGTAAATATTGGCACATGGTTCTGTACTATGTACTAACACAAGATATATGGTTCATTTTTTTAGTATCTCATACCATAGAACTACTGCATTAGACAATACTAAGTATCATATTGGTTTGCATGTTCTAAGAGAGGCCACAATACCATAGGTATGATAGTAAGGCTACTCCTTTACAATCAAAGGTGAGACTAACAGATGGAACGAGTTGGTCAAATAATCCTGGGTCATAATATTCGGCCGAAGACGCGCGACCCTTTGTGGTACATACGTTAGAGAGCTCCCCGACCCAAGTCATACCTTTCTCGGCCTTTTGGCTAAGATCAAGTGTAGTTTCTGTTCTCTGAAGTTTAATAGCTTCAGGCCCCCCATTGGGGGGCTTGCTATTAATCTAATCTTTAGAGGCCTGCAGGTGCCTGCCCAGCTTGCTGGGCAGCCCTGCGCGCATGGCGTTAGGCTTCCACTCCTCCTAACATTGTGCAAGGCACCCTTCCACGCGAATTCTGGAGTAAACTACTGAAATCGTGCAATTTATAGAAATGAAGTTGTGCATGGGATCCAACTATGCATTTTTTTGTACGACAGTGGCACATACCTGGTATGGGTTTGTGGTGATTTTACAAGTCAACTTGCGAATGCCACATCTTACAGATGGCATCGTAAGCAATGAAGTAGCTTTTCTTTTCAGGCAAATTGTCTCCATCGACCTAGAATCCTGTGTGCAACCAGGCTACTAGTGTAAAGCAAGGCACAAAACCAGGAGGCAGACATCTTTGCCCATGTTGACCCCATGCCCTTGTCAAGCACAAAGTCATCATTCTCCTGATCAATTTGCACTGTATCCCATCCAAGTAGCACCATGGACATATATCCTGAGGCTGTAAAATATACAAAATAGAAAAAGTCCTGACGATACAACACTCCCTTCTCATCGCTCCCATAATCAAGAGAAAAGGAAGACCAAGACTTTGCAGTATTAAGTGTCCCAAGAGCCATGGTCGCCATTGCAATAATGAAGGAAACGATGCGCAAAGCTTTACCACCTGGATTACCATCTGGAGTACAACCTTCCGTCATACCACTGTTAGGCTCGCTGTTTAGCGCATTCCACGTGTAAAACGTGGTGAATGCAAATGTCAAAGCTGACCCAAACAACCCAGTATTCTCAGGTCGAATAGAAGACATGGATAGCAGCCCGTAGATCAAAAATAGCCCAATATTCGATGTTATAAACGCAATGTTCAACCCACACGATGCACTGGGAACCCAAAACATATAGAGCAAAACACAACCCCCCAAAGAGATGGTAATAAGAAGCAAAGTCGAAAAGACCAAGAATGCAGAATATGCAAATGAGTCTTTTTCCAGCACAAACTCATTTATCGCATATATGCAATCTAGCACTATTATCATGGATATCACGAGAAACATGACGCCTAGTGCCTGTGCAATATGTTGGTACACGTTTTCAAAAACGTCATCAGGATACAGGAATGTCGTTCCAACCAAGACACCCCACACTATAATCTTATAAGGCCAAAGCCCTCTGTGAGTCACAGTTCTCCAGTCATCTTCATCTTCAACTTTCACACCAATCGTCACGAGCACCATTAGCCCAAAGAACAAAAAGCTCCCCATCGAAATTCGAAGTACAGCAAGGGGACCACATACGACTTGGTCAGCGTCGGGACTGGAGCTTTGACACCCCGAGTAACCCCCATAATCCCTAAGAACCCACGATACAATCGTCTGAATCGTGAAAAGAGCAAAGTATATCCAGCCAGCCAATGCATATGGCACTCTACACAACAGCAAACTTATGATCCTTTCCCGTGGACTGTAAAATCCGGTGGGCGAGTACTCCAGCAGCAGCATCAACAATTATATGCTCTCTTTTCTCCGAGAGGAAGCGCCCAAGAGCTGAATTAGTCGGCGTTATTCACAGATACTCCATAATTGTATCACCCTAACCAAAAAACACGCTTACTTCACACAAGATGACGAATGCTTTTCGGTCACTGCAGCAGCCGTAGACCCCTCATGAGGTTGACCTTCGACGTACGCCATTCCCGAGCATCCACTCCTTTCATTACATGACATGTATCTTAATGACTTGTAAATTAAATTCATGTTGACTGTATCCGCATACCAGTCAAACATTTCTTGGATAGTGCACCGGTCAAACCGCGTTTGACCATCGATGCTGATCCAGATGTACCAGGATCCATGGATCCGGCCGGATTCTGCATGATGACTCTCGGCAACAAAGGCCAATGTCTTCGGAATTAGCAGCAAATCATCCCTCTACTCTTTGTACTTTTGATCTTGTATCACACAAGTTTTGCAGGACTCAAGTTGTCAGATTCATGAATCCCAGCAGTGCTGGGCCAGCATGTTACCCAGCTGTGGCTACGTATACGTATGATGATGTTTGGTACATAATAATAACAGTGGCATGATATTAGACCGTGTATTAAATTCACCATGCTCCCCAAATCTTTAGATCAGATCTGAAACATCAGGTATCCAATTTTCTATTCCTGTGCCCGCCCCGACAGAACTTTGAAAAAGCAACAGTGTTGCCTTTGTGAAGACTCTTCACTGAAGAGGCAGAAACGGAAAACGGTTGGTTGCAGGGATGGTGTGGCTATGTGGATGTTAGCTTGATCCCATGCATAAAATCTTTAATTAATAAAAGAGATGGAAACAGATTGAATTCTAAGTCTATGTACTGTGATTCTGCGACTGAGTGGAGGGAATCAATCGGTGCAATTGGGGAATCGCGCACTCTCCTCGTTTCTGGAGTGAGGGTGGTTTTCGAGATTTCTGTCTTCTTTTTTTGCTTAAGGATCTTATTTATAGTTAATAATCAAATTCGGTAGCATAACGCTGTCGTAATTTAAAGAGGCAGATACCTTGCCCTTGCCGAGACAGGACGCCGCTGATTGTCGAGCCGGGCGCAGGGACGCTATTCAGCTGACAGTGAGGTGCACATGGGGGGACTTTCACCCATGGGTGAAGATGGAGTGAAAATTAATGGTGGCCTGGGGAGAGAGGACGACGTACGAATGGTAGAGAGCGGGGACACTGTGCCCCTGGTAGGGGCAGGGGGTGAAAAGAGCCAAGGGAAAATTGTTGCTTGTTCAGCTGCTCAATCCTTGGTGAATGTGCTCAGTCAATGCGGTCCTCAGAACTCCGCTGGGTCAAATGGTAAGGATGTAGATATAGATAGGCTGGGAGCGGGTCGGATGACGTTTGGAGAGGCACTGTCTGTGACAGATGGAGTATCCAAGCACGCTCTCAGTATGCTAGCTGGGCTTCCCAAGAGGAGGAAGCGACAGTATCTTCCTGGATCGTTCTCTGAAGCTCAGTCGTATGTTAATGCTCGAGAAGATGCGAAAAAGAAGCAAGGTGTGCAGACGTTGGGTAGTGATACGGTGAGTGTTTCGGCTCAGAAGGAAGGTCCATATCCTGGAGTGGTGGAAGGTTCCGGGGATGTTGCTGCTTTCTGGTTGTACGTGGAAGACTACTTTCGTGATATATGCCAAGAAGATATACACGAGATTTTAGGGTTTTTGAGGCCCGTAGAATCTGAAGCCGTTCTGAATATGGAGCCCTTGGGCATGAAGGAAGGGCTGGAAATGGTGAAAACAGAAGAGCATGGGGCTGGGCAGGGAGATGGGGACTTCACATTTGACCAAATGACTCCAGGGGTTAGCATGGATCCCGGAATAGATACGATGGTTAGTGGCAGGAGAAGTAGTCGTCGAGTTTCATCAAAGAAAATGGCTGACTCGAGCACCGAAGTGGGTGGCAGTGGTAAACACAGAAGCCAAACAGCAACAAGAGATGCAGCAACTGTAAATAGTAGAGGGATTTCCTTGGGAGCTATGACCTCTGGTTCAATAGCTGCTCCTGGGGATAAGGCGAATGAGATAGAGCAGTCTATGCCAATGAGTGTGACCTTGACTCCAGAAGGTGCACCTGCCAAGACCGTGCTGGAATCTTTTGAGAATAGCAAACTGAGCGAGCTGCTTTCGGCGCTGACAAATCTGCAAAGCTGTTTCTATCCTGAAATATCCAAGATTCAGGATGAGATTATAGGTGACAAGGATGCCATAAAGAGACGATTAGAAGCGATTTTAGGGAGAGAGAAGAAGGTTGGTGCAACCAGAGGTACAAGGCATTTGTGGACCGACATGTTGTTGAACTCACCAGTCCCAGAGCATGTCAAAGAAGCGGTTACAGAGCCTTACTATCTGGATCCTCCTACATCTCTGTCTCAAAAGGTTCTCGGGAACATAAATGTTTTTGATATTGCTCAGGAAGAGTACAATCAAGGCATTACATCCGAGCCACATAGCCCAGCTGCACATGAGCAACAGGACTCAAAAGCTGATGGAGGTAGCAAGGTAGATGGGGATCCTTCAAAGCACGTACATGTACAAAAGGTCTCCATTGATGTGATGAAATCGATTGCAGAAGGTGCCGATGATCAACTGGTTCAAGGAGCCAAAGCTGATGAGCTCTTCAAGGCAATAATAAGAGAAAGCAAACTCCTGCAAGCAGCGCCACAAGACGAAATAGCAGCAGAAACGCTTGCTCTTCAATCTGAGTTGGTCTCCGTGATGGCTGTTAATAGAGCTAGGCTTCTACATGTTCTGAAACTGGCACTTGCAGATTTGGCTCAGCAAAGCAACACCAGAGAATTGCTCAAGGAAGAGTCCAAGTTTGTCAAGGCATTCTTTGATGTGCGTACGCCTGTATTTATTAATTTCAAATATTTATATCGTCTTTGATAATGCACTAAAAGTACTCATGTTTTGTTTATTTGGCATTTTGTGCAGAAGATTGAAGAAGCAAAGAATGCAGAAAGAAGGCACAGGAGGGAGATGGCTCAGAGACAAGCACTAAAAATGAAGGGAGGCGCCGTACCGCTTTCCATGTCCCCTTCGGGAACCTCTCCAGGATCGAATCGTCCAATTTTAGGACGAAGTACGACTGCACATGGAGTTCATATTGGTAAACCTTTGCTTGATGCTGAGCAACTGTATGATGTTTTAGCTCAGAGAAATGAAGAGGATGAATCCTTCTGTGCCGTGTGCGGAGACGGGTATTCAGCAGAGCCCAACATGATTATATTTTGTGATAGATGCGACGTCGCTGTGCATCAAAAATGTTATGATGTCAAAGATGTGCCTCAGCATGAATGGTTGTGCTGGCCTTGCAAGGAGTATGAAGACCTAGAGAGGGCCAAAGGCAAGACACAAGAGGAGATTCGACCCCTTCATATGTTGCCAGAGCAAAGGAAGAAACTTTGCGGTGGATCAAAAGATATAAAGTGCTTGCTATGCCCTCTTAAATATGGTGCATTCCGGAAAACAACTGATGGAGCAGCATGGGTACATCAGACATGTGCCATGTGGCATCCAGAGGCATATTTATCTCACACAGATGGCCCTAACGTTGTTGAAGGTGTCTGGGATATTCCCGAAAAACGTTTCAAGACTGAATGCGATATCTGTGGACTGACAGATGGGGCAATTGTGCCATGCAGTCGTGCGTCTTGCCCATATGTTTTTCATGTCCTCTGTGCCAGAAATTGCGGATTATACCTCACAGTACAACCAGATGCACAAGGAATTCCTCATCACAAAATATATTGTTCACTTCATAGCAAGGATGAACAAGAGAAAGACTCCAAGGCTCTGGCACTTGCCCTGACCCGTCAGGAACAGAAGAAAGACAAGGAAAGCAGGAAGAAGGCTGCAGAGGAACTGAAGAAGAAGGAGATAGAAGCCTTAAAGACAAAAGAAGTCGATTATAGCAAGTTGAAAGCCTTGAGAGTAAATTTTGAATCTTTGCGAGTGCTTTTGGATCAGTGCAAGAGGAGAGAAAGGCTCAAGAAACTGCATTCTCAGGCAATTTTCGCTTCATTCAGAGAACGTATGCATGAACCCAAGATGGCCTTGGAATTTATTGACGAGATTCAAGACCTTAAAAAAGAAGGATTGTCCATCTCTGGCATTATTGAAAGGATTTGGCCTCACTACGTAAGAACAACCACAGATGCAGCACCTAGTGTGCCTTCTGAAGGCCATCCTGAGGAACACAGCAAGAAGAAAATAAAGCTTTCGCCAACGACAACTCCGAGACATAGTTCACAAACCAAAGGAGTCCTCCATAAGCTCAATGACAGTCGTACATTCACTGGGAGAGTGCAAAGAAGATTGAAGCCAAAAATTGAGAGGGAAAAGATATTAAGTTCGTCAGAGGCAGAGGAACTTAACCGCAAATTACCGCCTGGAATCAAATACGTACCAATGGATCAAATCAATCCAAAAATGACATAATTTCTCTGTAACTTTCCGATGATTGGTTACTTGATCAGGTAGGGTCGTGACCCCACCCAACTACAAATGGTAATCATCTTTCAGCCTTTACAATATAGTAAGATCTTTCGATTTCCTCCAAACAGCCTAGAAAATGTATGTTTGTGACTAATTCTAGCATGAATAGGTCTATAATCCCTCGAAATGTGGGATTCATGCGAGCCTTATACCGCCACTCTGCATTTGCTAAAAGCATGCAGCAGGGAACTGCAGGAAGCCTCTTGCATCGAATAAGGAGCTCATTATGCAACGAAAATAACTTTTTAGTTTTAGGAATAGAAAGTAGCTGCGATGATACCGGAGTCGCCATCGTTTCATCTCAAGGTAACGTTCTATCAAACATTGTAAGGTCGCAAGGAGACATTCATGCGCAATGGGGAGGCGTGGTGCCCAAACTAGCCCAAGAAGCACACATGAAAGCAATAGATGGTTGTGTAGAGGAAGCATTACGCGATGCACAGGTGACATTGAACGACATAGATGCCGTTGCAGTCACTGTAGGGCCTGGTCTGAGCCTGTGTCTGAGGGTGGGTGTGTCAAAAGCAGCAGATTTGTGCACCCATCTCGGCATAGAGATGATTCCTATTCATCACATGGAAGCGCATGCCATGATTTCAAGATTAGTGCGCTCAGACCTCCAATTTCCGTTCCTATGTTTGCTTGTCTCTGGAGGCCACAACATGTTGGTTATTGTAGAGGGGCTAGGCCAGTATGTCCAATTAGGAACCACTTTGGATGATGCCCTTGGTAAGTGTTATCTTTGTTCTTGTTTCATCTCTTGACTTGCAACTGTTTTAATTGTTATATTATTATTAATAGTAGTATATTGAATACGAAAAAACTTTTTCTTTGTCGTGTGATTTTCAGGGGAAGCATATGACAAGGTGGCAAGGATACTGGATATTAGTCTCATTCCATCAGGAGGGGCATCATTGGAGATGCTAGCAAAAGGAGGGAACCCTGATGCCTTCCCATTCCCAATACCTCTCAAGAAACGGAAAACATGTGACTTCTCATATGCTGGACTCAAAACAGCAGTTCGCCTCGCCGTGGAGAAGGAACAGGATGCCAATGGCTCTCTTGTTCTCCCACACCAGGTGAAGGCAGATGTCGCAGCTTCGTTTCAAAAGGTGGCAGTGGCCCACTTGGAAGAAAGATGCAGGAGAGCCTTTGATTGGGCGAGGGAATCTCATCCCAATATATCACATTTGGTCGTTGCCGGCGGGGTCGCATCCAATCAGTTTCTTAGAAATCGTATAGAGATGGTTTGCAGAGACTACAGTGCCCATCTTGTCTGTCCTCCCCCCAATCTTTGTACTGACAACGGTGCCATGGTTGCTTGGACAGGTGTCGAGCGAATCCGTGCGCGGCTTCAATTAGATAATAGGGAAATCGAGGCTCAATGGCCAGAGGGCTGGCTGGATTTGAAGCCCCGATGGCCATTGACAGAGAGAAAAGACCCGAGGGCATTCATAGCAGAGCGTAGTGCAAAGAAGAAGAATATCCATGCGAGTTTAGAGCAACTTACTCTTTCAATTAGAGGCAAATCTGCAATCTAATGAACGAATAACCATATTTCCCTGATCGTAGAGTCGGTTACGCCTTGATTAAACCCTAAAACTTGCTTACTTTAGTCTTACGCGGCTGACACGTCAGTTGAGCACTGCCAGTCTCTCAAAACTCACAATAGGAATGAGACCTTGATATTTTTATAGATTTTTACTTCTTTAATTTTTTTTACATTCATTTGAATGCATCCAAAGTGGGCTGAAACAGTTTTAGTGACATAGATTCCGCTACAAGGATAGGATCTAGCAGGAAGCTATGGAGAAGCCTTGAAGCCTGCGCAGCCGATTAACGGCTGCGCAGTACCTTCCCGTACACCCATCCATTACTAGCAGATGGATATGCAGCATCAGATGAAAATTAATAACGATTACCAACCTTAATTAATTATAAATCAAATAACATACCATTTCCTCCATCTCTACCACTTTTTTCCCCCTTAATCTTTAACCAGGTCGTTTGCAACTGCGACTTGTGGTACTGCCGCCGGTGGACTCGCCTGTAGCGATAAAACTTGCCCATAACGTCAATTGATTGGATTGTATTATTATTATTTAAGATAAAAAGAGGAAATGCAGCCCATAAGGCGTTCCAGAACTTCGTCGGAGGCAGAACGGGCGCAGGAGCTAGAGGTATGCTGACTGTATTCTTATTTTTTTGTCGCTTTTTATCATGGTATTGAGGTGTCCTTGAGACGTTGCAGGAATACGTCAAAAAGAGAAATTTTGAGTTTGCTCAGGCTTTTGCGCGTCGAGTGTGCCCAAACTTGCCTGAGCAAGCGGTGGACCAACTATGCTGGGAAGTATACCAATCTCTCTCGAGTGGACCCCCAAGGAGGACAAAGGATGTCACCGAGCTTCAACTGGTCTATAGACATGATTGCAGGTGCGTGTAGGAATGATGTGCAACACTGTTCTCTGTGTTGCAATAATGGGAGATGTTTTTTAATTGAACTGGTGCAGAAACATGGGCTGTTTGGACGAGAAGTGTGTGTTATGCGAACATAACCCGAAAAGGCGCTGTTCTATAAATTTTTGTGGGAAATATCTGGTAAATGACCCGTTGCGGGCGAGATGTGGTTCTCAGATTCGATTGGAACTGGTGGATGGAGAAGGGAATGTGTTTACTGATGCAATACCTGGGCTCAAGCTGGAGATTTGCGTGCTGGATGGGAATTCGTACGTGTCATCTTGCTATAGCAGTCGTGAAGATGAGCGTGAGAAGCTGGAAAAAAGTATGCTTCTGTCGAATAAAAGAGGGCATGCCCTGTTAGTTCCGCTGGCAGGAACAGATGCATTCAGGCCTTCTCCGGTTACAATACCTGTGGAGAATGGAATTGCCACTCTACCCGATTTGCAGATAACGGACTCGTCAGAGGCGTTGCTTCCAGGCCGGAAACCTCCATTTAGGCTTTTTGTCGAGGCTGTGATGGACCCTTCAGTGCAGGATGCGTATCGAATTCATCCTGCTATATCGGAGCCAATAGTTGTTGCCACGAGGCGAACGAGGTCCTCAGGCAAGGCAGATATTCCATACATCGACGATCATATCTCCAAGCTGGATCATATGGGTAAAGAAACCGTTCGAAAGCTTGCTGATATGAAGGTCAGTGCGAAAGCCATGGGAATCTCTTTGGACCTGCCTATTCTAAAGATTGAAACTGTAGGGGATTTCAAGACTCTTGTCCTTTTGGCTGATATGGACCAATCATTAAGGAATAAACTCCAGCAAATATTGAAACTGAGTAAAGAGAAATGGAATGAGGCGCGGGAACATGCCATGAAAGCGGTATTTCCTGATAATCGACTCAGAATATGGTATCCTGATGTCAGGGATGGGTGCTACGGTATACTTTTCCCCTGTCGGTTGGGCTGTACAAATATTTCAAAGCCGGTCGGAGTTCTTTCAAAGATTGGCTCTGGTGAGGATTCAAAAGATGTTGCGACATCAATTGTGAATTTGAGTCTTACAGAGCAGCAGCAGCTGCATTCTTATTCTGCGCAGATGATGTCATCTTGGTGGCGCACAGGTCATCCTGGATGGGGAGTGTATCCTGCTGACACGGATAGCTTTGTAGACAAAGGCATCATCGACCGTGTTCAAAATCTTGTGACGGGAATTATGATATCGAGACAAAGCCATGGCTCGTTATCTGAATTGTCGGATGGCAGCCAGAAACCTCTAGTTGCTCCACCATCTTGCTTTGATCAGAAGAACATGGCACCAGCCATGGGAAACAGCATTGATGCTCCTAAAATGAATTGTCAGCTTGAAATTCCAAGTGCTTTTGCGAATTTTAGTGACTATTCACCGGGTCAAAAGCACCAAGCAGTGAATCAACAAAATGGCGTTCCCCTACATGACCAACTCAGAGATGCTGAAGTTGCTCGACTAGGGTCCCTGAGCGGATTTCCATCTTTGCCGATTTCTGCTATCGCAAACGATGATCTTGAAAGCTTTTTGAATCAATACACTGATACTGGTGGCCGACTACAGTCTTGGGCTATTCATAGATTGGCTAGCATGGATTTCAGGGGTAAAGAAGATGTCCAAAACCAGGTCTCCAAGATCTTGGGAGGAATGGAGCGAGTTCCAAGCGGATTAGAGAATATGCAATCGATTGAAGAGTCATTACCAGATGATTTAATCAGAGCTGGTGGTGGCCAATGATACTATTGATCATGTCTTACTTTTCAAGACAACTTTTGCTTCATTTTTTTAGATTTCTGATCGAAGTCCAGAACAGACCATCTTGTGCTTTCATTGTGAAAGTTTACTATTATGATGATACAAGACCAATTATTCATCTGATGTTTTCCTACATCTATTTCGGATTAATTATGTTGTTTATACCATGTTTTTCTTTCGGGCATTTGCATTCTGTATGTTTGTTGTTGACATGCAGTGCCTGGCTTCACTCATTTAGGATTTAATTTGTCCGGCTGCATTGTTATGTAATATGACTGTGTGCATTCACACCAGAAGTGACATCATCCTGCAGACTCTCGATTCAAGACAAATTTGTCTCTCTCAACTTGGGATTGATGGCGTCAACAGATGACGACCTGTGGTGCATACTATCCCTCGATACTACTGTAGTTCGCATATTTTACTTGACTCTGTGACTTGAGTGCAAGCTTGCAGTGACTGACATCAGTCCGGGACACTTGGGTGTCAAATTAGGTCGTACATTCCGGTTTCATGTTCGAGTAAAATATATTTTAAGAGGAACTTTACTTGAAAATCATTTTGATCCATGAGAGCAGATTGACAGTCTTTTGCTTTGAAGATACGCTACGCGTTTGTTGCTCGAGCAACGGCAGCATGGAGCGTGTACACCGTCTACCACGGCCAATATTTTGTCAAATCCAAGGTTTAAATGGTTCCATACTTAATTTTAATCGTATTCCTGGATCAGGATTGCCTCCAGCGTCTCGTAACGTTGCTCTCGGAAGTTGGACGAGAGCGGTTCGCAAGAGGCAAGTCGGCCAGTCATCCAGTGCTTCTTCCTTCCCAGTGGATTCCAACAGCGGGCAAAAAAGGGAAATATCTAACCCGGAAATATTGGATGAAGGAGATCCTATCCAGGAGGAGGCTCGTCTCTCAACCTACCACTATGTCGCTTTTCTCGTAATTATGTCCGGTGGGTTACTTTTTGTGGCGCTGCTCCTTTACTTTACAGGGGATATCGCTTTTCAGAGGGCATTTTTTAAAGCTGTGAAACGTCTGTTGAAGACTGTGGCTCTACGGCAATTAGTGACGATTCTTTCAGCCATTGCCTTTGTGAAGTATGGGCTGGAACCAGCTATCAAGGGAGTTCGTCGTGTTACAAAAGCCCAGGGTCCTTGGGAAAAGAGCCCCGAGTACTACATATTAAAAGAGGTGTGATAGTACATATTATTGGGTGCTTCTCGTGTGCGTACTCGTCAAGCACTCCTGGAAACTGAGTGTGTTTTAATTTTGTGCAGGTGTACAAGCCCCTGGAATTCCTGTTTCTTGTGGCAGCAGTGACCACATTGGCTGAAAACATGCTGCCTCAAGTAATTAATATTCCGAAAAGCATTGTTCAGACTCTGGTGAGGTCGACAAATTGCCTGACCTTTGTTGGTGCAGCTGCTAGAGTTGTATTCAATATAAAAGGAAGGATTGTGAGAGAGAGTGCATGGCAACTGGAACTAAAGGGAGATTTGACACGCCAAAGAAGACTGGAAGCAATCGATAAACTTATGAGTTTAGGAACTTTAGTTGTTGCATCCTTCTTTGGGGTTCGAGCGCTTGGGATGGATGTGAATTCAGTCTTAGCGATTGGTGGTGTTGGTGGTGTTGCTGTTGGTCTTGCTGGTAGAGAAATTCTTGAAAACTTGTTCACTGGATTGATCATTTTGTCGTCAAATCCATTTGAAGTGGGGGATGAAGTTCTCTTCAAGCCATCAAGTGGTCAGGTAGTGGAAGGTATTGTCCTCGATGTTGGGTGGTACAGGACAACAATTAGGTCTTTTGAAAGGGAGATTTTCACCATTCCCAATTCTGTTTTCACGAGAAACGTCGTCCTTAATATTACAAGGAAAAATCGGGAATGGAGATTTTATGAATTTTTGTACCTAAGGCTGGAGGATTTGCCACGTGTCAGTGATATTGTATCTGATGCCAGGAAAATTCTTAGACAGGACAGCCGTATCATCCAGAAGTTGCACCGACGTGTATTCTTACACAATGTGACAAGAGAGCACTGTTGTATATACATCTCATTCTATGTGGAAGCGGCTAACAGGGATGCTTTCATGGCAGTGAAACAAGACTTGCTGTTAGCGTTTATTGACTGTGTACAGAGGAATGGGGCACAGTTGGCAAGAAATAGAATTCAGCTGGAGATGTTAGCATCCATGCCTGCACCCACGGGGATACATATTGTCGATGTTCCTGAATTGCCGCAGGCTGTAGATGTGACCCCGTCAACACCAGGAGGCCCTTCACCACCGGCAGAGCCTCCACCTTCTTCGCCAAAGTCTGGCAATGATGCTGAGAATATTACTGTTGCATCAGCGCAGAGTAGAGGCAACGGGGATAGTGATAGTACTTCTTCTCAATCGAGTAGTAAAAGTTCCGGCGGTAGTAACAATATTTCTTCAGGTGGCTCTCCCTCTGTCACGGCAGCGTCCAAGGGTCAGGGCCTCTCATCATCTAGCAGTGGCAACCAAGTACAGCAAAAACCGACCCCATCCATATCTCCGAGCGCCATTGCTACTTCGCTATCCAATTCGGAGAGCGCAAGAAAAACAATAATTTCCGCTATTTCTCCAGATGCGATAGTGGGAGGAACACAAGATGGAGCAACAGTGATGGGCTCATATGACGACGATTGTTTATAAGAAACCGACTTGACGCATCTTTTTTTACACGTAATCCTAAATTGATTCTATTTAACAATTATTTGTAACTAACTATAACAGAAACCACCCTTAAGCTTATCACGAAGAAATAAAGAGACAAACATGACCCTACTACTCATCCTTTACAGAAAATGAGCGGATGAAACTTGATGATGACGCAGACTTAAAGCTATCAGACCTATACCCTGCCGCTGGAGCAGCCTCTCCAGATCTTTCAGCCCTTAGATATGCATCCTTTTCACTCTGCGGCATATTCTGTGTCAGAGCCTTCACCACCAAGCCCTGTAAGTATGTGACACATTTTGTCACGTTTGATGACACGACGTCAGACACAAGAACTTTCACTTGAGATATCTTATGATCAACATATGGCTCATGCTTGTGCACAAATGGTGTAAGGTATGTATCATACACTAGTCTTGTGCCCTCCAGGTTGTTCATCCACAGGTAGCAGGCCAGGCCCACTTTTGCTGTGTAATAGAAAGGAACAAAAAACAAAAACATGTCAGCTATTGGCTGCACCGCTGTTAGTACGGCCATAATAACCCTGCAATTCAAAAAATGATACAGGTACTATACATATGTGCTGTGATTCTAGGAAATATCTCTCTATTTAACAGGCTTTTAAGCATACACGAGTTTACAGATACAACTACTCATATCCCACGCACCAGTACATGCACCACAGCTTTAAGCGATCAGGCTTCCCCCTGTCTACATCTTTAAAGCACAGGTACGCTGGATACACGTAGCCCAGTATCTGCAGAGCACCAGCAATTTCTTGTTGTCGGTTCAGCTGTTCATTCCCTCCAGGTACAAGCAAGGTGAGCAATGCAATACCCGTAGATACGCATGGAGTATCCTCTCATATTACTATTCAACTATATTCTCATCATTCAACTATATTCTCAATACAAAATTCAGCCTATTCTTGACCCAAGGCTGATCATTCTATCTAAACGGCTCTAACCCTTCGTCCCCCTTTTCAAAACAGAAACAACGCATTCTCTCACACACCTGAAGTAAAAATCGACAGCTTGCGTCCCCAATCATCCCACTGCCTGTATTTCGAATTGAATTCAATTGAGCTACACTACGTGCGGTGGCTTCCCGGTTCAAATACACAAGCACCTGTTTCAGTACGCATCGGGGATTTCGAAGATGTGTCAATCAGTCCGATCAAGGGCTGCCTTGGACCGAATGTGCACCACCCTAGAAAACAGGGAAAGGGCCACCTAGACTCTCCAAAAATGACGATGACATCATATGTACTTGCGGTTTGTTGAACCTAGTTTATTGATAATTTAGTTTAGAGTTGACTTGGGTAAATTATATGTACTAAGGATGGCATCTGAGGAGCAAGGAACAATACATTGCTGTCTATGAAAAATGATGTATAATTCGCACTTTGATAAATATACGTACAGTTGAGTTGTAGCAAGGATAGTCTGATTATAAAATAATAATAGAGTATGAAGGAACAGTCGTATTCGATGGACGCGTGGAACCAAAAACTTAAAGACGTTCGAATCCCTACAGAGTGGATCAATGGTTTGGTTATGGATTATCTGGCGACAGAGGTATGTTGATCGTGATTGCCAGAGCATTCGTGAGTGTTATACTGTTTATTACAGGTCTCTTGAGATGGGCCTGTACAAGCATCATTGCTGTGGCAAATGTCGTAAGAGTGGAGATGTACCTTACTAGCTGAGCGTTTAATTTTTGGTGTTGCAGGGACATGCCAGGGCAGCTGAGGAGTTTGAAAAAGAGACTGGGACGTCGCCACATCTTGATATTGAAGGAACAAAAATACGAATGCATGTGAGGAAATATGTCGAGGAAGGGAAGAGCGAGCATGCCATAGAACAAGTGATTGACTTGAATCCACAGATATTGGAAGACAGGCCCGAATTGCTGTTTCGGCTGAAGAAACAGCAATTTATAGAAATGGTGGAGAAGGGGGACGTAGAAGCAGCACTTCGATTCGCCGAAGAAGAATTGACTCATAGAGTTGAGAACAATGAGAGTCTGCTCAGGGAAATGGAAGAAGCAATGTCGCTGTTACTGTTTGAAAAGCCCGAGTCTAGTCCAGTTGCATACTTGCTCAAAAAGAGTCACAGACAAAAGACGGCGCACGAACTGAACAGCGCTATTTTGGAGTCAGAATCTCGTGCTGGCAATCCAAAGCTACCTAATTTATTAAAGTTGGTGACGTGGTCTCAGAATCGGCTCAAGGTATTGGCTGAATATCCCTATCTGCCTGTCAGGGCTGAGGCCATGTTTGTGGTGCCCGAGTCTCGTCCTGATGATTCCATACTCACGGAAGGCAACGATGATGATGACGACGACGGCGAGGATGAAGAGATAGAAGACTTTCCCGTCGCTCCACAAGACGAGCCAATGCCCGATGCTGGGCCACGGTTGCTCTCTCCTTGAGGAAGAGCCAGTTCCTCCACCAACAACGTCAGCTCCAGATGGTAAAGGAATCGTTACAAAGGTGGAATACTTCCGGAACGACAAGTGAATGGTGCGATGGATCTTATCAGGACGATCAATCAAAGCCTGTAGAAAGGCAAACAAAGGATGGGTGAATTCAATGCGCTGATTTCATGCCATCAGGCGCCTTGGAGTTGCATGGTGTCTTCCAGAAACTTCCAGAACTTTCCTGTCGGACGATGTGACAGATCTATGATCCGGTCAGAGAAGAGGCTGGATGGGAGATTAATGTTTCGAGTTGACGTGGCACGTGGCAGCGGCTGGGATATATAAGCGCTGATCCCATCACTGCGATGTTCATTACGAAAAAGAAGTGTAAATATTTACGTATATAGTTACTTAAACACATTTGGCTACTTCTATTTGTATCGAAGTACCTGTTGTGGCCTACAGAATTGAGTTTCTAGATAGACCAGTCGATTCATCGTTTCGAAATACCCAACAGCAATTGTTGCTGGATTTGATAGTGCAAGCTCACACAAGTGGGCATGGATGTACAGACAGTAAAAATGAATAATATAGGTGAGTAATGTGGGGGTTTATGCGTACATTGGTCTAATTTGTTTTGCTGGGTGGTCTTGATAGCGTTTGTGCAGTGCCGCGTCGCTGACGTGCAGACCCTCATTTGTGCTATTGTGCGGAACCGCAGGACGTCACGCCTCAAGAAGATTATTCATGTCATCGATAGGAGTTAGAAACACGCTTCCTACCAACGGTGGTAAGGCACGCGCAGTAGGCTTGGTTGTGCCTAGGTGTCAGTCTTGGGCCCAGGGAGTATTGAGGCCCAAAGAGAATTTGACGAGGGCGCTGTCGGTACAAGCGTGCATTGATAAGAGGACGGAGCAGTCTTTCATGTTTGAAGGATGGAGTCGTGCTTCTTCCCCGTACCTTGCTGGGCAAAAGGCGTTTTCCAAGCTTCCTAACCCGGGAACTGGGAGAGGTGCTGTGAGGACGTATGCATCTGGCTCTGGAAGTGGCAAGCGTATAACGCAAAACGACTACACAGAAAAAGCCTGGGAAGCTATCGTAGCTGCCCCCGAGATTGCGCGGTCGTATAACCAGCAAATCGTGGAAACCGAACACTTGTTCAAAGCTTTACTGGAGCAGTCAAATGGCTTGGCTCGGCGTATTCTTACCAAAGCCGGCATGAACCCCACCAGAATTCTGGATAAGACTGAAGAATTTGTTCGTAAGCAACCACGGGTCAGTGGAAATTATGAGCAAGTTCTCGGTCGAAGCTTGGAGGGGCTGATCACTGAGGCTGAGAGATTGAAGGGAAAATGGAGTGATCAATATGTGAGTGTGGAAGAGCTGGTGATGGCCATGATGCAAGACACCAGATTTGGTGCTGACCTTTTTAAATCCGAAGGAGTAACGGCGGATAAACTAGAAGAAGTGATTATGGAAATTCGGGGAGGTAGAAATGTTCAAGATCAGGATCCTGAAGGAAAATATGAAGCTCTCACCAAGTATGGTAGGGACCTCACACAGGCTGCAAGGGATGGGAAATTAGATCCAGTTATCGGGCGTGATGACGAAGTCAGACGTTGTATCCAAATTCTATCACGCAGGACGAAAAATAATCCCGTGCTAATTGGGGAACCTGGTGTTGGAAAAACAGCTGTTGCTGAAGGCCTTGCTCAACGCATTGTTCAAGGAGATGTCCCTGCATCCCTTCAAGGGAGATCTTTGATATCATTAGATATTGGGGCTCTCATTGCTGGGGCAAAATATAGGGGAGAGTTTGAAGAACGACTAAAGTCGGTCATCAAAGAAGTTCAAGACAGCCAAGGGCAAGTGGTCCTGTTTATTGATGAGATCCACACCATTGTAGGAGCAGGTAAAGGTGAAGGAGCCATGGATGCTGGAAACTTGTTGAAACCAATGCTGGCTCGTGGTGAGCTACGGTGTATCGGTGCAACAACTTTGGATGAATTTAGGGAAAATATTGAGAAAGATCCAGCCCTAGAACGCCGATTCCAGCAAGTGTATGTTGATCAACCGTCAGTGCCAGATACAATCTCAATTCTACGGGGACTGAGAGAAAGATACGAGCTTCATCATGGTGTGAAGATTTCTGACTCTGCACTTGTGGAGGCAGCAACTATGAGTGACCGCTATATTGCTGATAGGTTCCTGCCAGACAAGGCAATTGATTTAGTTGATGAAGCTGCTGCCAAATTGAAAATGGAAATGACATCCAAACCAAGTGCTTTAGATGAGGTTGACAGGCGCGTAGTGCAGCTTGAAATGGAAAAATTGAGTCTCCAGAAGGCAGCTCCAACCGATAAGGGTGCAGCAAGCAGGTTGGGTCTGATTGCTTCAGAAATTGAAAAGTTGAAAACTAAGCAGCAAGAACTGACAGCTAAATGGGAAACGGAAAGGGATGAGATGTCAAAAGTTCAAAGGTTGCGTGAAGAAATAGATAGAGTAAACATAGAGATTCAGCAGGCAGAGAGAGACTATGACTTGAATAGAGCCGCTGAGCTGAAGTACGGAACAGTCCTTGAACTACAAAAGCAGCTGGAAGCAGCAGAGCAAGAATTGAACAGTGCGGAGAGGGGAGAGAATCGAATGCTTCATCCAGAAGTTACAGAGAGAGATATTGGTGAGATTGTAGCTAAATGGACTGGCATTCCAGTTTCGAAACTGATGGCATCCGACCGTGAGAAGTTGTTACATTTGGCTGATGAACTTCATCATAGAGTCATTGGACAAGATGAAGCCGTCGAAGCCGTTGCAGACGCGATTCAGCGTTCTAGAGCAGGTTTATCAGATCCCAATCGACCAATTGCATCATTCATGTTCCTTGGACCAACAGGCGTTGGCAAAACAGAATTAGCAAAGACCCTTGCCGAGTACATGTTCAATACAGAAGCTGCCATGATACGAATCGATATGTCAGAATACATGGAAAAGCATACGGTTAGTCGTCTTGTCGGTGCTCCTCCTGGCTATATTGGGTACGAAGAAGGAGGCCAGCTTACAGAAGCTGTTAGGAGAAGGCCATACGCAGTGATTTTGTTTGATGAAGTCGAGAAGGCTCATGGGGATGTGTTTAATATACTGCTCCAAATTTTGGATGATGGAAGAGTGACTGACTCACAAGGCCGTGTGGTCAGTTTCAAAAACGCAGTCATCATTCTGACTTCCAACATCGGATCAGCTTCTATCTTGGAAGCAATGGAGACTGATCCAGCATCTGTCAAAGAAAAAGTTACTAACCAGGTCAGACTGCATTTCAGACCAGAGTTCATTAACCGTATAGACGAGTTTATCATCTTCCAAGGCCTTCAGAAAGACCAGATAAAAAATATTGTACGTTTGCAAGCCAAAAGAGTTCAGAATAGGTTGGACGACAAGAAAATGAAGATGATATTGGAGGATTCTGCAATGGACTATTTGGCAGAGAGAGGGTATGATCCAGCCTTCGGGGCCAGGCCTGTCAAGAGAGTCGTCCAACAAGAGCTGGAGACAGCACTTGCAAAGGGAATCCTCCGTGGAGACTTTGGAGAGGGCGATACAGTTGTCGTTTCCGCGGAAGGAGGAGCAGATGCCTCGTGCCTTGTTGTATCTTGCCAGGGAAACAACGGAGATGGTGTCTACCAGGAGGCCAACCCAGTTGAATTGACCCCATAAGACTTTTGATTCTGTTAAATTTTGCAACTCTATGACTACGTTTTAGCTTTAATGCTTCTTGATGAAATTGTAACTAGGTTTCACTCCAATCATTATAATGCAAGCATCCAGTATTGGATTCCCATAGATGATATCCCAACAGCAATGATTAATGCTATTGTTACTTACTAGTAAGCAGGATCCTGATAAATATCACTTTGCCCGGACACATACTCAACCTCTAGAGGTTAGGAAGATCTTCCTCTAACTTTAGCCCCCGCGAGGCAAGATTGGGATCTCATGGCATATCATCGGGTGCATCAAACTCTCCTCATCGATGATGCGATGTCGCACATCGATGTGTTCCCTGCGGGCCATAGCTATGGCCTCTATAGAGCGCCAGAAATCTACACCAACGCAATCTGAGCGTCATCCGGTGAAATCTCAATGACAGAGGCCCAAGTCTGTTGAAAATTAATGAGTCCAGTTTGGGCGAAACGATGGTGTCGTGCTCACCCATTAAAACATCTCTTTAGGTAAACGCGTTGCTTTCTTTTATAGAGGTTTAAAGTACCAGGGAGGACACTGCTGCAAGCCATCAGCAACGGACTGCGGACTGAATTGGAACGAGGCACTGCACGGGGTGCCGCTTGGGATAGGGAAGTTCAATTGATTTGAAAAAATTATCTTAACATTTTTTTGGTCTAAGGCATCGTCTTGTTGGGATGATGGGGGATCGTGGGAGTTTGGAACAAGCTTTGGATGGTATCCTGGGTGAGGCTATGGGTCAGGGAATCCTGGATGATCAATTCATTCAGCTTCGTACCCTGCAGGTAATACTTATATGGTATGGTGTATATTCGTGTTTCCAACGATGGAGTAGGTTGACATCGGGTCTCTGTGTTTGGTTCAGGATGATTCCAATCCAGACTTTGTGAAGGACTTGATTGACTTGTATTACATGGATGCGGGAAGTAAAATCGAGTCTTTGAGGGGCCTCCTGGGTCAGGATGAGGTGGATTTTCAGCAGATGGATCAAATTGTGCACCAATTTAAAGGTAGCTCTTCTAGTTTTGGTGCTAAAGCTATGGCAGATATCTGTGTGAGGCTGAGAGAGGGATGCCACCAACAAGATGCTGTAGGCTGCAGGCAGATATGCTCAGAACTTACCGTAGAATTTGATCGATTGAAAGCAACTCTGAATAAATTTGGTGAACTTGAAAGGCAGATAAAGGATTCTTAGTGTATACTTTGAAGGCAGATGCCTTGAAACGATAATTAATGAATGAGCACAATTTGATGAGATGCATGATACAACAATACAACCGTGTCGGGTTTTATTTAAGTAAGAATATAATGTGACTCTTACAATCGTTGACGTTCGTCGATAATTTGAATCATTATATCAACTAATGGGTGCTTTACCTTGCTCCTCCCATTCTCAAGGGTAACCTTTAATTGTTTGAGAATTTCTTCGTCCGAGTGATCATCCATCCAAGTTGAATACTGTACAACACTTAACTTGTTCCTAGTGTAAGGAGACTCTATATCCGATGGCAACTGCGAGAATAGGTGATGGAGTACGACTGTGATGGGTAAAGACTTGAGCGAATCTTGTAGACTATCCCTGGAATGTTCATCCACGAAAACCAGCCTTCTAAAGGACTTAAATTGTACAACAGATTCCATAAGGGATGATTTTGAACTTCGATTGGGTCCCATTAAGTGTTGTTCGATACCGCTTTCAATCTCTGCAGCATCCTTTGCAAATTGGAGCTTGCCTGGGTTGGTCAGTGGCCGAATAAGGGAGGCTTCTTTCACCCAGAAGATCAAAATCTGGCCAGCCATATTGACTGCCATTGTATGAGCGACTGTGGGAGTTCCACTTGAGAGTGAAGTCAACAAACATTTTGACAAATATTCATGTCTGAAGCTCATCAGTGAGGACATCAGATCACGGACATAGGATGAGGATTCTGCAACTTCCGATTCGGATCCATCTTCAGCACCGAAATTGAGGGAATGTATTTTTTGAATAATCTTCTCCACTTCAGCAGACTGGCTTCTGAATATGGGGAGAAGAAGGCTGTATGTAACAAGTCTTAACCTCTCCATTGGGCCCTCTAATGCCCTTATTGACTTTGCAGGAAGCCTTGATGATGCACTTTGCATAGTACGATATACATCTTCCACTGCTTTACTGAGAGCGATATTCCTTGCCTGGGCTGGATTGCATGTGGTGCTAACTGATGCTACCAATCCGCTATCAGCAGCCATATTCTCTGCCTGAGTCACAATTGTTAGAAGTACACTGCCAATTACGCCGCATACCATGTTCACCAGCCTCTCCTGCCCAACACTAGCCAACTTGATTTCTTCGTGTATTTGAGCGGCTAGTGACTGGAGGTCAACTTGGGAAGGTAATGCTCTGTTCCCCCCTGGGAACGCACTAGTTGCTATACTCTCAATTCTGGCCTTCACAGATGCCAAGTATTCCGATTCAATGGGGGCACACATCGCAAAAAAGTCATTAATCTGATTATCGGAGATATCAGATGCTCCTGCATCTGCAGTATCCTTCAAAATTGAAGTCAAGGTGCCATCCATGAGTGCTGAAAGTTTGGGATAACTTCCAAGCAGAGTGTCTTTCACAATTCCTCCTCTCATAGCCGCAATTGCTCCAAACGCACGCTTGATATCCATTACACATTTAGACCTATCGCACATACAGGTAAAGAACGTAAGCATATTTGTCAAACCCAGTTTCAACTTTACCACTGCATACATAACACTTACCACAAAATAGCAAGCGGGAATGCACAATCATCCCCATCTTGAAACAAATCGATAAAAACATGATGCGTCAAAGGATCCCTCTTTTTCATCAAAACTTTTTGTAGATGCCAACATGAAACTGCTGATTTGCAAAACTGCTGCATGGCCTCTTCTAATTGCTCCCAAAGGACAGGCTGTACTGACTGGGAAGAAACTTGCACAAAGGTCGAACCACCACCTTTCACCATAGCTGTCAACTTTTTTGCATCTAAAGCAATATTAAATTTTTGACTCAGTTTCAAAGCCATATCGTCAATGTATTCTAGTACGCATGACCTCAAAACCTGTAAATTATGTAATGCTTGCAAGGCACCACCTATTTCTGCCTGACTTTGAACATCCATGCCTGATTTCAGCAATCCTATTATTTTCTCCCGAATATTCTCAGCACAACGCAGCACGAATGATTCGTTCTCGTCACAAATTTTGATCCCACTCAGGTCGACTTCCTTGCCAAGAGTCTTTGCCTCAGACAACAGTCTGGCAATTTTTGAAAGGTCCAACAGGTCGTGCCTTTCATTCTGCATCTCCAATTTCAAGCGCTGCACAATCTTGATTTGATGAATGGATTGCCTCAGTAAGTTGATTGTTTGATACAAATTCCTCAGTTGTTGCGTTTTCAACCCAATGTTCCCGTACGGCTCAGACACTTCCGAACGCACTCTTGCCGCTACACTTTGAAGAGATCGAACAGACACAAACAATTTTTGAAAAGAATTATTTGTACTCTCAAGTTTTCTGCTCTCATGAAGCAATTGGTCACGGTTTTCCAGAACGAGCCCTCGGATCTGTTCATCTAGAGACTTGATTGCAATCTGTAATTGATCGATTTCCTCTTGAGGAGAAGTCTTTTTATTTGAAAGAGCTTCGCTAGCAAATCTAGACGAGTCAAACGATGGAGATAGAAAAGCAGCAAAACTTTGATCGCTTTGCAGCAGCTCGCTCGATTTCCCCAAGTCTGACGCCATTGTGGATACCGTCATTTACGAATTCAAAATCTTTACCAATGTGTTTCCATAATTATCAATTAAGATAATCACCACCCCAATCGCCGTAGTCGTTATCACTTGATTTGGCGCAGATTACGATTTTTCTCATAATAAGTTACAACTTGTAGGGCTTCCAAGTCATCTCAAAACTTACAATGCAATTCCATACATTCATAACTCGTATTCATTCTAACCTTTGATATGCCATTCGATATGTATGTATATCGTCCACTCGTCACAATGGAATCATTGGATCAACTGTAGGTTCTGATAGTAGCTCATTTGGATCATAGTATGTTGGCAAACTCGTAGCAGTACCACTATGGACAAACAGGTCACCAAATACCTGTGAACAGAAAGGAATCCGGATTATTCGGACATGAACATATTTCATTACAGAATTCAATATCAAAATCATGGCAGCAGCATGAATGACCCTGCCATGCTACATGCATTGCAAGCACATACCGAGTATACTGCTGCAAATGCTACAAGAACCACTGCAATGAAGGGCCCGAATGCCAGGAAAAATGAGACACCAAGTTGGAGTAATTGACTTCCCCGTGGAATAAGTCCCTCCAAACCTTCACTGTTCAACTCTCTGGATCTTTGTAACTGATTCATTTCACTATCACTAATAAAGCTTGGAGGAGGAATGACTGTTGGGGGCTGAGAACTCTCGGTACGCTCTTCCCTTTCTTGTTGGATGTCATCAAAACTTCCGGACATTTTCCTCCTCTCAACCTCTTTTCTGAACATTTCATCCAGCTCTCCATCGTTACCTGTGCTATCTGCAAGGACAGATCGTGAGTGGGTGGTGGGTGGAAGAACAGTCAAAATTTCAAGGGCAACACTCCTAGGGTATCTAAATGGGTTTATAAACTTACTCATTTTAATTAAACGTCTCGTATGGCTGCTCCAATGTCTCTTTACTGACACATAATGCGGGTACGTCTGTGCATTGCCTGGACCAAGGCCTGGACCAATGTGCAATAGTAGAGATGACATGTTGTTAGAAATACACGTATAACACCAAAATATTCATTTAATTTGCCTCCTGGATCAAATGATATGAGGTATTTCATCCTGCCTAGATCCGCCAAGTTTCCCAGGCTCCCAAGCTTGGGACCCTTAAGGGTAGGAAAACTTCATCAAGTCATTTCTCAGTCACTGGGTCAGCAGGCCATGTATCAGATAAGGTTTATTGTTAATCCCCGACACCATTTAAGGCAAGATTGTGGCTCGAAAATCAGAACTTTATCACATCCAATAAAAGATGTACTCTGAAGGACCAGAAATATGGGAAATAAAAGAGACAGAGTGCAGCTTAACATACTGAATTTCCCTGTGACTCTGAGGAGTCTTCAAAAATAGTGTTTTGTTACAATACAGTGTTGTCAACCTGAACTACGGGACGTGGATGCCCAGCTACAAATAGGGCAAACATTTGGATCGTGTCCCTTGGCTGGGCAAAGTTCCCTCCCAAAGTATATTATTTGCAAATGAAGATTGTTCCACAGATTGCTGGGGAACAAGAATTTCAAGTCTGCTTCAGTCTGCTCCACAGAAGTTCCATCAGAGAGACCCCAACGCTTGGCTAGCCTATGTATGTGAGTATCAACAGGAAATGCATCGTGTCCATGTACTTGAGACATAACAACGCTAGCCGTCTTATGGCCGACTCCGGGTAGCTCTTCAAGTGCCTCGAATGTGTCAGGCACATTGCCTCCATATTTTTCTACCAATTGGATTGACAGTCCTTTGAGATTCTTGGCTTTCGTTGGAGCGAGACCAAGAGATGCAATCTTTTTTTCAATGTCTTTTACCTCACAAGAAGCCATGGTGGCGGCATCTGGGGCAATTTGGAACAACTCGGGGGTCACCTGGTTCACTTTGAGATCAGTTGTCTGCGCAGACAGCACAACAGCGCACAAAAGCTGGAACGGAGAGCCATGGTTGAGGGGTATTGGCGGGTCAGGGTACAGCAGTTGAAGCCTTGATGCAATTTCGAGCGCCTTTGGCTTCAATTTGGACTCAATTGCCTTTACTCTGGCTGAGACCTCCTTCATTTTTGGAGTCTTCTTTTTCGCCCTTGCTGTCGGTATCCGCTCCTCACTAACTCCAACAGGACTCGGCTTATTTGCTGCAGAAGAATTTAAGACGAAAGCTCCACCAGACCTGGATAATCCGTTTTTATCTTCCTTTTTACTCGCAGGGGCTGGAAATCGGTTCTTTCGTGAGACCAATCTAGATTTTTGAATTTTCTTCCCTTGTAGTCTAGGCGGTTCAATCCGAATTGATCGAATTCGGGCAGGAAAACTCAATCGATTCCAATAGTACTGAGAAGAAATCAAGATTGAATGAAATCTATCTGAAACCCAGGACCGCGTGGCAGTTGCAAGTGCTAAAACTCCACCAATACGTTTAGTACCGTTGCGACTACTACTGCTAATACTGGGCACCCTTTGCCAAGATTGACTCACGCGACCCAACATGGCCTCGCTTATGTAAATTTCAAAACTTAATTTCCACCTACCGCAATCGACGTAAGAAATGCACAAAAATGATCAAGTGAAACTTGAACAAAAGGAAAGAGAATGTCACATCTCCCTAGTCCAGATCCAACCATCAACCTTGGTACTCGATCGAGAGTTCTCTGGGAGATAGGGGAAGGTCGAGGGACACGATCGCGGCGCCATTTACCTGCGTGGCGGCCTCCAGGGACCATCTTCTGGCAATCCTTAAGCTCTAAGAACTGCGAGATAGTCAGCATATTTAAATCTAATTAGATTGCCCGAAACTTAATTCACTATGGGGGCATACAAGGTAGGTTGTCGCATCGTGACGGCGGCAGACAGCGAGAGTTAGGCTGCTTTGGGCTGCGAATCACAAAATGTTCCAGAGATCTTTAAAATGGAACTTAAACTTTCTCTTGAATGATGCAGTACGTTGAAGAGCTCTGGAAGAAGAAGCAGAGTGATGTGCTTCGCTTCCTTCAGCGTGTGCGCTGCTGGGAGTACAGACAGCTGCCTAGCATCACTCGCCTGACAGGTCCAAGCAGGCCAGATAAGGCAAGAAGACTGGGATACAAAGCTAAACAAGGCTTTGTTGTTTACCGTGTGAGAGTTCGCCGTGGAGGCAGAAAGAAGCCAGTCAGCAAGGTGCGTGAGAATGCCGCTGCGGCGGAAGACGGCAGTGGTCTGGGATGGCAATTTGGTATTTGGCACACCCTCGCCAAATATGTTCTTAAAAGTATCGTGGATTTTCGTTTGGTTACATATTTGTTTTGAGTCGCATGTGGAGATGTGATACTAAGAAGGGTAATAGATACTTGTCTCAACTTGGACCTAGGGGAAGAACTCTCTGACGCAATTGTTTGCTTTTGATACTTACTGCAGGGTATTGTTTATGGTAAGCCAGTCAATCAAGGTATTACCCAATTGAAACCAACCAGAAACCTTCGCAATATTGCTGAGGAGCGCGTAGGACGCAAATGTGGTGGACTTCGTGTACTGAACTCGTACTGGATCAACGAGGATGCTGTCTACAAGTACTTTGAGGTTATTCTCGTAGACCCAGCCCACAATGCCATTCGTAACGACCCTAGAATTAACTGGATCGCCAATCCGGTGCACAAGCATCGTGAGTTGCGTGGATTAACCGCTGCTGGTAGAAAATACCGTGGACTGCAAGGAAGAGGCCACTTGTATACAAAGGCAAGGCCTAGTCGCAGAGCTACATGGAAACGCAATAATCGCGTTTCTCTCAGACGTTATAGATAAAATTATTCGGTACTTTAACCGCGTAATGTAACACATTAGATACGACGCTTGTCTACATGGTTCATCCATGATGAATGGTTGACCAGGAATTGCTTGCTCAAATGCATGCTAATATAATCACCTACTGGGAAATAGTGTTTCCGAAATTGCACATTTTTTTGTTTCTGAACAAGTATTGTTTCATCTCATCGTTTAAATAACCATGACTTTGGTTTAATTGGCCTCCTGAACGTTAGCAGGCTCGCGTTGGCATGTCCTGGGCGGACCAGGTTTTCTTCTCAATATTGCTGTTCCTCTCTGGAGTTTCGGAGTTTCTAAGGATTGGAAAATTTATTGGAATAATTTTTCATAGCAAGATAATCTTTGTACGTCGATAGTTGCCTGAGATCGCTCTCGTTGGTATTGCATAGGTTTCGGGTGCTCCAACAACTGGAACTTTTTGCAGTTGCACATATGTGGAGTCGTCCTTCTCAACGCTGGGATATTACTTGGCAGGTAAGATAAATAAGTAGTATATGTATCAGACTACGGGTCGATGATGGTGGCTGGAGGCCTCCTCTTCTCATCGTTACCATCATTGCTGCAGTACAGTTCTTCAGGGAGAAATAGATGCTTTGGGGCTTTCGAGACAGCATAGCTCGAGCGTTATCTACCATTCATTCATTTTTCATACTTTATATAAACTTTTGTGGTTATGGCCTGCTTATATAGCCACAACTGTAGTTAGCAATTCGTGGTATGCTAAAATAGCAGAGCAGACAGCTTGGATTTTCCAAAAGGATGCAGAAAGGGCTTTAGCAAAGAAACGGGGTATTGAAATACCACAGGAGAGTCCCTTGGTCTCCCAAAAAGGAAGAGGAGTTATTGGCGGAATATCAGAAGCTGTTTATCGGTCTCTTTTTCTGTTGTTTTCTCTCTTGCTTTCCATCGGGCTTGAGTGGTTTCCCCATGGAGGTATGTGCAGTGTGTTTGAATTTTTGCAAGGCATCTTTTAGCATCGCAGGTGCAATGTACACAAATCGTTTTTTATAATCGAATTTGGATGAAAAATCTGTCGCAGGTACAATCCTAAGTAAGATGCTTTCAGCCTGGCTCTATGCATTTTATTGTTTTGACTATAATTGGTCTCTCCATAACGTTCCTCTGTCTCGCAAAAGCGCCCAATTCGCTAAATTCTGGATGTATTATATTGGGTTTGGTCTACCAATGGTATCAGTCCTGCCCCATCATAGTTGGGTCGCCAGGGCTGCGTTCATGGCTTGCATGTTTTCAATAGGAATTGTGCAGTGTGTTGGAGCAAATCCATTGCCTGCTAC
Source organism: Picochlorum sp. 'soloecismus' (assembly GCA_002818215.1). Taxonomy (NCBI): domain Eukaryota; kingdom Viridiplantae; phylum Chlorophyta; class Trebouxiophyceae; genus Picochlorum; species Picochlorum sp. 'soloecismus'. The sequence continues at coordinate 204,988 of PJAJ01000025.1, read as the reverse complement.
AGAGAAAAGTACGCACGATAAGATACATGTTCTGGGCATCAAGTATCTTCATGAATCTATTCTAATCTGCTGATATTTGGTTGATGATTTGCAGTACAACGACGGTTTTTTAGAGGACAAGAGGTTTCTATCCCAACCAACCCTTTGCTTTCTTTGCCAGTCACACTCTTGAATGGTTTTGTTGTTAGGGTGTCGCACTTGCTAGATGCATCGTCCAGTAAACGCAAACAATAATTATTCCCAGCCCACATCGTTATCATCTCATCAGATCTTATAGACTAAACCTCCCTGGCCAGTGGCCAATGCATTCATCAGGATCCAGCGCTGGATGATAGCCTCATGGACCGATATTTTACGCTCAGATTCTCAATTATTGGTATTAGATATGCGAATAAGATAATTTTTTCTTCCGTGTCAACGCGTCTAGAGTACCCTGAGAACGTTGATCGTCTGCAGGTTACGTGCTAACCATGCAGTGCCAGGTGACGCAGGTGCTCCCGAGCACCTTAAGAGCGCATATTAACAAGAAACTTGGTAAAAATTATGAGATAATTCGCCCGAGTTTTAAGTGTGGTAATCGCAAGACATTACGAACCTCAAGGTCCGGCAGACTGCAAGCTTTCACTCCCAAGGCTTCGAAAGTAAGTGGTTTTGGTGCAACCAGAGCGCTCCGACTGTCAGTCAATCAATTTCGCACAATTTTCAAAACGATTTTATTTCTCTTGTTGTAGGCTCCACCTGTCCATTTTGAGAAGGATGGCTACAAAGAGGCAGCAAAGGACGCCTGGGTGAAGGACCTGGATGAATATCAAGCCATGTACAAGAGGAGCATAGAGGATCCAAATGGATTTTGGAGAGAACTGGCCGTCGAACATTTCTATTGGGAAACGGAACCAGATATAGAGCACGTTTCTTTCAATTTTGACGTTCGCCAAGGGCCTATTTTCTCCAACTGGTTCAAAGGTGGTCGTACAAATTTATGCTACAACGCTTTGGATAGACATGTGAAAGATGGAAATGGAGATAGAGCATGCTTTATTTTCGAAGGGAATGATGTGGGGAGAACGTACACCATGACGTATTCAGAAGTATTGAATCAGGTCTCACAGGTGGCCAACTGGCTGAGGTCCGTGGGTGTGGGAAAGGGAGACACTGTAGCGCTTTATATGCCAATGATTTGCGAGCTTCCAATAGCAATGCTGGCCTGTGCTCGAATAGGAGCAATCCATTCCGTCGTTTTTGGAGGATTTTCTGCAGAGGCGCTTGCTAGTAGGGTTGTGGATTGCAAGGCAAAAGTGCTTGTGACAGCTACAGGTGTGATGAGAGGAAAGAAATCGATAAATTTGAGCACGATTGCCAAACAAGGCCTAGATATTGCTCAGAAAGAAGGTCATTTAGTCCCTAATGTTCTTATGTATCATAATATGGATCCATCTCTAGCTGATTTGGTTCCATCTGAGGACTGCCTTGTTTGGCAGGATGTGATACCAAGCCAAAGCACAGAATGCCCTGTAGAATGGATGGACGCGGAAGACCCTTTGTTTCTTCTCTATACCTCTGGATCAACAGGGAAGCCGAAGGGTGTCCTCCATACCACGGCAGGTTTTATGGTATATTCGGGCACCACTTCACGGATCTCTTTTGCCATGCAACCAGGGGACGTGTTCTGGTGCACTGCTGACTGTGGATGGATCACCGGTCATTCCTATCTTACCTATGGCCCATTGATGAATGGTGCCACAAATGTTGTATTTGAAGGAGTGCCAACTTACCCAACCCCGTCCAGGTGTTGGGATGTTGTCCAGTCGCTACAAGTAAAAACATTCTATACTGCACCTACTGCAATCCGTTCATTGATGAGAGCTGGCAATGAGTGGATAGAGAACTATAATTTATCATCGTTGAGGATTCTAGGATCAGTTGGGGAGCCAATCAACCCAGAGGCCTGGAAATGGTACCATGAGTTGGTGGGCAGAGGCAGGTGCCCAATAGTCGATACATGGTGGCAAACCGAAACAGCAGGTCACATGATTACCCCTCTGCCAACAGCCTGGCAAGAGAAGCCCGGATCTGCTACTTTACCCTTTTTTGGAGTCGAACCTGTATTAGTCGACGAGAGAGGGCATGAACTTGAAGGCCCTTCAGAGGGATATTTATGCATAAAGTCATCCTGGCCATCAGCGATCAGAACGGTTTATGGCGACCAGGAGCGTTTTGAAGCGACCTATTTTGCGCCCTTCCCTGGATATTACTTTTCTGGCGATGGTGCTCGTAGAGATGAAGATGGTTACATATGGATTACAGGCAGAGTTGATGATGTCATTAATGTCTCTGGGCACAGAATCGGTTCCGCAGAAGTTGAATCCGCATTGGTCAGCCATGATAGTTGTGCAGAGGCAGCTGTAGTTGGCTATGAACATCCTGTGAAGGGCCAGGGAATTTGGGCCTTTGTGACCCTTGTAGAAGGGCAGGAACAGCACGACAACTTAAAGAAGGATTTGATTTCCCAAGTTCGTAGCCAGATTGGACCTTTTGCTTCCCCCGATGTAATTCACTGGGCCCCTTCTCTACCAAAAACAAGATCAGGAAAAATAATGAGGCGGGTATTGAGAAAAATTGCCAGTTTTGAGGAGGAACAGCTCGGAGACACTTCCACCTTGGCAGACCCATCAGTCGTAGAAATGCTCATCAAGTTACGAGGAAAATAGGAATGAAACTCTGCTGAACTGTATGTTATTAAACTCTCTAATATTGACATTCGTATCATAACACAGAAGAAACTAAGAATTACAAACGACACATCACACTTGATCCCTCCAGCGGTGTGCACAATTTGTGCAATTGAAGAAGAGCGTCATCCCTTCTTCAGTGCTTGCTGAGAAGAAGACGGCTTCATTATGACCGCATGATGGACAGCGAACTTCATTTGTCCTAGGCAATGTTGGATCCGACCGAACATCCTGAAGCACGATCGCCTTCTCCCTAGACGTATGATGCACTTCGTTCCTAAAGACACACCAGTCGGATGGGTCCGCATCCTCCTGATATCCGCATCCTCTACAGAAATATATCAACTGTTTTCTCTCTTTATCTTCTAATGGACACAGCAAGTCATTACTTTCCGGACAAAACCGCAGTCGCGGTCCAGACATGGCTCGTTTTGCTAGTTAGAATGAGAATAACCAAGCGAGACTTTCTCTTCCTTCCAATTCCCTAACACAAAATGTAAACGCAGTTAAAAAATATTGCTGTTATCTGGTTCACATGTACTGCGACTGTTTCTATAAATACCTACTTTGAACCAATATATTCTGGCGCTGGCTCAGCAGGGGGCCATCTTTGTAATTCACTTTGTAGCTTTATTTGCATGTGTTGGGCTGACTGAACTGAGTCACTTTATAAATTTTTTATTCCATAACTTTCAGATAGCGTGCATTGCTATCTGAATACCGCTAAGAGCTTTGCTATACCGTAAGCATGCCCAAAGTGTCAAAGAAGGAAGCGTCTACAAGCCCTTTGGTGGCTGTGACGACAATGGAAAAACATGATACAGATGACTCAATGATGGTTCTTGATACAGAGAAGCACGTGGTGGTGCCAAAATTTGCCCCACACTCGGCAACAGAGGAACGTCAGAAGGTGGAATTTCGCCGTGTGTCTGTGCCGCAGCATCGCATGACGCCGCTGAAAAATAATTGGCTGGCATTGTATAAGCCTGTCACAGAAAATTTGAAGCTTGATATGAGAATGAATTTGAAGACAAGGAAAGTGGAAATCAAGACGACAGAGAAGACCACTGACAGTGGTAATCTGCAGAAGGCTGCTGACTTTGTGCACGCATTTATACTTGGATTCGAGGTGAATGACGCAATCGCTTTGCTTCGACTCGATGATTTATATATCGAGTCTTTTGAAGTGAAGGATGTAAAGACTCTAAGAGGGGAGCATTTGGCGAGAGGAATTGGGCGAATGGCAGGGAAAAATGGGAAAACCAAGTTCACGATCGAGAATTCATCAAAGACTAGGATTGTTATAGCTGATACGAAAATACATATTTTAGGATCATTTCAGAATATTAGGGTGGCGAGAGATGCAATTTGCTCGCTGATTCTGGGCTCTCCTGCTGGCAAAGTGTATAATCGTTTACGCTCAGTTTCAGCTCGTTTGAACTCTGCCTACTGAATTTGTTTTCGTCAATTTGATGCAATTTCTTTCTTTCTTTATTATAAATATATTAGGGTACTGTTTTCTTTTGTTGAATATGAAACGTTTGAAAAACATTGAATACGAATAGGGAGATAGATTACCTTCAGTTATGAATACAACAGTTTGCTACAATGAAATAAAAAGGAATAACGTGCAAATTCAATCCTCGAGTGGCTCGCTACATGCCACAACTTCTTCAATAACTTTAGTTTCTAATGTTTTAACCAGATCAGTCTTCTCAAATTGATAGAGTTGAGGTGGATCAGCATCTGGTACAAACAGTTGATCAATGGGTAACAGGAGCCGTGATGTGCTGCTTACAAAAGCAGCCTCCCATTTACCGATATCCTGCAATGATGGAGCTTCTAATTTAACAGGAATGTTCATGCTCTCAGCCACTCGCAGTACTGCTTCCCGCACACTACCAAGAAGGATTCCGCTCCCAGCAGTGTACAATGATCCATCCATCAGTGCAAAGAAATTCGAGGACAGGCCTTCAAACAAAGCCCCGTCATCTCCAACTAAAATAACTTCGTTATAATCATCTGGTTTCTCCTTTTCCAATATTTTTCTTTCTCTCACCCATTCGCTGTCCTTTGCTTCTGGATTGTCCCGAGGATGTCCCGAGATCATCACCTTTACAGGATGTCGAGCCCTGTTGCCCAGCTCCATGACATGCGTCCTAATCTGGGGGATATTGTTTGATACAGTTACTAACACAGTAATTTTTAATTCGCCATGATCACCGTATACACTTTGAAAACCATGGACTCCCTCCTTCATCGATTCAACTAGCTGAAATTTTAACCTTTCAAGTCTGTCGTGTTCCTGCTTGTTGCGATCCTCCGTTTCATGCATCAGCAGCAGAGATTCAACAATTCTATTCAGGTGAAATGCGAGCTCAAACACTTTGTTTCCACCCACAGTCCTGGCTGTCGTGTACGCCCCACGCTCGAGCGTTGCCAACCACTCGGTTGAATTCACCCCACACGCATCCACTCCATCATTGCTCGCCACCACGGCCATCACTCTTTGATCCGATATTTTTACTGACATATTTTGTGTGATCGTCCTCTCCTTGTGCTCATTGGCTGCTGAAGAGCAGCCAGGCACGCGTGGAACAGCTGGTGCCACAGACTTCGTTCTGTCCACTCTCAACAACTCATCAAGACCCTCTATTTTTCCTGTTGCAATGGTGCGTCGCATAGATGCGTAGTTAAATTTTACAAACCTGAATCCAGCGCGACCACGACCAGGGAGACGCTGCGTGCAAATAGCACACGTCCTGACAGCCACGCACTGAAGCATGAAACGGGCCCGAAACAAAAGCCAATTCGCTCGCAGTTAATGACCTGATATCCCGCTCATCACCCAACTTCTTTTACAATTCTTTCACAGTAATCAAACTAACCAATGCATCGGTCTTTCCCGCGTATTGTACTTTACTACAGCATCTCAGATCTGAGAGGCGACTGTCACTGATCGTCATGAGCCGTGACGTACGGCATCGTCAGCCGGTCGACCGGCCGGTGCGCACCGGCAAGGTGGGCTGGCCCACGTATACGTAGGTATTGCGCAGTACCCTAATAGAAAACAGCCAGTCGTTATAACGACTAATTAGAGAAAAGCGCTATTTCTTGATGTCTCACGTGATCATGAAATCATGATGCTTTTATAGTTCCTTCTCGTTTAAGCAGGCCGAGGAATTCGTGATAATCTTGAGGAGCAAGAGAAAACGATTTCGAATGCTGCCGGAACGTATCGGCCCGAAGCGCTGATTTGACCGATGGGTCACATCGATGTGATATCATGACGACTCACTGATCAGCGAGTGGTAACTTAGCCCGCTTCACCTAGCACCCATGATTTCGACGGTGACACCGGCAACCAATTATATGAGAAGATTGAATATGGATAATCTGATGGCATGATGGGAACATCGATGAACTAGTGGGGAGGTAGCTACAGTTGGTGGGCTGTTGACCGAGAGGGTAGGGTAATTCCGTTGCCCTAATGGTGTCCCTGACAGAATCTCCTGACAGAAAGGAAAGAAGCAGCTTCCCGGGAACAGAATCAAAGTCTAAAGTTGAAATGAATTGATTTCAGGATGTCTTCAAATGAAGAAGCTTCGACAGCTTCGACCTCCGGTGGAACGGAAGCTGGAATCGTGAGGTGCGAACCCTTGGTTGACATGGAACACCCAGCGCTGGGTATTGAGAGCAATGCTGAGATCAAAAGGTGATCTATGTGCCTGTAATTTGTTTTCAGGGATGTTGGATCGAAGATATTCCTGGGAGGGCTATCATGGGAGGTGTCTGAAGGTGAGTAGCGTGGTTGGTGAGCAAACGAGCGAGGGCTTTTTTGCTGAACCGAACGTGCGACAGAATGCTGTGATGGTAATATGAATGGCTAAGGAATGACGTATGGTATTTTGAATTTCTTCAGAGAAAATGAAGGAGCATTTTGAGGCATATGGAGAAATTTTGGAAGTGGTACGGGGTAACTACTGTATGAAGGGGGGTATGGGCAATGCTGAACCTGGAGGATGCTGGGTCTGTACTCTGTTGTGTCTGCAGTTTTTGGTCTGTTTCCAAGCCTATTGTGTTTTTTACTCGAGAATTCGTATTTTGATGATAGACTCATGTCAGATACACAGGAAACAGTACAATTTCTGCGATGCATGGGTATTCAAAGGCTGCTAACCAAATGGAAGCCTTCTTGAAAAACCAACACTTGGGTATTAGTCATTGGGGTTTGGGGCTCTGGCGCATCGAGAATTGTAAAACTGAGTGTTGATTTGTGTATTAATTTTTATTTTTCGCAGGTTGTGATGAGAGATAGAAACAGCGGGAGGCCTAGAGGTTTCGGTTTTGTAACGTACAAGGATCCAGGAGCTGCAGACATTGTAGTCCAGGAGAAGCATGTGATTGATGGCCGGGAGGTATGTATCGTATCATGAATTTACAAACAGTCAATTTGTGCTGCACTACGACTATATTTATATTTTTTTTCCTCACAGATTGACGTTAAAAAATCAGTGCCTCAAGAGTCCAAGGCCAAGGCTAGGAAAATTTTTGTAGGTGGGCTTGCACCAGAGACCAGCGAAGGTATGTTTAGTAGATGCATCCATGTGTTTAGCATGAAAATTGCAGAACACATAGTAATCATGTACATATTTGGTGAATGGAGCTCTCTTGAATATTTATATACACTCGAGACCCTGTAGAGATGTTTATATTTGACTATGTGTTCAAATACTGCTTGCCGCAGATGACCTAGAAAAGTACTTTTCTCAGTATGGACAAGTCGTCGAAACTCAAATTATGTTGGACCATCTTAGCGGTAGATCCCGGGGTTTTGGATTTGTAACATTTGAAGAGGATAAGAGTGCATTCTCGGTCTTCTTAGAGGGAATGATGCACGTCATCAGAGGGAAACGAGTTGAAGTAAAGCCAGCTACTCCAAAAGGATCTGGGAGCATGAAGAATAATAGGACAGAAAGGTCCAGGAAAAGCGACGAGTTTCTACAGAGCAATATGATGAGCAGCATGATGCACAGCATGCTAGGCCAGTCATATCCCTATGGTATGTATTCGTATCCAGGGGGGGGAAGCCAGGATGTTATGATGCCAACCCCTTACCCTAACGTCCAATACCCAAACATGATGCCATACATGATGGTCTCTCCGCAAGGATATCCCTCCTCCACATTTAACTCGCCATATGTGCCTCAGTTTAGTCCTCAGGTAATGTCACCCACCGCTTCCATGGATATGCAAGCAGGAAAACCTGGAAGCATGGACACATATTTTACTCAAACAGGAAATCACTCTACTTGGTCCCAGCCGCCTCCAAGAGGAAGAGAAGGTTCGAAACCGGATAACAGAAAGCCAGCAGGATCCAGAAACAGAGATTCTGCGACCTCCTTGGACCAGCATGTTGAGTTTACAAGGCTCAATCTTGGCGAGTAGGTACTATCAGTTGATGCTGATAAAGTTCTCTTGCATGCATGTATTCTTTCAGTACTGAAATTTCTCTGACTACTGATTTCCACTGGTCATGTATATGGTGACTATGTATCATTAATTACGCCAATATTATAAAAATGAATGCTGAAGTTCTACATGACTTGTATCTCAAAATATTTGTAACATGATGCAAATCTGTTGATCTTTGTCTCATCTAGATTAGGCCGGGGGATGCAACTCAAGCTTGAACTGACTTCAGTCAAAGTCTGCAGTTCATTAGTTCCAAATTCGCTTTTTTTTCTATTAATGATGATATTTTTCTTTCAATAACTAAAGTGGTAATTTCCTGAGCCTGCTATATGTGACTTATGTAAAGAGGCTTATGGATACTGATACGTTGGCAGAGCTGGAGTTGCTTCGGGATGCAGCTCGACTCTCTGCAAAGGCTCGAGGTATGTGCGACAGGGACTACTTGGATGGCTTAATTTATAATTAAAATTTTGAGAAATTATCGCAGAACATGGCGTGTCTGCATACCTAGGAAGACGCAAACCGCCACGGTTGAATAGTGCATTTCTGGCCAACACAGTGTGCAACGTGGAACAAGGTGAGGACATCCCAAGGAATCTATTCAATAGAGTTCTGAATACATTAGGGTGCCATTCAAATGTAAATCTTCGATTTGAATTAAGTGGTGAATTGATTGTGATTCTGAATGATTGCAGCAAATCGTCGGGTAGAGGAAAATGCCATGTGGGCCAAGAGAAGGGTTGAACTGGGCCAGGAGGAGACAAGCGAAAAAGAAGATTCGAGCGAGGATACAAAAGGCATGGAGTGTCTCGGACGTGGTGGCCAACCTAGAGAATCTAATGAAAAAGGAAAGGAGATGGAAGAAAGTGCGTTTCGTTCGTGGATTGAGAGCGCTCCTAAAAAGGGAAGGGGTAGTGTGGGAGCCTTGGCAGATGAGAAGGAAGAGTGCATGGTTGGGCAGCGTAGAAGGGATCGCTTTTCATCGGGAGAAGGGTCACCTTCAAGCCTAGAGTCTAGTGATAGTAAAAGGAGGAACAAGAAACACAAGAAAAGACACCATAAAGAGAGAGAAGATGGGTCAAGAAAAATCAGGAAAAGACACCATAAGCATAGACAAGAGCACAAAGAAAGGAAGAAGAGAAGAAAACGCGAATCCAAAGATAATGTCTATGCCCGATAATCATTTCTTCTTCTTCTTCTTCTTCTTTCTTTCGTCATCTTCAGCATCGAAAAATGTAAAGTTGGATGAACCTCGTGGCTGTGTTGCTCCTCTCAAACCAGAGCTGGATGATGGCAATGAAGGGTCAACATGGTATTCCATGTCAAGTATTCCGTGTTTGCCTTCTTCTTCTTTAGGCTTCCAGGCATACAAAGATCGAGAGCTTCCAGTGATAATCATATCTCTACGAGGATGAAATCTGTTCACCGGACTGATTGTGGTCAAGTTTGGATCCACTAGACTACCAACAATAGCTCCGGTGCTGATGTCAAACAGATCAATGGGATGCAATGCAAACCCTCCATAGTCCTCGCTGATATATCTTCCAATTATCGCCAGTCGCTCTGAAGGATCTTGTGGATTTATCTCAGCCTTAAATGGAGTTAAATGCCTAGAGAATGTATGTGAATGAACAATCACCCTAGAACATTCAGCCTCCTCACCACTCATGGCAGCCATTTCCCAATCATCCCATACTCGTAATCTATTGTCCTGACATGTCGTAAGAATCTTTTTCCCAGTATTCGGACTGAATTGTGCAGCATTAATTACCCTAGGGTGCTCGAAATTTGTCAGTTCAGCACTCGTCAAAATACTCTTGGGCAAAGCTACATCATCTTTATGCCCAAGCCTCCTCAAATCATGGATTCTGGCAAAATAGTCATTTCCAGCAGTGAGAATCAAATTTGTGTTTACAGGATTTGCGCTGACGCTCTGGATCTTTGTTTTTGGCTTATGTGACTGCATCACACTTGCGGGACTTGGAGATCTCGTGTCCAAAAAGTACAATTTTCCATTGCTAGCACCAGACACCACGAGACCATTCGCAACGGTATCCAGACCGATGTATGTGACCCATCTTCCTGCTTTATCAGCTTCTTCTACATGCTCCCATCCTTCAGGATTTGCATCGACTAAAGTTCTAATCGGAAGTCCAAGATCGACATCAAATATTTTTACTGTCCCATCATAGCTAGAAGTGGCAAAATGATCATCGGATCCATGTTTCAGGCACTTAATGTTATTTGTTAGCCATTTATTTATTTGCGTGTAGACTGTCCTCTCAAATACTTTGTCTGTGTCCCACACTGCCACTTGACCGTGCTTATCACCCGATATTACGATATTGCTGCGAGTTGGATGAAACTCCAGACAGGTAGTCCTCCTAGCATGGAGTTTGATAACAGCAGCGTCTATTTCCCATGCTCCGGGAGAAGGCGCAGGTGACTGATGCATTCTTTTCATACCTCGCTCCCGATCTATTAAGGATTTGATTATACCTCCATTTGAAACCCTTGCTTCATCAGCAGGAAGACAAGACAGTTGAGGAGCAAGCCTATGAGGGCAAGTTTGAGTCGAATGTGTCTTCTCACCGCATATATAACAAGGCTTATTAATACAATCCACATATCTTGCTCCTATAAATCCACTTATATGTCCAGACTTTCCGCACACGTGACAAATTTGCGATGATCCTTTGCCAAGCCTTGCTGCAATTTTCCCTCCAACATGACTTTGCCTCTGCAGCAGCACACTTGCTTTTTGAGTGAAAGCACAGATCTCAAATCGTATATATCATCCATTAAATTGTTATTATCCATAACTGGAATAGAAATGATACCTATATCATCACCTCACCTGGATTTCTCGCTGGTCTCTTACCTCTAGTCCAACCTGCTCTTCATCCGAATCTACTTCTGGTACGGCCTGCTCACCTCTTTCCCCTGGATCCTCGAAAACCCACCGAGATATATCCATTCTATTTATTTTTTATCCAGTTGAGATAGTCAATGGGCTACCCGCGTCTCGCTATTTTGTATTTTCAGACTCTGAGATGTCTGGCTAGCCAGCGCTGAGATCTCTCCTTTGAATCCAAAATGTATTTTTTTAGTCAATGGCTCTTTGAAATTTCAATTCGAAAATTTTGCGAGTTTTTTCGATAACTGTTGTTGAATAAATGACATTTATCGAGTCAGTAATGGGAACTTAAGATGGACATCATGAGAGCCAACGTTCCTTTGATTTTGCTTCCTCGTCGAACTGTATTTCTTCCGCAGTCTTTCTTCACGCTTTCATCGTCTTTGTACTGCGATTCTACTGTTTCAAAAATAGTCTCAAAAACCAGTGGGGAGGAACAGGAGACGACCAAAAGAAACCAAACTCCGGATATTGTCGTAGCGTGGAAAGTCTCCGACAGTGCTGCTGGAGACCAAAATGTCACTGTCGACAGTCTTCGACCAGTTGCTTTGGCCGCCAAGGTGATTGAAATTCGTCGAAATGAAAAAGGAGAATGGATGCTTGTTCTTAAAGGACTATATCGAGCCAAGATATCGGATATATCGGGTAACATGTCTGACCAAGAGGGCAAGAAGTTGCTTGCTAGGGTGCAACCTCTGACAAGCTTGGATGTACAAGTGTCAAGTCACGAGAGCAATAGGACCAAGAAGATAACAGGCAAGACAAGTGAAGAATTGAAAATGGAAATTGTGCATGGGATTGAAACGTTGTTGCGTGCCATGCCCAAATCATTCAGGACTGCTGGTCACTCAAGGCTAACTGATCAGACACTGTCAATTTTGAAGACAAGTCCTCCTGAGGTAGCCTGTGATGTTGTCGGTTCTGCTCTCACCAAGGATTATAAAGAGAGGAGATATCTGCTAGAGACAGTATCGATAAAAGAAAGGTTGTCCTTTGTCCTTGATCTGCTGAACAGTAAGGTTGAAGCAGTAAAAGTGGCATCTGGTGGTGCAATAGCGAACGAGGTTGAAGACCGATCTGTTGGGAAGACTGAAGAATTGGCACGCCTTGTTAATCGAATTCAATCCATGGGGGGATCTCAAGAGGTGATGGATGTTGCACGCAAGGAAATAAAACGGATCGAGAAGATGGCTGAGTATCATCCAGTTTTTCATGTGTCCATGTTATATCTAGAGAATCTGGGGGATATTCCATGGAATGTCACAACAGAAAAAAGTGCAAATGGTGTCCGGTTGAAAGAAGTATCCAAGTGTTTGGACGAGGAGCATTATGGAATGATGGATATCAAGAAGCGAATTGTTGAATTTGTGGCCGTGAAAGAGCTCAGAAAAGAAGGAAAGTTGTCTCAAGCCCCAGTTTTGTGCTTGATAGGTCCACCAGGAGTAGGGAAGTCTTCTATTGCTAGGTCAATTGCAAAAGCTTTGGATAAGCCATTTGAGAGAATATCACTTGGCGGCGTCAGAGATGAAGCTGAAATTCGTGGACACAGACGTACGTATATCGGTGCCATGCCAGGGCGTGTGATATCAGCCATGAAGAGAGCAAAGGTCTCTGATCCTGTGCTGCTCTTAGACGAAGTTGACAAGACAGGGACAGATGCACGAGGAGACCCTGCATCTGCTCTGCTTGAACTGTTGGATCCAGAGCAGAATAAGTCATTTGTTGATCACTATGTTGCTGTTCCATTTGATTTTTCAAAGGTTACATTTATCGCAACCGCCAACAATCCAGAACAAATTCCTCGACCACTCTTGGACAGGATGGAGCTGATTTATTTGATAGGGTACACGCTGCAGGAGAAAATACTAATTGCTAGGCGTCATTTGATACCTTCGGCATTGAAGAAGAATGCTCTCAAATTAGGAACGTTGAATCTATCGGACGAAAGTCTGCAATATTTGATAGAGAGTTATACTAGAGAAGCAGGCGTCCGTGGGCTATTTAAAGCTATAGATGCGTTATGCAGGCACTTGGCTGTGTCAATGGTTGAGTATACAGAGGACCGGGATTTGTCACAAGGCATTCTTGTCCATAGTAATGACACGGTCTCTGAAAAACAGGATTCAAATGGACATCTCATGCCATCCATTTCGACAGACTTTCTTCATCACGATAATACTCATGAGCATGATGAAGCGTCTTCATCCCTGCATCCTTTTCAAATGAACTTTGACAGGATCATGATTGAGAAAGTGCTCGGACCTCCACGTTTTGATAGACATGATTCAAAGCACAGAGTATCAAGCCCAGGGGCTGCTGCTGGGCTTGTATGGACTTCTGCAGGAGGACAGGTTCAATACATTGAATGTCTGATTGTTTCATCATCTCAGGGAAATGACAAGAAATATCACAAACCGGCTGAATCTTCATCCTCTTCTGGAACAATGAAGCTTACTGGAAGAATGGGAGATGTATTGAACGAGTCTGCACACATTGCTTTGTCATGGATACGTGGAAATTGTGACAAGATCCCTCATCTAAATAGGTACAATGCGCATCATGCTAATGTACACATTCATCTTCCGTCCGGTGCCCAGCAAAAAGACGGGCCATCAGCTGGCATAACTTTGGTTGTTGCGCTCATTTCACTCTTCACTGATACGTGCGCCCGTGGAGATACAGCGTTAACTGGCGAGATCTCATTGAGAGGCCATGTCTTACCAATCGGGGGGGTCAGGGAAAAGGTCATTGCAGCTCACACTGCTGGACTATCAAGGGTCATACTCCCTTCATCCAACTACAAGGAGGCAAAGAAGTGCATTCAAGACGAAAAGATCGCCAATCTATCTATTATACCAGTGACTACAATAGAGGAAGTTTTATCAGCAGCCTTTGATCCACCAATTCTATTGATCACATACTCTACTGATTTTGCAAAGTTATAGAATACGCTTATTTGCGTAATGTATATGTTACCATCAATGTATATATGCTATACATCTAGCCATCTAATAGAAAAATATACGTATTCGGAATAAGAAAAAGGAAAGTCATGAAGCACTATTTTCTCACAGGCCTGCATCCAGGGCAAAGGTTCTTCCTTCCCTTCTTACGGCGAGCTCTCAACACTTTACGGCCGCCAACTGTTGCCATTCTACTCCTAAATCCAGAAACACGCGCTCTTTTACGCCTTGTTCCGAACAAAGTTGCTCCCAGACCTTTCTTCCTGTTCGCCTGCACAACCAGACGGCCTCGCCCAGCACCAGAGAAGGCCCTCTTAATTGGGTCCAGTACAAGCCCTGCAACATGTAGACACCATCAAATCAATCATCCCATTTATTCATTTAATTGACTATATACAATTGCATTTCTAGAATTTAATGCAATGCACAAACAAGGCCGTACCAGCAAACGTCGCACACAGCCCTTTCAGCGCTCCTCCGGCGGTCACAAACTCGGATTGCAGATTAGCTGGTCTAGCAATGCGAACTGGAGCCTTTGGAAATTTCATAGGCCTAGCAACAGCCACTCTTGTTGCATTCATTGCAACGCATCGCCCTGGTCGAACAGCGCGCATTGACATTGTGCCACTTCTATACTATCGTATATCCCGGAATGCGTCGTAGTTTCGCCCTTTTACTTCAATGCTACGCACCGTAATACAAAACAATTATGAATAGTTTGAAGTCTGCCATTAATGTGCCCTACCTGCGATTTCTATCATTGGATATCTTGTGGCCTTTCGCAGCGGCTGCTGCAGCCGGCAGTACATGAAGGCAGTACAATTTGAGGTTCTGGCCTGCACGTGGGTGAATTCCCATCCTTCATGCCCTGCATTGTCAGTCCTCTAGGTTAAATGTTTATATATTTTATTCGGTAAGGTCATCGTGAGAATAAAAGAAACGAGTTGATCGTGTACGGAGAATATGCCTTGCCTGTCAGCGACAAGTAGGTTTGCTTGGTCCCTTGCTTGCCGTTTTAGGAACAATGTGCTTGAATCATGAGCGTTTATTGTACTTGAAAAATCATATATATTACATTCCAACTTACGCAGGAGTGTTGAAGGCTGCTAGTGCGGCGAAACAGCTAATGGTATGTTGTAGCATGATAGTTTCCAACCTGACTTGGTTCCCCAGTTTGATACATTATTGTGTCGTGTTGAGGCTGGTATGGCTCAATGATTGATTTATTAAATTATCTATGCTAATACGATATATGGATAAAATATGCAGGCTTCGCCAGGAAAATCGAGCGTTTCTCAGAGACGTGGGTCCCTTCGTTGCTATGCTGGTCTGGACCCTGGTGCGGAACGAGCTCTAGTTGGGGAGGATTTTGGTGCCCGCGATCCTTATGCAGGGGAGATTGAAAGCAACTTTGGCGAGAATGTGTTGGGGAATTCGGACACCGAACATATTATCAAGTGCGTTGATTATTGTGGATATGGTGTTCTGCCATGTGAATGTCTGCGTGTGTGTGAAATTTCATTGTAATTGAATTGCTGGATCTTGCTTTGCAGACCCCCCGAAGCTATACGTGATATAACTGGACTACGAAACAAGAAATGTGTTCCTTGCGAAGGTGGCAATATCGAGAAATTGGAAGACGGTGAAATTAACAGGCTCCGTCTGCAGTGCCCTGGATGGAAGGTGTCAAAGACTGCGCAGGGCATGGATTGCATTTCGTGCGACTGGAAGGTGAAGAATTTTGCCTCTGGACTAGAGCTCATGACCCGATTGGGTAAAGTTGCAGATGAAGAAGGGCATCACCCCGATCTTCACCTCACAGGGTATAACAATATCAAGGCGGAGCTTTCTACTCATACAGTTGGCGGTTTGACCATAAATGACTTTATTCTGGCAGCCAAGTTGAATGATGTTGAATTAAGTGACCTCATGCCAAAAAAGAAGGCCAAATTTTGGGCTTAAACATCGTCATAGTGTTTTCTTTTCCCTTTGCGATTCTTCTTGTATATAGCATGGGTACAGTCAGATGAATGGTGTAATTATTAACAGATCTTTCTACTCTTACAGATGGATATCGATTACTTCTGAAATCAATACTGTAATATTTCTATTTAACGGAATCTTGGTAAAACAAAATCGTATACCAAATATAATATGAAATGAAGCATGCATTTGTTGATTTAATTATCTCTTCTGACAAGGCAAACAAGCATTCACTGCTCACACTTTCTCAGCTCAGGTAAGCTTGATACACCAAAATCATACATTGGCGAAACTGGGTTAACCACATTAAAAGGCTTTGTTTCAGTTTTCGGATAAATCACTGGGAATCGGACCCGATTTTCTACATTCGATTCCACATGAGAGGGAGTAGTCTGTGTAGACTTTTCTTTTTTTCCCTTTCGCCGTGGACTGCCCAGAATACCATGTCCCTTTTTCACGCAAGCAGATTTTGCATCCTTTCCTCCTTTCGTTGCATTACCATTGTTAGACTTCCTCTTCACGGCTCTCTTTTGGGGAAATGTTGCGGAGAGGGACTTGTGACTGTTTCTGCCATCATCATGGTCCTTGTCTGACTGTGGCTGGGTACTCTTGTCAGATTTCGAACCACCCTCCTTCCTTTGGACATAGTCAGTAGACAATGAAGGAGCACGATATGTGTCCTGCACGTACATCAGAGAATCTTCTTCTTTTTTGTTCTTCACTTGCACTGTCTTTGGCTTCTTCTTTTTTACCGTGCCAGCACCTTTGTTCCCCTTTCCTGGTTTGCCATTCGCACCGGAACGCTTCTTCTTCTCCACCCTGTTGACAGCAAGATTCTCCTTTTGCTTTGTCTTTTTTCCACCGGACCCCGCCTCCTTTTTGTTCTTACTCTCGCATTGCGACACACTGCTCGTATCCAGCTGCTCCATTTCCACCACCGACTGTATCCAATCGTCCACCCATTCAGCTGCCTGTTCTTCGCTTGCAAGCGCAAAATCCCCTTCCCTTATCGCATCAGAATTATTAATTAACAGTTGAATATTATCAATCTGCCCAGGATGACCATCATCAGCAGTCTTACTCTCACCGACGCTACACTGGAACAGAGAATCCGTCCGAAACAGGTGATCCCATTGCAGATCTTCAAATGATGCTGCTGCATTGGTATTCTCACCGTCCAGACCACACCATGTTACACCATGATGTACCTGTTCAAACACACATGGCATTGAAATTGCCATATTATCATTATCACATGATGCATCATGGCCACCAGGTACCTGGAATTGACTTCCCTCGCACCCGTATGGGTATGGGTATATGCATGCATCCACCCATGGCAGAAAGCCATCATCCATGCATTTCCTTTTTTCCTCTTCTTGTACTTTTACCTCCTCCTTCTTTATCGCTCTCGATGCCTTCTTCTCCGAACCGGCCTTGTCGTCGACGTTGATTTTGTTCTTCTTCTTACTGTTGCTGTTGTTCTTGCCAGCCTCCTGGACAGCGCCCTTGTGGCACTTCTCAACCGAAACAGTCTTTTTCTTCAAAACCACCATCCTCCTCCTCCTCTTCTTCTCCAGAAACCTATCGACAGCCATCATGCGGTACTTTACTTTTTCATCCTCAACCCCGAAGAAAAAACACCTACTTCCCACCATCCCATAATCCCCCGACACCATCCCGTCTTCATTCCTTTCCAGAGTTTCCAAACCCACCATCTTTGCCCGCGCGATTGATTGTAATCTCTCTCTCTCTCTCTCTGTTTCACTCCCTATACTACCGTAGAATATTTTGCACTCTTGCTCACTTATATATCAAATAATTAAATACGAGTTCATTTCATACTGCAAAAACAAGAACAACCAACGGTTCACTTGCAATCAATTCAATCGAGACTCTCCTACTTCCATCAAGATCATCGAAGTTGCACCCATACCATTCACTGCATATTCATATACTGGCATAATTATTATTATAACATCAGTATCACTTTATTTATACACTCGATATGTACATGGCTAAAAAAAAAGAAATCAAAAAATTAACCGACGGTTGGTCGTAACGACGTGGCTTAATCAAGTTTTTATAACTCAACTCCAAGTCACTGCTTTGGCTTCAAAGCCAAAGCTTTGAAGCAGATGTATCTGCTCATCATCATATGATGATCAACAATTCGCCATTACTTTCTATGCAAATAAAATATACTACCATAATAACAATCATACACTATCAATCAATCTATAGAATGCATTCATCTTTTCATTTCATGATGAGTTGATCAACTCACAAGGAAGAAGAACCAGAAGAACCAGAAGAACCAGAAGAACCAGAAGAACCAGAAGAGTTGTGTTTGAATATCTTCATGCTGAACCAGTTGGCTGCAATGTAGGCAATCGTGACTGGCAGCAACAGGGGCACCATCACCAGATAATAATAATAATAATAATAATAGTAACAATACGAATATTCCTTTACGGGACAATACATCAATCCATTACTCTGTCGTACTGGACCATGTTGAAGATCAAGCGCAATGTATAAGAGAAACAGTAATGCGCTGCAGCTCAGGACAATGAGTCCAAACCTGCAATACAATACCAATCACTGTTCGCTTGAATTTCTACTGCCATGGAAAACACGACACAACAAATACTAACACAAGAAACAAAACCCACCCTATCGCTATACAGCCAGCAGCAACTCGTAGGTATTCTGTATTAGCAGTAGTATTTCCCCCACTGCTGCTGCTGCTGCTACTGGACGTTTCCTTCTCACGCAGTAAATCCTGATTGCATTGCATTGCACACATGATACTGATAATTCATCATTTCTTACTCATTAGTTAGTACTATATATGTTGCTACTCTCAATTAAAACCAACAACAATATTCTATTATTGCATCGCACTGTGTGTCAATCTTCCAGTCCGTCTAAAATGGATCGAATACCAAGTGCCATCTGATACACACTTACCTCGAGAGAATGCGTCGATGCAACACGCCTCCAATTGGATGTAAGATGCGATGATGATATAAAGACTGTTGATGAAGCAGCAGACTGTTGGTGATGCGCAGTATCCATTCTTGTTACTCATTCATTGATTCACTAGCCAGTCAGTCAGTCTGCCTGTGAATCATCATGGCCGGTGATGATGCATTGTCTGTATATCTAGATAATTCTAATGTACTAATAACAATTAATGTATTAAATAGCGATAACAGTATTGCAATAGATCTGCTGTAGTAGATCCCACCCCTATAGGGCCGGTACCGGCCAGCATCTGCGGATCCTGCGCAGGATGACGCAGGGTTAAAGTGCCGTGTGGTGGTTGCAAATGGGAAAACGTAATTGTTCTTTGGATTTGTGAAGAAAGAGAGAGAGAGAGAGAGAGATAGAGGGAAACAAAAAAGAAGGTTCACGGCAGGACTGATTGATTGATTGGTTTGTGCAATTGACTCGTTCGTTCGTTCGTTCGTTAATTGTCACACACGTACGCAAAAATTGGCCAAATATCGGTGTATGTGAGACTGGAAACTGCTGTGGCTACATAATACTATATAGAGTGGTGTGAATCTGAAGGGAATACTAATAGCAAAGGTGAAGGGCAAGCCGGTGTGAGAAAGAAGAAGAGTCGAAATGCCGTTTACGGGTGTGTCTCCTGTGACGAAAGATCCTCCCGGATATGATGCAGAAGACAAATATAAAGATCCAGTGCTGTACTATAAACATAAAGAGGCTCTTGTGGCGGAAGAGTATGTGAAAATTGAACAAGCAAAGGTGAGGAGTGTTTTTTTTTTGTGTGTGTTTTTTACTTGTTGTTGGTTTTGTTATGTGTATATTGATGATATAGCTGCATGATATATATGTGTGTGTAGTACATATAAAATAAAGTTAAAGAAAAGAAATAAAATGATGATAATGATGCAGATGATGCAAGAAGAGCTGGCTCAATGCTACAAGACTTCTGGAGCAAACTTTGTGACGGACTGTAAAGAGCTGGCGAAGAAATACTTGGAGCATATCAAAGGGATTGGGTTTTCTCGGGCGAATATAAAGCCAGATGATAAAGTGACGTGGAATTAGATAGCGGTCTGTTGTGTGCACTCGTAATGTATATGAAATGCAAGTAGTAATAATGTAAAAGTAACAGGTAGACACACACACACAATATATATATATATATATATATATATATATATACATTGCAATGTGTTACATTTAAAAAATAAAAAAATTAGTTATTGGGAATTGGAACAGCCGAAGAGAAAAAAATGGGTGGAGTGTTGGTGACATTTGCCAATGGCTGTCTCGTACTGGTACTGGTCAAAGGTGAATTGATGGCAATAAGAGTTGATCTGCTGCTTGACATGTGCTTGGTGGGTACAGTGGGTGTTGAAGTCGATAGCATGTTTTTGGCTGCGTGGGCTCTCCTCTTCCTATATATTGAGTCTTGGACTGCTAGTCTCCACGCGGTAAGAGCGCTATGACGTGGTTGATCCACCGTACATTCCACTGCAAGGGCTGCTACTGCAGCAGTTTTCTCCAGTGTGTAGGTCAACCATGTGGATAGACTGGCTGCCTTTGTTTTGAGAGCTAGTTTCTCTGAGAACTGCAGTATCTTTTGCCCCAAGTTTTCTTCGCGTGCGATGCGGATTGCTCTTGATGATGTCGCATGCTGTCTCCAGATCGAGAGGCATTGTGTTTCAAGATTTTCTTCGTGGGCACACTGAATAGAGGCGTGGATCCTATCTAATCTACGTTCTTCTCTGCTTGAATGTACAGCCATTTGCCATGCTGTCAGAGTGCGTGATAGCGTGTTTTCTGGGGAGTGGTACATCATGTCTTGTATGTACTCCTTCCATCGCTGGCATGCAAAAGTAACAACTCTACGCAGTAGTGCCCGGCAGTATCTGGCCCTTTTCCACTCGGCAAAGTAATGCTGCAGTGCTCGCTGAGATTTTATTTGCTCAAATTCTACAAGTCTTAGTGACAAGTTATTGTTGACCACCGTTCGAATGCGCCAATGCTGGAATATCTTGCATTTTAATATGTTGTCCAGGCGACATCTCAAATCGTAAGCTGCGGCAGCTTTGGCAGCAAATAATTTCCAATGGGTCAGCATCTGAGCCAGATTTGTTCTGCAAATCGAACAATTTTTTATATCAAAAATATGTTTTTATATTAAAATGTCGATGATGTATATACCATAGTGTTCGACAGCACCTCCTCAGGAAAAAAACACACACAAGCCATACCTGGTCTTTATGTCCAAATGCTTGCAAATTGTGGCATTCTGAGCCTGTCTTTGTCTTTTATACCTGATCCAAGATTGGAATGCTCGAGTCAGTCTGAAATAATCAACTCGATCCATATCTCCGTCTTTTTGAAATCTCGTGGAAGTAATCCATGCCGAGACTGCCGTAGAGAGACAGGAGGCTGTATGCCTTTCCTGAGCAAGGTTGCTCTTCATCTTTGCATCATCTGCTTCCAGCTTCCAATGAGCAAAGTGCCTGTGCACCAGCCTTACCAAAAACGAAGCTGAACTCAAAGTGTCGAGATTATCCTCATCGTCATCAAATTCTGCACCACAAGTTTCACGCGATGCGGCAAAGATTTGATTCGTTTTGTCCCTGTGTTGATCACTTGGTGCGATTGTTGGATTGACTGCTGTGAGTTTGTGAGGATAGGAGATGACTGTTTTCGTACTCTGTTGCTTCACTTTATTCACTTCCTTTTTCTTCTTGATTGTTATCTGACTATGAAGTCGCTGATTCATCTCAATTTTAGCCCTGGTTTCAGATAGTCTCTGCTCAGTGGCCGAGATTTGGTTGATGATGGTTTTGACAGACTCGTTCGAAGCTTCCAGATTTCGAGAAAAGTGTTCTAACTTGGGTAAAAGATGATTCTTTTGGTTCTCAAGCAAAATCAAATGTTCTTGAATTCGATCAATGTCGCTTGTGACTCGTTTCATGTCTGAATGTATCGATTCATGCTTTGCTTTAATCCTTTCAATTTCAAATTTCAACTCTGCTTCAGCCCTGGCTGCATCACGCTTGGTAAACCGCAAGGACTCTTCCATTTGGTTGAGATTATGAAACTGAATCTCTGCTCTTCTCAATTGCTCTTTCGACTCCTTCAATTTCAATACAGCCGCAGTATCTCTCTCGTTCTGCAATGCCCGGGCATTGCATGACTGAACCCTGGTTTTCCACATTGCAATGTCTGCACGAGCTTTCTCAATATCTTTGGTATGCTTTTCAGCGTTTTCGTTAGCTTTATTTACTGAATGTGAGACAGAGGTAAGCAAAGATTGCAAATTTGTCAGCATATCATTCGCATCACTCAGCTCATGATCTCTAGTTGCTGCCTCTTCTCTACCAATATCAAGTTGTTGCTCAAATCTAACGCGTATGTTCTCAATTTCTTCAACTGTCTCACTGTATTCACTAACCTTGTTAGAAAGGTATTCATATTTTCTCTTTATAAGATAAAACATTTCTCGCTTCTCATTGACATCTTGCTCCAAACAGGTCAAATTTGCCTGCAAGGCAATATCCCGCTCCTGGCACCGAAGCAAACTCACACACACGTCCATCGATTCATCGTCATATTGTGATTTATCCTCATATTTTTCAGGTGAATACATCTTTGGCAGTTCAGCAAAGTCCACATGCTTCCACCTGAGAACATTAGGTTCAATCCTCAATACCAAGAGCTTTTGCATACTATGCTTTGCATCATCATATTTGGAGCGCAGCCCTGCGACAAAATTCCCAAAGGAATTTTCTCCCAACATCATATCAACTGTGTTTTTATCGCTCTGGGGCATCGCTAATTCTTGCGAATAGAAATATAGTCTGTCTTTCAATACTGCATGGCGTCTTGCCAGGTTTTTCCATGCGGAGAACAGCTTGTACAAGCTGATATCCCTCCACCACCCATGGCAGATATCCCTTTGAACATCCTCTAGAGCATTTGAGCACATAAAAATTTTCCAATGTCTCATCGAAGCGGACAAGATCATTCTTTCATAGCCTTTTTGAGCTACTTCCTGCCTGCTCCTCAGCATTGCGCGAGTTGAAGCACGAGACCTCCAACCAATTAACGTCTCTCGTAGCAAGTTAGAATCCACCTGTTTATTCATGCTATTCACATATCCTTGAATACTCTTCTGTAGTTTTGTGATGCTCATCCAAGCCTGAAAACACAGGTTCGAACGACACGCCTCAGCAGCCACCTCCATTGCCTCGATGCACTCCTCTCGCTCCCTGACTGTCCGTGCATTGCCCCGAAGAATCCAAAAAGCAATCCCCAGCACCAAGTGCTTTCTACATTTCTTCAATTCACTGACACATGCAATGCACTCTTCAAACCTCCACTCGGAACCGAATCTCTTTTTGAAAGCTGCAGTAATATCTCTTGCTGCCTTTTGGCCAACTCCATTCGGTACAGCACCATGTTTGCTGGACGAAACGCCACTTGAGGATGGCGGTACCCACACTGAGCCTCTATGGGTATCGCAAAACTTCCCCCCATCTTTGCCGAGCAAGTGCAAACATGCTGTCAAACTTTGTTGCACACGTTTCAGAAGCCGCAAGAGCTCCCTGGCAGCATCTGTTGCTGCATCACGGCGACTTAGGTATTCCCCCACAATCCACGCATTCGTATCCAAAATTCCGATTTTACTACGATTTTCTGCACCATTGTCAGACTCTTTCAACTCACAAACTCGCCAGCACGCTTTATTGTCGAACAAAACGCCGGGTTGTTGAAACAGACTCGCGGTGGCATCCCTCAAAACAAGCCGAGGATTTTGTCCTTTCAAGCTTTCAGATATTATCCTATAATTCACACCATCAGTTCTATCGGTTTCCGAATCTCCCCCTTTGATCGCCATTCTACGATGCGTCGTCCCCGACGTCTACGGTTGGTTGGCCACGCAACTTGGCGCGTTACCAGAGCTACGGCTGCTCGCGTTCTCAAAATATCAAATTGTTTTATCTAAATTGATCAATTGATATCCAATCGCCTACAAATATGTGTCTGTGCGTAGATTGAATTTTTGAAATGTATTCGCGGCGCCCTCCATGGAGGCCAGGGGGGCCAACAGTCAATTAATCGATCATAATCGATTGTGCACAATTTTACAATATTGTGTAATATCGAGGAATATTTCTTATTGAATTGATACTTATTTCTTATACATGGGAAACATACATACACACAAAAAAAAAGATTCAGTAATCTACTCGGAAATTTCCCTGGTAGATGGAGACTTTGCACCTGGAGATGGATCTCGTTTTCCGCCATCATTTTCGGTCCATTCCCAGTCAAAGAACTTAAAGTCTTTCTTGTCAGCGAAATCCACCTTCCAGTTCCTACCGTCTACTCTCATCCCTTCAGCCTTCTTCCACGCATACGCGCAATCGTCCGACCTGCGTTCTTGAACAGTAGTAAGTCCAGCAATTGATTCATCATTCAGACGTTACACGCAACAAATTACACGATACTCTTGCACAAGTATCATTCCTAGAGACAGGACGCATCTCTATTTCGATATTATCGAAATGCGCGGCCAACTGTCAAACGGTACTTATCAGAGTGACAGCGCTCTGGGCCGTCTCTACCAGCGAAGACCACTCCCTCTTGCTCTTCCTATTTCAATTCCCCTTCACTGACACTCTTCAACTTGGACTACTGTATCACCATATAAACAATTGCAATACAGAGCGGTGACAAACATGCAGAAACACGAACGGTTGCCGTGTCAACATCGAGGGGCCACGGAGACTCACCTTTTAAAAGAGACCAGTGCACAGCGCTCTGGGATATCCCTTTCTACTTCCACCACGTCACCAAAACGCTCCATCTCATATCGAATGTCCGCAGAGCGGGTAGCCTTTGACAGATTCTCCACCACCAAAGTGTAACGGCTTTTGGTCGGCATGGCTCGACTCGTTTCTTCTTCTTATTCACAGGGTTTTGCCTTGGACAATTACTATCACCACTGCTTGACGAACTATTTATTTTTATTTATGAAACGAAAGGACTGTGAACCACTTGTGAACCAGAGGAAGAGGGGGTGTGGATGATGCGAGCTTCATGGGCGTTTCTAGAAGAAGTACGATCGTACTTACCTTGGCACGCAGGTCGATCGCCCAGCTGGTCCTGCAGGTTCACCACTAGCTTTCCAATAGATTACAACTGGAATGCCAGATGAGACACAAATGCATCCAAGACGTAACTGGAGTTTTACAATGTTACTCTACAGATTTTAAGATGGGCGTCAGACACATAATGGCTTCTGTGTACAGATCTTTGTGTACGTACATACAGAAGCCACATGTGGCCACACCATGTAACCTAGTAATATGACTATACGGACAACCGCTTGAGCCACTCCTTGGCTTTTTGTAGAGTTTCCGATGCATCATTTCTATTCGATGCTGGACTAGAAGCTGCCCGTTTAGAAATTAACTGCGTATCCTCAGAATGCGGGTCAAAATCACTGGCGCTGGTTTGCTCATTCACAAGGTCAGGGTCGGTTACTACATGTGCAGTGTGGCTGATGCTGAGTTCCATCAGCATGCCGATGAGGGTTTCCGCCCCATGGTCGAGTTGGCTCAAGAAATCTTCTGCAGTGGCTGCATCTTGTGCTTGGGATATGGCCGTCTCGTCTGTAAACATGAAAGCACTGGATGAAGCATAGATGACAGACTTGATCTGCTGGAACATGGAGATGGAAATGTAGACGAGCAATATTTCAACATTGTTCAGAGGGACAGGGTTTTGCTGCTCATCTGCAGGAAGGTGATCAAGATCGTCAAGCAATTGATAAGCAAGCTTGATCAGATTCTCCACGGACTTCTCTGCGTCGAAGAGACACCGGATTGCGATCTCAATTGTTTTGCCTCCCTTGTGAACTGCTGTATCTAAATGATCCAAGGAAGATGCCAGCTCTCGGAACGTATGGACCAATGCATCGTACAGCTTTTCTGGCAACTTCCATGGTTCGCCTGGGAAGAAATCAAGCTTCAAAGCTAGAACCTGGACTATGAAATCTATTAGCAATTGACTCGCATCTATTGAAGGGGTGATTTTGCCCTTCGGGATTCGATGTGGTAACCTGAAAAGCAAAGACTCTTTCTCAGCTGGTCCAATTAAAGCGCTCACGTCCGCCAGCAGCCTCCTGCATCTGTTTGTCAGGGAGATAGAAGCAGCAAAATCCTTGTTTTTGAATGGGTGATACAGCGCCTTGGTGCCAAAAGTCTTTTCCAAGGCGCGCAATGCAGAAAAATATGTCACCTCTCCACCAATCTGGGAGCCGTCGGGTACAGACTCAAACAAGTCTGGTAAAGAGTATAACAGAGTGCCTACTGCCGAACAGCTGGATGCATAATTCTCCTTTGCCATTCGGTATGCTGAGATGGGAAATATAATCGATGAAACCAGCCAATTTATAAAGATGCCGATGATTACGTTCAACAGTCTCTCCCCGACAGCTGACCAAGGAGGGGTTCGTTCACGAAGAAGTGTTTGGCACACAAGGGGGACGGTAAAACCAGCAACGAACCACATATATGCATACGTGGTATATCTCGAGCCATTTAATGTACAAAAGAATGCCCAAATAGACGCTAAGAAACCGGACACGATCCATTTCTGTGCCGAATCTGACCATGTGGTTCCTGTTGCTCCATATGTTATGGCCAACAGAATGTATGACCATACAGCCCCCATTGCTGTTCCAACTGCCCTGTTGAACGCTCGCATTGTTGTGCTCCCTATATTTGGCTGCCACATAACTGCTACTGTGAATATCACGTCTGTTCCTCTGCCGTGGAAAACATTGTCTGACACCGCTGGAATGACTGATAACGTGAGTGCGACTGCCACAGATATTGCATACTGCAGTACATAGGAAGCGAGAGATTAGCATTCATGCAAATAGATTCGGCTGCTTGGCTTGTTTATATTGGTTCATATCTCGTGCATTCATTTATTATCAAGGTCCTACCTGAAGCCCAACTATAAACCAAATTGGTACTTTGAACGCCCTCTTTGGCCTCATCACAGAGGAAGATGTCAATCCAAATGCTGAATTCAACACCTTTTTGAAAGCTCCAGAATTTTGGGCCTCATAAATGTATACTTCATTTCCTTTCAGTAGCGAGTCCATATCAGTCTCTTCTTCGGGCAGGGGTGCAAGGATGGATGTAAGCTCCTCTGGGTCTTTGTCAAGATTCGTATATGCAGTTCTGGAAGTGATCCAATACGGACGACGTCTAAGCCTATCCAGTGAAAGCTTCAAGGAATTTATATCTTCCTTGTAAATAGCAATTGACGAACTGAAAAAGACTTCTCTTAAGCTAGAACCAATGTTGAATAAGAAAATAGAGATAGCTCGAAGCGCAAAGCATTCTTCCTCGTCCGAGCTGTTTCTCAATTGTTTCTGTCCCATTCGCAAAAACTCCATCCAACAAGAATGTGATTTCTCCAAAAGATGATCCACATTACTCCACGGATGCATCGACGTGTCCTCGATAGACAATGCAATAGCTTCTAACACGGATTCAAGAGAATTGGTCAAGTTCAAAATAGCAGACCGAATGTCTTCATCCTGTACAAGCCTCATATTCAAGTTTCCAGATTTTACAGGCCGAACCATGTTGGCAATCACCGATGCCATGATTTGTGAGCATGTCTGTACGTGTAGGAAGGGAACTATGGGAAATCGGAATCTCTTTGAGGAATAAAAATCAAACTCTAGCAAGACTGGCATCCGCAATCCTCTGGTACCCGTGATGAGAGATCTCACCCCTCGTTGATCAATCGCAATTTTTTGTGTCTTTTCCCATAGTCCCTCATCACGCCATGTGATGACATCTATCTTCCCTGTGGCATCTTGCAGCAGACCAGACTCTGGATCAATTGGACTCAATATGAGCTCTGCAGAGGAATGAACGGCATTTGCCAGACGCTTGATGCTTTCAGCAGTCGCATTTCGAAATGAGTCCGATGCCAAAACTGGAAAGAAGAACCACGAACACATGGTAGTGATGATGGTTCCCATCCCTATATTTACCAGCACCCATACAGGAGTCAGATAATTAAGCCCGCTTCCTACTCCCGAATACGCCCCAAGATTAAATATCAAAAAAATATTTGCGGTGTAGAAAAACATGTTTGTTGCGTCCCATTTCCATCGCAGAATATTAAAGATGCCGCAACTTAAACTGACGAGCACAACATACGTTGCCCCTTTGTTGAAATTATTGTTTGACCAATCATTCCCAGCCGCAAGCCAGGTCAAGTATTTAATGAGCGTGGACAGGAGTCCAGAAAAAACAATGCTGAAAATCATGTAAATTTGAAACAGGGTTATATTCCCCATATTACCTCCCTGCACTCCCAGCATAACCATATAAACACAGGCAAGGGGTGGCACAATTGTCCCATAGGACAATGCGTCCCATACCGGCAGTGGCGATGTGATTGCTAGAAATATGACAAAAGAAATAAAAACCTGACCGGCAACTTTCAGGTTCTTGGCAGAGAATCCTCCCACCCACTTCTTCCAAGCCTTCCATACATCTCTTGGCAACAGGCGTGGAGAGAAACCATGGTCACCAGATAGCAGGTATTCCAGCACGAAGCGATGCCCGTCATCCACTTGATTGGTCAACATGGAAGATTTCGTATCACTATTATGAGAGACTGAAAGAGCCGCTTTCATGTGAGCACGAGCCATCGCTTGGAATTATCAAAGTTTATAAATTGCAGATCTCTCTCTATAGATCGACTCCTGCGATTCCGCCCTGTAAGTCTCGTAAGGGCCTGTTAAGCCTACAAGCTGTAGAGGGTATCCAGCAGACAGGTCACACTCCAACCGATGCCAGAAACCTTCCCTTCACCGCGGGTGCATTGTCAATGCATACATGTAAATACTTTTTTTATTCAAAGTTTCCATACGTTAATCTCTCGACATGCCGTCTCGATCATACCAGCTTCTATCGATTTCTACTGCCGGGATAAAAATTGAGAACGTGTTTGGCACTACTTGCCGGCGGAGCATAAAACATAAACTGTAGTCATAGTAATTTTGTAACAACAATCAATCAAGTGTTTTTAATTTACTAGTAATTGATATATGACTTTTTTGGTATTGATCATCATCGACGCGTCATCTTCACATGCCAGCTAAAAAAAAAACCCCTCGGCTTTTGGTGTCAAAAACCGAGATCGATCTCCGACTCGTATACCCTAGGGTATGGATAGACGAGGAATCTCGGAACCAAAAAATACTTTGGGTGCCATGGGTGTAACCTTCATTCATTCCAGTCCCAAAATAATACTGAAGTAATTGTGGGTTGCAGCGTAGAGCAGTAAATAGAAATAAAACAGGGAATAAGCTGGTTGGGTTTGGAGAGAAGGGAAACATGTCTCAAGGAGGAGGACAAGTGGAAGACACAAGTCAATCTGCCTCACATAGTAGCAGTATGGATAAGCTAGATGATGGAGAAGATCGACTTTTTGTTATTGAGAATGTGAATGAGCTGCAAGGAGGGAGCAGCAGCGATGTTTCTTGCAAAACGACAGGACCTGTTCTTGGCCCCGACGACGAGGAAGCCAGGTGTTCGTCTGAAGGTGATGGCATTTTTCAGGAGGAAGATGCTGATAAGGGATCCAGGAAAACTGAAATAGAATATTCACGTGGTAAAGATGAGATGGAGGGAATTGCCGAGGCTTCACGCGGTGACAAGGCCAACGTTTGGGCCAGCCAGGAGGGAAATGGCGAGCGCGGCTCAAAATCCTGCAATGCGATTTGCGCTTGGCATGACCCTTTGTCAAATGGAAAAGAAGGTGGAGAACTATCATCGAATGACAATGAAGGGGAGGAAAGTCTTGGGAAGAGGCCAAGTGTGACGCTGTGTCGTAAAGTGCTCCCTGAATTGGAAGAGGAGGAAAATGTATGCAGTATTTGCCTGGATGAGTTTTCAGAAGCAGATCCTAGCGCGAAGACAGTCTGCGGGTGAGTTGAGATATTACTATGGTAGAAGATTTGTACGCATGATTTTGGATGTCAGTAGATCTATCCGTTAAATCGAGTAGATCTATTATAATTGATTCCCACTGTTGTTTTTGTTTCTGCCGTAGTCATGGATATCATTTACAATGCATTATGCAATGGGCTCAAAGGAGCAGGGAGTGTCCGCTTTGTTTTCATGGATTGCAGATGGAGGTAAGAGTTTCGAAATGAAATGAGAAATGGTGATATCGTATGTCATTGTTGTGGATAGAATACTGACTTTGAATTTGAATCGGGTGTAAGCAGGATCCAACAATGAACGAGCTGTTGCCCTTTGGTGAGTATATTTCACCACAACAAGCCGAAGCAGAGTCCTCCATGCTAGCTACCTGGGAGTTGGAGAGTTTTCTATTACGTCTAGCAGCCGCTGAAAGGCGAGAGCGTCGTGCCCATAGGCGGTCACGTTTGTCCAGAAATGAAACAGAGCAGAACTCTGGCGAGAATCAGACAAGGGAACAAGGTGAGGGCGAGAGCGGCATCGATATGACACCAGAAAGAAGGATTAGCAATCCGGAATACTCGTCCAGCTGGCCCCCCGGTGCGCACTCGAGTTCCGGTCAGGAAGAGAGTTCCAGTCCCATCTTTAAGTCAGCATCTCAGTCGCTCAAATCGATGAAATCTCGCTTTGCAGCATTGAAACTTCGGTAGGTAGATCAAGATGATCAGCATGTGCATTGTTCAAAAGTAACAAAATTTGCGTGTTTTCTATGAGCAAACCATCTTCAACTTATTATTAATGCAGTGATACAATCAGCAAAACAACTCAGGATTTGAAGTCTTTGTTTGGATCTCCGTCTTCCCCTTCGTCATCCAGACAGCAATAAATCTCCCTGGTATATTCCTTGTCACTCACCAAGGCGATAGGCCCGAGTCAAATAATATAAAATTTTCAAGTTCACTACGTATTAACGCGTATTGTAAAATGTAATTCATGTTGTAGTAGGTGCTGTTCATTTCCCCTGTTGTCAGTTGAACATACAAGACAAACTGGACAGAATAATTGCTGGATATAGAACCAGCAACATGAATTATTTTGCTGCTCAGAAAGCACAAGAAATGGTACACATGTTTGCCCCGAGTATGCACGCAGTGGTAAGAACGGGGGTGGTGATGGCCCCAACGCCACAGAAATTTCCAACTCGGACTTTCGGCAAAATGGGCACATCTGTTGAAGATCGAGATGTTTCTGTTAGCTATTTAGATGCAAAGATTGTAGAATTGGCACAGAATACGACGGAAGAAGATCGTTCATACTGGTCGCTTTTGCCACCGGTTTCTCGTCGTGTCACTCAGATGGGACAGGTGCAGGGCAAATCTGGTCTGTATTTCATGACCCAGCCCTTGAAGCCGCCGGGCAATGTGCCAGATATCCGTCTTCATATGGGTATAGTAGAGTTAACGGATGGGACTGTAGCGCTGATCGGGGCTCTTGCGCCCACAAGGGAGTTGCTCGACCAACTTGACCTGCTTGAGAAGCCAGTGTCACATATCATTCTGCCAAACACAAGCCCTGAGCATTGGTACTATGGCCCAGCACTTTCTCGGGCTTTTCCTAACGCTCTTTTATGGGTTGTTCCTGGATTTATGCAAGGTAAAGGCGTCCCACTTCCAGGAAGGTCCCTACTGTTCAAGGATGCTGATGACAAAGGAACGTTGAGGGAGATTCCCATCTCTAAAAGAAGCGTACAGGATGAGGAAGGTGAAAATATATCAGAATTCCCTCACCAAGATATCGAGGCGGTGATACTGGATGTGCCATTCTTTATAGAAGCTGCGATACATTTGAAGACAAAGAATGTCCTCATGCTGGCAGACACTGGCATCAAACTCGATGCAGATGATGCAGAGTATGCCAATGTTAATCAGCAATTGGCTGAATCTCTTGGAGTTTGGGACAAGCTTGGACCAATTACAAAAGTAGTTCAACAGACATACAAGAAGGAAGCAAGAGAATGGTCGAGGCGTATCATTGATGAATGCGATTTTGATCTTATCCTGGCTGCCCATGGGACTGCAATTGTATGCAATGGCAAACAAGAATTTGAACAGTGTTTTTCCTTCTTGTTCCATGATCAGAACTAGTGCATGAATTGATTTCATTTCATTTCATTTTGTGAATGAATAGATTGTCGCTTTAAAGGAGGATCAGATTTGTAACTGCAGCCAGAATATTTTACGGAGCTGCCTGCTGCTACCTGTCCTTTCATTCGCTAGCGAATATCATGCTTTTGATCCACCTTAAAAAGTCGTCCCATCCAAGGTAGCACGTGATGGAAGGGTACAGTTCAAACACATGGCATCCTCCCGGAACGTAGAACAGTTCATCGGAGCATCACAAGGGATATATGTCAAACAGATCAAGCCAACTGCCATAGACAATAATAGATGCCTTTTCTTTAGGGATATAGATGCAACTGCATGCCCCTAGGAAGATAGGACGTTCGAAGGACCATTGGATAAGGCCTAGTGGTGGCGGAAGGCGTGCTGAAACTGGCCCTTTCACATTTCGGACGGTGTAGATTATTCAGAATACTTTGAAATGTTTAATCCACGTGATATCGTGCGGAATCATTGTCAAGGTGGTGAGTCAATCATTGGCAACGTGGAGTGTCGTGATTCGCTCCTTGTTTGCCCGAGGAGTGATATAATGTAGATCATTACGTGTTTTCTCGATTTTAAGATTATGGTTTTATACATCATGGATCGAACGGGGGTAAAAGGGATGAATGGGAGGCAAAGGTCTTGTTGATGATTTTGGGGTAGTGAGTCCGACAGTGATATTCTACGCTCATCTTCTTAGATTATGAATGTTGTGGTATCGCAGATTACTTTCTTATGTCATTATGACAGTTTTATAATTATCAATATTTGGGGATACGTGAAAACGGCGAGAGTAGATTGGTGAAGGAACCGAGTGGGGACTGGAGGACAAACTTTGCTTTCATCAGTTGTTGTTGGAAAGGGTATTCTGGGCCCTGGTCGTGTTGAAATAGAGATATATCATAGAAGAAGGCATTTTATAGGAACAAGTTGTCTGAGAGGTGGTTGGTGAAAGAGTAGAGGTTCAATTTTCAGAGTGGTGCTATGGAGCCAGCTGTGCTTGGGGAACGAACAGACCAGCAAGAAGTACTGGCTGAGCGATCGATGAATCGTGGACCTAGCTTGGATCTTGATGTTCTCGAAGCTTCTGGTCATCATTTAGCTGAGAATCATGCGGCACAGGAGCTTTTGTATAGGTTAAATCATGCAAGGCAAACTGTTGATTTTGTTCAGAGGCAAGCTGTGAGGTTCTCTTCTCTTCGGCATGGAGAAATGGACGTATGGGAAGCACTTGAGATGCTCAATAATCTTCGAGAATATGAGGCTGCATTGCTAGGCGATGAAGGGTGTGATCCTGAAATGCCATTGATGGAGCATGCTCTCCAGACTGCTGAATTGTGCCGTCGTGAGTTCCCCGATGAAGACTGGATGGCACTTGTAGGCCTGATACATGGTCTGGGTAAATTATTGGCGCATCAACGGTGCGTCACAATCTATTTCGATAATATTGTATCGTTCTCAGCAACTGATTGCATTGACAAGACTGAATTCAACTGCAGATTTGGCGCTCAGCCTCAATGGTGCATCTGTGGGGAGTCGTTTCCAGTAGGATGTAGATTCCACCACGGTGTTGTGAATTCAAATTTCTTTCAAGCGAATCCTGATAGAAGGAGAAAGATGTATTCATCTCCTCTCGGAATATATAAGAAGAACTGCGGGCTTCAGTCGGTTTATATGAGTTGGAGTGGCCCTGAATATTTATATATGGTGCTAGCAATGAATAAGACGCAGCTTCCACCTGAAGCTTTGTTTCTGATCAGAAACCAAAAGTTTCGATCAGTTTTGAAACCATGTCAGCCATATCATGAGCTAATGTCTGACTGGGACAAGCAGCAATTACCTCGGCTCAGGAAATTCATAGACATCATAGAGTACAAGAAGAGAGATACGCATGATGGTTTACTGACTTCCGAAATAAAAAGCTATTGTACAGCATTGATAGAGAAATATATCCCTCAGCATGTTTTAAAGTGGTGAGCAGTTTTGCATTTTTGATTGAGATTTTGATTTTATGTTACAAATCGAATCAAACGAAATTCTGAGCGTTTATGCCATGGCTGGAACTTTAATTCCAAGCTTTTCCAAAATCATATCATCCGTAGTGAAATCAGCTTCCTTTCTGAAGGTTCCCCTGCCAAAGTCCTTTTCATAAGAATCTCTCAATCCATCAACCAAGCCAAACTCTGGTTCCCAGTCGAGCTCATCCATAGCCTTGTCGACTGATGTGAAAAAGTGTTGATCTCTCATCGGGAAGGCTTTTGCTTTTCCAAAGTCAAAGTCTTTAGGGTTGTAGTGCACAATCTGTGGCTCTGGAGCCCCGGCTGCTTCAGCACATGCCTTGGCAATTCCATCAAAGGTCACTACTCTAGCACCAGAAATGTTGTACACTTGTCTAGAAGCTTTAGGGTTTCCGAGAATGGCCATGAAGGCATGGGCCAAATCCTTCACGTGCCCAAGCTGGGTGACTTGCATTCCAGAGTTAGGAACTGGGATTGGGCGCCCAGCCTTGATACGATGGAAGAACCATTCCTCAACTGGGTTGTAGTTCAGTGGACCATAAATGTATACAGGTCTGACAGAGGTCCAGTTAACACCCCTAGATTCCAGCAAGGTCTCGGTGTTCAATTTACCCTTGTGTCGAGAGTTATAGTCCACTTCATCCTCTTCCCTGTGAGGCATCTGCTCACTCTTCATGTACACACCAGCAGAAGAGCAGAAAATGTACTGCTCAATATCGGGGAGAGCATCAACGATAGGCTCAGCATCTTCAGCTTCACGGCCATTCATATCATAAACGACCTGGAACCCTTTTTCTGAGATTGCTGCTTTCAAAGCTTCCGTATCTTTGCGATCGCATGCAATGTGCTTGACGGCAGCAGCATACTTTTCAAAAGACTCGTCAGTGTCATCAGGAATCTGATAGGTCACGGCCTTCTTTCCTCTAGTGAGCAGAGTCACATCATGACCTGCTTCCACCAGCATCCTTGCCAGGTAAACGCCAATAAACCTGGTTCCTCCCAACATCAAAATCTTTTTGGGCTCAGTGGTTGCTGCCGCAACAACTGCAGTTGCAGGGCACCCATCGAACTGCACCCGACCAGTCTCCTTACGTCCGGAAACTTTTCCGGCCTGCAAAGTAGATTAAATTAATCACGGTAAGTATGGTGATTCAAAACGAAGCGCTTGCAAGAGAACAAATCCCATTTCTCCCATCCCAACCAAACATAGTTTGACATGTCAAAGTACCCACTCTCGTCGCTCCCACGTGTGCGATGACAATGCTCGAAAGAAAATCCAATGTAATTGAGACTCAAATAATCATACTGACTACTTGAAACAGACAAACAACCTGCCCCATCTTATGCCCGCGAACAACGATCGAATCTTCCTACTACTACAACTACTACCACCGCATTATCCCCAGAAACAAGTCATCAGGTGACTCCTCAACGCTCAAATCACATACCATGAGCCGATCCATGCCATTTTCCTGCCTTTTAATGACATTTGGAACCCTGCATGCCCTCATTCCACTTCTTGCAAAAGAGGCCACTCCCTGACCATTCTGGGCGATGACCGTAGAAGATTTCGTCACTTGCATCATCCTTGCGTTATATATATTTTCGATTCGATACCAGAAGTTGGTACTTCACTTGAAACCAAAAGAAAAACCAAAATTCCCAAGTACTCAAAAATGGTTGTTTGGATCAGCTTATCCACATGGACTGACTGCCGACAGTCACCCAACCTGCAGGCCTTGCTGATGCAGCTTGAGCGGAGGTACTCTCATTCCTTTCTGGGAGGAGCCAAGGATGTAACCTTGGCAGGGCCGAAGCATTCGTCTCGGACCTATATATTATGGGAAATGTTTCAAAAGAAAGTGATTGCTTTCGGTGTTGAAATAAAATCAATCACAGTCTGGTGTGTCATTGCATTGTTGTGCCATTGTTGTGCCATTGTTGTGCCATTGCATACATCTCAATAGTCACTCCTACATAAATTTGGGAAGGCGTTTTTCGAAAGGCCGAAATTAATGAGCGCAGCACTGACTGCTCCTGTTGTACCGCAGCTACACTCATCATCACCATAGTATGTATATTTAGGATCAACAATGCACAGTTTTACGTTTACTCCAGCAGCGTTGCTGCTCTTGCTCTCTGTCCAATGCTTGGGCCAAGACCCAGGCCCCTTGGGGTTGCCAGAGAAATTCAATCCTTCTAATTTTGACTTTGACCCGTCATCATTCGACCCATCAAGTCTGCAGTCCTTTCCTGGTGGGGAGTCTGAATTATGCAGCTCATACACTGGCACCGGATGTGCATCTTACTTCTTCTGCAAGGACATGGACGCGAGCCTGGTAGACAAGTGCTTCACATGTGCCCTCGCCTTTGGCCACACATGGGCCGATAAAGACGGCACAATATGCGATTACTGTTTAGCAATAACAGGCAAGAATGTCAACTCTGCTTTTATACAAGCTTTCACGAGCCAGTTGCAGAGAATTCAGTTCCCTTGTTCAGAGACGGTTTTGCTCAGGCTTTGAATTACTCATCTTGCAATTATTCATCATGACGATTGACTGGTAAAACTTATACAACAATACTACAATACATATATTGAATACATACTCAAGCAGGTATTAATAAATACTTGTCCAAATCCATCCCCAGTTCTACAATCGCCTTTTCGTCCAATATTTTTGGCCGAAGAACCAAAAGGCTTTCCACCAATCCCACCTTGGCAAAATACTTTAGCAGAACCTGATACGCATCCCTCTTCCCATCGTGCACGAACAGGTAATAATCATTCGACGCAAAGTATTGAAGACTTCTCAGCGCACAAGCCACTCTATACCGCCCATCAACTACAATCATGTCAAATTTTGCTTCTGGGGTCTCTGCAATTGCATTCACATAGGCTTCTCCACTAACCCCCTGTTGAATGGGATACCCCCAGTCCCCTGTCTCTCCCAGGTCCACAAATCGATACGTCAGCACACTATTCGCAATCCAAAAGTTCACGTCCTCCCTCTTCATCATCTCATCGTACCAAGGCTTGTGGTTTTCGATCGAATACGCCTTTTTAGCGGTCAACAGACTGACCAATTCCGTCGACCCACCCGAGCCCCATTCAAAGTAAGTTTTCGCATGCCTTGCAAAATACTGAAGCGTCTCCAACTCTTTCTCCATAAGCACAGCACTTCTCGGAAGCATCGCTTGGCGTGGAACGGCCTGGTACTCGGGCATCGGCACAGGTTGCCATGGTCCTGTAACATTGAAACCAGCCTTTTGCCCGAGCACCACTACAGCACTTTGCAAAGCTTGCGATTCATGAATATTCGTAGTAGATATGACCATTAACAGGATGATCAACAGAGCCAGTAGAGCACCACAATATGCTGGAAAGTCAAACCTCATGCTTGTCTGGTCCCGATCGAATGTTGCTACGGCCAATTCGATTCCATTCAATCTTCACCAGTGCACCGTATGCTCCACCATCTCTCTATTGGGTATGGTGAATACTTTTCTGTTCTACGCGTTCCACCTGCACCCAATTTTTGATGCAGTCTTCGCTCAGCAGTTCAAACAGGACCGACCAAATTTGGAGCTCGATCCAGTCAGACAAATTAATGGGTGGACAAGAAAGTACTTTTTGTTTGGGCACTACCCACATTTGTCCATTCAAATCTTCACTGGTTCGCTGTGCCAGTCTGCATTTTACTCCCTACAATTTTGGAGACGTACATTGCATTTTGAATTGGTTGATTTAGAGATTAAGACGATTGGAGAGCGTGATGAAGGATTGGCAAAGAAGATCTTCTTTCTGTAGAGAGACAGATAGAAAATAGCAGATATGGCAACGTGGTTGAGTGGGATGGGAGGGGCGGTTCAGATGTCCCGTGGGAAGATGAAGATTCGTGTGAATCAACAAAATAGAGTATTTAACCGGGATAGTTTCCACGCTGGTAGGGGGGACTGTAGAACTTTGTCGCCAAGGAATGGTGGCCGTGAGGTGACTGTGGGAGTCTTGAGGAAAGCGAATTCTTGTCGTGAGGGGGGATTTACAACATGTTTAAAAAGTGGGAAATATTATTCATGTGGTAACGGTAAAGGACGTGTGAAGGCTACGTGGAAAGTGGTGCCTGACGATATGAGTGAAGCAGAGGCTGTGGGGGAAAAGGCTGCTGGGAATACGGAGACGGGTGGGGCAAGTGGGGAGTTTGGGGCATATGTGTATGATACCTATGATGAGAGGCGCGGTGATGAGCGGAAATCGAATGGTTTGACGCTAACTGGGTCTGCTCCAGGGCAGTCTCCAAGAGATGAAGATGGAAGGTCTATGGCTGGGAGGAAGAAGCCCCTGAAAATAAATATCGATCTGGCACTGGTGCGTTTTATTATTATTATTATTATTATTATTGTTGTTGTTGTTGTTGTTGTTGCTGCTGTATTGTATATCCATATGTGTATGGGTTGCTCTACAAAACGATCTTTGCAGCAGCATGGGTGTGTATTGTATTGTATTGTATTGTGAGAATGTAATAATATAATTAATATGATGCAGTACCGTGCCAGGCAAATGAGGATTCAGTCAAATAGAAGCAACCCGAAAGAACGTTCAAGGCTGCTTCTTGAAGCAGAAAAGATACTGAAAGA
This sequence comes from Picochlorum sp. 'soloecismus', assembly GCA_002818215.1. NCBI lineage: Eukaryota > Viridiplantae > Chlorophyta > Trebouxiophyceae > Picochlorum > Picochlorum sp. 'soloecismus'. Next base: position 166,076 of record PJAJ01000025.1, on the reverse strand, counting down.
ATGTATGTCAAGAGATGCTGAAGATGGGCGAGCGTACGTGATTTTAGGGAAGATATTTGTCCAGCAGAGGAGATATGATGAAGCTGAGGCGTTGTATGAATCTGGGTGTGCTGCAACTGGTGGAGTGAATGCTTTTCTGTGGACAGCGTGGGCGAATCTATCTGTGAAACGAGGGAATGTATCACTAGGGAGGAAACTGTTTGATGCGGCAGTTGTTGCCAAGTCGAGTCATGCCGCGGCATACCATGGATGGGGTCTCTTGGAAAAGTCACAGGGACGGCTTGCAAGGGCAAGAGATATTTGGATCAGGGGGATAGATGCGACGCGGCCTAATTCTAGTCCCTATCTTTTTCAATCGTTGGCTGTGCTTGCGGCAGAGCTGAATAAGCCAGATGAAGCGCGTCGATGGTTTCGAGATGGGACCCAAACAGGAAGCGGAACAGATAGTCATGCGCTGTGGCATGCCTGGGCTGTTTTGGAGTCAAAAGAAGAGAGTGATCCGGAGTTTATTCGTGAATTGTTTCAAAGAGGCTTGAAGGCTTCTCCAAAAAGTCGGTATACGTACTTATCATGGGCGTTGTGGGAAAAGAAGCTTGGGAATATTGAAGAGGCTAGGGAACTTTTTAGAAAAGGATCAAACCTGAATAGGGGAGATGCTGCATTGTTGCAAGGGTGGGCACTGATGGAAGAAGAGCAAGGAGATTTAGATAGATGTAGAGACCTGTTCAAAAGAGCTTCGATGGCAGACTCAAAGCATTTGTATGTTTGGCAAGGATGGGGCTGCATGGAGCAGAGAGCAGGTAATGTTGATGTTGCAAGGGAGCTTTTTCAACAGGGAGTGTGGGCTGCTCCGCCACGAGCAAAGGGTACATCACTTATATTTCAAGCTTGGGCACTGCTGGAAAAAGATGAGGGAAACTGTGAACTGGCAAGAGAGCTTTTCAAGTGTGCAGTCAAAGCCGATCCATCCTCTCAGCCTTCGTGGATGGCATGGGCTAAAATGGAAGAAGATATGGGACTGGTGACCAGAGCTGCGGAACTGAGGAATTATGGCATGCAGGAAGAACAAATTGTGAATCCGCCGGTCAATTTCACAACTCTTAAACCCGAAACAAAAGATGGTTTACTATCGCCACTCTTTTCTCAGTTGGTAAAATGGTTTCATAGATATGAGTCTGCATCTTCCGATGGTTGGAAAGAACAAAAGTAAAAGAATAACAAAGTATGTCTGAAATTCGAAAATATTACATTCTAGAGATTCATTATTGTGTAACGTGTGTGTGCAAATTTGCCATTTAAATGGTACACTGTATCTATCGTTGAAATGTTGACAATTTTCTCATTCCATACTCGACTGCCTGCTTTGCGTCTCCGAGTGAAACAAAGCCTTCAATCAATGCTGGATCGGGCGCAGTGTCGGTCAAGCACTTTCCGAACGCATCGTTAGACAACTTTAGGAGATGAATTAAAATTTGCAAGCATTGCTCTCTGAAAACGTCAAACGTTGCCTTTTTCAGAGATCGCAGTAGCACATTTATCTGCCCCATTGCATGTCTGTCAAATACATCCCTGCATAGCAACAATCTTCGAATGTAGTAGTCCATAGGTTTCTCATTCTTTGCCAATAGATAGATATAACATACCAGAAGGGTGTATTATGACGAATGATGACTCGCAAAACTTGATGTGCGTCCCATGGGGGCTTGAGCTCATCCTCAAGAAGCTCTTCCCAGAGTTCTCCAAGGTCCTGTTGCCGTATATACATAACAAAGGTACCCAACGAGTCCACAATTATGCTCTGTATTGCTTCATACTGTTCTCTTGGAGATATCATTCTTTCTATTAGTGCTGGTTCATGTTCAATAGTTGGCAAGCCGACCTGCTCATTTTTTTTTTCCCTGTCAAAAATTTGCTGGTGCCCTGAGATCATTTCATGATTCGTTCCTAGTTTCTCAGCATGTTGTCGCACTTGTCCTAATTTTTCTTCAAGATCAAGTAATGTTTGGGTCAATTTTCTTCTACTCACTGCAAAATCCACAGCCCGAATGCAGGCAATGCCATTCGCAGTGGCACGAACTTGCAACCCTTGATCGTTTGAGATCAATAGCACAAATGGCTTGAGCCCCTCTTTATTCATCACAAGTCCTCTTGAAAAAGATATGCAAGTTTGTAGTATAAAATCATCATTTCTCAAAGACTGTTTTTGCGCTGGGAGAGTAATCCTATCTACAACCTGTTGATGTTGAGTTCCATTTTGCAGATGCAGAAAAGAGTCACGTTTGGTGGCCAAAATTTTGATACGCTTCAGTGCATAGCGGGCACTACTGCCTTGATGATTTTCTAAGCTCTTAAAATGATCTAATTCGTTCAACACGACCCAAGGAACAAGGGCCATAAGCTCAAAAACGTTGCACTCTTGTGTTGAATCACACTCTGTTGCCAGCAGTTCTTGAAATGTTCTCTCCAGCAAAGAAAAGTGACTGAGAAGCACATTTGTATCAAGAATTGCCACAATATGCATATTATGTATATCTAGAGACAGAGGTTGCGGTATGGCGTCGTAGTCCATTGGCTTCACTGCCTCCAATTCAGATAATGGAAACTCTAATTTTAAAAGGTCTGATTTTAAACCCACTTGGTCTCGAATTCTCAAGTCTGATATATTTCTCACAGTCATTTCCCAATCCATATCGTCCACCTCGTCTTCATACATGATGCCTGCTTCTGCTTCCAAAAATTCTAATATCCAAACTGGCACCCACGCTGTTGCATCGTGCTTTGAATCACTTTCAGTTTGTAACCTTATGGGCATTGAACCATCTCCAAAATATCCACCAGAATACCATTTCGCCATCCTTTCGTACCCGAAAGGACCATGCCCTTGATTCTTATTGTCTTCATAGCACCACATAGACTTTTGACTCACAGAGTATCCATTGTATGTTTCAAATAGAACCGATTTTATAGCCCTGGCTGCAGCAGCTCGGCTTGGTGCAAGGACAACAATTTTCCTTCCCATTTTGTCTGAGAAGAACTTATCTTGTAACTGCGATGATCATCTCGCCATTTTCATCAGATTTTTTTTCATTCACTTGCCATCAGAGAAGCAATACAATGCGCCATGATTCGCCAACTCAGCATGCAATTTTGAAGTCACCTGTTGAAACACACTGACACACAGTGGACACTTACCCAGAGAACACTCCCCGCACAATGACTATGAGTACCCAGTGCCCCAAAAAGTCGATAAATCTGCAAAAATATTCACCACAACTATTATCGAAAATATGCTCGTCCAAGTAGGGTTTACGCTCGACAACGCAAGATTGTACTGGGCAAATCGACGCACGCTCCCTTCATTCAGGGACAAAATTCCCTTCTGATCCATGCGAATTCTATTTAAAGATTCATTTTAAAAAATATTGTCTACATCATACGTCTCGGATTTTTCATCAAAGTTACACAACAATCATTTCTTGAAATCCTTTGAAATCCTAGACCCTATGATTTCACTACACACTACAATCTTTGGAGGCAAGTATCTCAAGCTGCTAAAATTATTCGCAACATTTCAAATAAGAGCATCTCATGCATCTGGATTCTGTGCTGACGGGGTCTGCTGATCAGCCAATATTGCCAACTGCTTCAAGTTTTCCTGGAGCCTTTGTTGGAATCTGCACAAGAACAATTGTATAGAATAAAGTACGATTTGATTGGGACATGTTCTCAATCAAACGATTGACATTGATGCAGATCAATTGGAATAATAATAATCTACACGAAATACGAGACAAGAAAATCAGGAGCAGGAATAATAGGACTTGGGAGGAACGTACTGCAAGCAGTCCTTCAAGTCATTCAAATTCTGCCTCTCATTGATTGCGTTGATGAGCATTGCATTTTCCTCAAGTTTCTACAGCAACAGCAGCAATATTAATGACACATCTTGTCCAAAACCAACCATGTATAGATCATATTTTGCAAATGTAAAGCAGTGTTTGAGGCAAGCAACAAAACAGGTAGTCTAGAGAGTCTACATACCTGCTGGATCTCTCGAGTTGTTATTATTTGCACCGACTTTTGTTCTCTATGGCTAATATTGGGGTTCAATGGAGGTCCTTGTGGATCATATACTTGATGTGGAACACCATTGTTTCCCGGAAACTGTGGCTGGTAGGGATTCATGATTTCAAATCTATTCCTCTACTGCATCCTCTCGGAAAAGTTAAACTCACGTTGTGTTGCTATTTGATGACGAAACAAGTCAACAAAATTTTGAATACTTGACAATATTATAAATCTGTATCGAGAATGGCAGTACATCCGCATAAATACGCAGGTACTGCATTATCTTACAGATCCAGCGTCATCTGGTAAGAGGCGCCTACGGGTGCCAGGAGAGAGATAACTTATTTAAAAATATGCTTTGAACGATGAATTCGATGATATAAGGGTGGTTCTGGGGCAAGCAAGGGGTCAGATGTATCTTGCAGCTGGATGTTTTTGCATGAAATTGAAATTGTGCTTTTGAAGAGTTGCGATCTAAAAGCCCAAGTGATACTACTGTTATACATAAAAATGAGTTCAGCATTGAAGCCTTCTTATGACACGCAGCAGCAGATATCTTTATCTGTTGTTCGACTGCAGCCCCCTGGTTTGCACGTCTTTAGTGACCAGTGCAAGTTTGATCTTGCACAAGACTCGGGCATCTCTGGAGGGATTGGGTCTGAACATGTGGTGAATGAAACTAGTGTGACAGAGAAAGTATTGGGAGTAAATGATTCGGGAAGAGGCGGCAAGGTGGAAGAGGAAGGAGTTGGAACCCCAGGTGCTGGGGATCCCACTAGGAGTCAGGTTGAAAATAACGATAAAGCTGGCACCTCTGAGACACGGATTTTTTCGAGTAGAATCGAACACGATATAGAGACTGCTGGAGTGACAGGATATTTGACTCAGAGTACGAAATCTTTTGGGTATGTGTATATCGGTCAAACGCTGCGAATGCTTGTATCGATAAGGAATATTCAAGCATCGAGGCAGCCGATACTATTGCTTGCTGTTAAAATCGAGCTTCAGCACGATAGAGGGAAAGTTATACTGTACGAATCAAATTCCAATGCTAAACTGAATAGCGGCGAGGGCCATAGTATTGTGGTGAATCATGACCTCACAGAAATGGGCAGCCATACTTTGGTGTGTTCGTGTCAGTATGTTGAGCAGTACGGTGAGACCAAGTACTGTCCAAAAGCATTCAAGTTTGTAGCTGAGAATCCATTGATAGTGAAAACCAAGCATAGATATGTCGGGCGAGATCCATATCTTGAGGCGACGATTGAAAACAAATCCAAGGGTACAATGTTGTTGGATTGTGTAGAGATAATTCCTAGTAGCAAGTATAGGGTCGAGGAACTCAATATGCAACAGGATGACGACCTTGAGAACAGAGCAATAGACGCAGTTAGCGACTCAAAGCGACTTTTGACAAGTGAACAGAAGATGGAACGACTGGCAGATTATGCTGCTTCAATTCCATTGATCGAACCTGGAGAATCGATGGCATTTGTATACAAATTCACGGTTGCCAACACGGAAGACTTTATGCCAGTGATGAATCCAAATGAGCCCCTGGGGAAAATGGATATAAGGTGGCGTGGGCCGTATGGAGATCCGGGCCATTTGCAGACTCAGGCAATTATTGTGCCTGCAATGACTAATAGTCCTCAAAAAATTGACATTAAATGGCTTCCCAAGCGCTTGGCTGTGGGAAAAATATTCAAAGTTCTGTTTTCAGTTAGGAATTACACTGTTGACCTTGTCGGTCCCTTTTTATTTCAATTTGTGGGCACAGATGATAACGCGAGCTCAATCAAGATGGATGGACAACATAGCAAATTAATCCACCAGATTGATGCCCATGGCAGCATTGAAATTGAGGCAAACTTTATAAGCTTGGAGTGTGGCAGACAGTCTATCCGAGGCATTGTACTTGTGAATGAGCGCGATGGGGCCGTAGTAGACCGGCTCCCTCCAATTGAGGTGTTTATTCATTAGGACCGTTTCAGCCATTCAAATTTAATTTATTCTTGCACCAGCAAGCACGAGACTTGTATTCGTGCCTCCAAATCCAAACGAATTGCTTAAAACTGCCAATTTGTCCTTCTCAAATATGTGAGGAGATTCCTGAATTAAAGACGATTTTGTTTCAATGTCTGTTTTGACAAGATTTGCAGTCGGCGGTGCAACATGATGATAGCAGGTCAAAGCAGATATTGCAGCCTCGACGGCGCCTGCTGCACCTAGTAGGTGTCCCAGAGCTCCCTTAAGTGAAGATATATACAATGGCTTATCTCTGTCGGAACTGTTAAATAGGCTGTCGATTGCTGCTAACTCAGCCTTGTCCCCAAGCACAGTGGATGTGGCATGAGCATTGATATAGCTAATACTTGAAGGAGTCAATCCAGCGTCATCAAGTGCCCTTTTCATAGCTAATTTTGCTCCAAACCCATCTGAGCGCGGTTGAGTCACGTGAAATGCATCACCCGACATTCCATACCCCATGATCTCGCAATAAGTGGAAGGGGCTCGCCTGGCTAGAGCGTGTTCAACTTCCTCTAGAACAAGAGCTGCAGCACCTTCGCTCAAAACAAATCCATCTCTATTTGCATCAAATGGCCTCGATGATTTCTCAGGAGAATCATTGTGAGAAGTAGATAGTGCTTTCAATCTGCTAAACCCACCCAAGGATATGGCATCCACACAAGATTCGGTGCCCCCTGCAATCATAACATCCGCATCTCCCCTCTGTATCATTCTGAATGCATCGCCAATTGCATGTGCTCCGGTTGCACATGCTGTACTCACTGCATGATTCGGACCCTGAAACCCATAATCCATACTTACAGCACCAGCGGCTGCATTAACCAGTATTCTAGGTATAAAAAATGGAGACAGTCTACGAACTTTACCGCTCAAGACCAGAGCTCCAGACATCCCCATTTCATACGTGCAGCTCATCCCTGCTCCAATCGCAACGCCAGTTCTTTCCTTCTCTTGTTGATTTTGAGGAAGCCAATCTGCATCTTTGAGTGCCTGGAGAGCAAGCAAGCAATGGATCGTTTCCTGTAATCTCTGAGGATACATTCTTACAGACAATTTTCAACACTATCATGTGCCATTCATACCTCATTCGCAGCAAGCTGTGCAAAGTGCACAAAGTTTGGTAACTTATTACGAGAAATATCTGCTGATTCGTAACTTTCCTGGAATAATCGCCTGTCAACCATGCCAACAACTTTTGAAGGCAACTGGTCAAATGCCTCTTGGTGGCCCTGCACAAGCAATACAATCAGCAGTTGACGTCATATTCGCGATCTCGCGTTATTAAATGAAATATCCAACCACGTTCGTACATCAGGCAAGTCATCTCGTCGTAATCCACGTATCGATGTTTTCCCAGAGAGCAGTGCATTCCAACTGTCTATTGTCCCAAATCCAAACGGTGTCACCATCCCGATGCCAGTCACGACCACCCTTCTAAATTGCTTTTGTGGAGGACTACTAAAATCAAAATCACAGCCGTTATGCATATTTCTGGCAAAAGAGGGCGAGTACTTTGCTCCAACTGCAACCACCTTGCCAGGACTGCATTCCGTGGCAATCCGTCTCCAAGGTAACATGGCGACTTCTATGCCTGGGACATTCGATAATAAATTCTCAGAAAAATAAAAGAAAGATTTAAATCTTTCAAAATGGCAAGGAGTTGGCCCCCCTTTTCACGTATAGTTCAGAGTGCATGAAATTCACGTTACGGGACAGGCAGTCTCCTTGCCGAACGCAAACTCACTTCAGGACTGATTGATTGAGGCAAAATGGTTTAAACAAAAATAATAATGATACTAATTCAACGATAGGGTCACATTTCCCGTGTTTGCTCCATATAGCCCAATGTATTCTTGGATAAAAGCAGCTTTTGCACACACATCAAGGCTTCTTTTTGAACATTTGAATCCGGATGAGCCATAAGTCTCATCACCATTTGTTTCCCTTGGAGATCCGAGACTAGGCCTTTCCCATGAGGATAGTATGTGACAAACTGGGAGATATCGTGACAAGCTAATGCCAGTGTGGTTGCATCATGTGAAGCATCTAGTAACCGCAGCAGCGCTTTCAAGAGACCCAAGTTACCCTCTGTCAACTTTTCAGCATTTTCTAACCAAAACTCTTCCGAATCATGCATTGGACCGGAGACCAGCTGTCCCTGCATGACTTCTTTTCTATACCTCTCTAGCGATGACATGGCAAGCACGCCCTGTTCTAGCCTCTCGCCCAACCATTCCAACAAATCTGGTATATCAGGGTCTTCCCATGTCTGCTCCTGTCTATAGCCCACTGCGTTAGGCAGTCCTCCTTCCACAGCAGCCATTTCAAGTACGTGTTTTCCAGAAACAGAAAGAAGACTTTTCAGCGTCAACAAAGAAACACGAATGACCTTTTCCTTGTGGGCTAACCTAACCACGTCCACCAGTCCATTCATCACAGCTGGGGTAGACAGCATCTCATTCGCCGGCTTGAACAGTGATAGCTGCCAAGCACATAAAATAGATTCATATTGAACTTGAATGTTTGCTCCATTTGTTGGCATGCCTACAAGGGGCATCGCCAAGGGAACGCCACCCGCCTTGTACACCAGCGGCCTCACTGGCTTTTCCCTCAAAAGCACTGCAAGGCAATGGACCGCAATAGGCACCGCATTCGATGGATGAGCTGGCCTACGAAGCTGCGATAAACACCATTCAATAAATGGAACGATAGTTTTTGCTGCTGCGTCCACATGGGGAACTCCAGTGGCCGATATACTTCCATCAGATGCCACTGCATCGTCCAGAGCATCCCTACCCCCACGACACGCCAGAACAGCACTCAGCGTGTATGCAGCCTTCTCTTGAGTAAACCAATCATCTCTTTGAAGTAATCGAAGCAGAATAGCGTACGGATCGGGCGCATTTGCTCCTTCACCGTATTCCTGAACCATCGCGTTACCCATCTCATGGAAAAGCAAAGCATTTGAACCAAATGTTTCCAGCATATCGTCAATCAATGCTAATACATATTGTACAGTTTCTTCCTTGGTCACATTTTGTAGCACTGATAGAAGTGCAGCGACATACAGACCACCACCATCCCGCAAAAGCTTTCGCCTTTGATCGGGGTCTTTCTTATCATATCGCCTTAAAAGCTGCAAGTCCCTGTCTGATATAAGTCTTGCAGTCATATAAATGTCCCATGGTATCTCTTTCGTGCGCAACAAGTGCTGTGTCGTCGGCAGTGCTTTGAAATTGTCTACCAGGGCTTCCTGCTGTTGTTCAGCATACAACAGCGGAGTTGTCATTCTGTATTTCACGCTTGCTGTATTAACACTCCTAGAATACCATTTGAAACAATTGAGTGCTAAAAACTTGAGCGAGAGTTTATGTTTTGGTTGGGTTTGCTGCATGATGATCGAGATACTGATGCCCGGCGCCGGGCCCAGACAATACCCTAGGGTAAATAAAACGGAGAGCTAGCTCTCCGTCCTAATCGTGCTTTCACAACTTGGATCCACATTAAAAACAGAGGACACGTCCAAACTCAAAATATATCAAATATAACAAATCGTCAAATTTTAGACGTTGATGATCAGTGTTTGAGGCCAAAATCACTGGGTCGGCTACGGACATCGCGGAGTTGGAAGCGGCAGGCAATTTGCAAGGAAAAAGTGAAGGATAAGGATGGCGGGTACGGGATCAAGCATTCTGACTTGATTAGAAAAATTAATGCGTGCGGTGAAAAGGGTTATTCGCTTGGATACAAGAGTGACACGCTGGAGACGCCAAGTGTGTCGGGCGTGGATATGATGAATTTGCGGGTCTGAGGTTGTGCGCTGTGATCTGTTTGGTTTGTTGGGGTTATTCAAGTTTATTCATATGGTGATGAGGGTGCTTGGGACTATGCAATCACGGTCCGTGTCTTGAGCCGCAGAGGAAGAAGTACGCGTTGGAAGGCGGTGTTTCGTGTCGAACCTGGCTTGGAAAACATCGTGGCAAGATTTGAAAGACAAGTTTCGAGACTGTGGTAATGTTGTCTACACGAATGTGATGCGGGACGAGAATGGTACGAGCCTGCGACGTTTGCGGCAGGGTCCGCTGGTTGTTCTGTTTTGATTGTGTGGCAGTAGTGTTCTGCTTGTGACTTGTTGCTCGTTGATTCTATTGCAGGTCGATCTAAAGGCTGGGGAATTGTTGAGTTTGAGAGACCAGAAGAAGCAGTTGCTGCGATCAATTCGCTGAATGGGGTGGACTTGGGAGGGAGGCCACTGATTGTCCGTGAAGACAGGGAAGACCGAGATGTCAAGATGCTTGGTCAGGGGGGATTTGATGCCCGTGGAAAGGGACGTGGAGGCCGAGGTGGCGGCAGAGGGAAAGGAAGAGGTGATTCAGATTCTGGCGAAGCTGCTCCTCCTGGAACCCAGGTGGTCGTGCACGGGCTCCCATGGTCATACACTGGTGACAACCTCCGTGAGATTTTCCAGGGCTGTGGAGAAATCGTTCAAGGTGATGTAGTCTACGGGTACGACGGTCGCTCAAGAGGGTATGGAGTGATTCAGTTTGCTTCACCTGAACAAGCAAACGCAGCCATTGGTCAATTTAACGGGGCAGAATTAGAAGGAAGAACTCTATCTGTCAAACTTGACAGTTATGCGTAGTTGGCCGATCCGTGCTTTTGAGGGGCTGGCCCGCATCAAGACATTCGTCTACTATTGAACTTGCGTTTTGAATTCCTGAAGATCTTGGAATGTCTCGAACGGAGGGAAGGTCGTTGTTGTTTGGATAGGGAAATATGGATGTGGTTTCCAAGAGAAATGAAATCAGATGACTTGCTTTGACATTGGTGGACTTGAAAGAACACACAATGTGTTCTTTCTCAATCCCCATTTCTTTTTCTATGAATAGTGTAAGACTCTGAATGAAATATTCTTTTTTACATTTTTTACGTTGAGAGTTGTGTGTCGCAATGGAGGAGGCCCTCGGTCTAGCTGACTTGGACGATGTGCTCCTGTTGGAGATTGCAAACTGGCTTCGACCGAAAGATCTTGCACTGTTTTCTCTCGTGAATAAAGGAATACATTCAATAATTAATGATAAAGCGGACCATAACTGGGATTTAGCTTGCCGTCGTTGGTATGGCGTGTCGAGTGGGAAATCCATGTTCGATGTAGCCTGCTCGAGAGACGCCTGTGGTCAGATGCACGCCCTATGCATCAAATATGGATCATATGGTTTACGATCATTGCGTGCGTGGGACAAAATTCACAATTGGACAGAAAAGTATGCTCCACGGATCGCAAGAAGCCTGAACCCGGGTGTCACAGAGGAGGAGTTGACCGAAGTCGAGAATAGACTTGGGGTGTCTTTACCTGCTTCCCTTCGAGCCTTGTACCGGGTACACAATGGACAAAAGACCGCACGCGTAGAGCCCAGATACTCTGATCAGGGGTTTATTGGGATCACCCCAGCTGGCTTGTTTGATAGTCATGCTGCGCTGGATGGATTGTTCGGTGGGGTAAGTTTGGATGCACAACTCGGAGGAGAGTATGCTAAGAAAAATAGGAAGAAAAAACTCCCTGTGTAAATAGTGCTAGGCGTGTTGCTTCCTGACAACTGTTTCAATCACTATATGTAATCCAAATCATCATAATTTTTTGTGTCTTTAACGTGTTTGGTCTTGGGTCTGCAGAGACGTGTGTATGATGATCTGTCATGCACTAGTATGTTGCCTTTGAATGCTGTCATCTTGTTGAGTCAGACGTTGTTACAATTCAACCAAGGGCGCGATGGCAGGTGCTTAAGGTTGGTCTGATTTGCTGACTATTCACTGACTAATAATGTGTGTAGTACATTGTCTGACATTAATTGCGCACCATTTTGCAGGGTCCTAATCGGTCTGTCTTTTACTGAATCTTCCACACAGATGTGGTGCAGACTAGGAACCCAACAGTTCGAGTTGCAATCAGCAGACAGAGATGAAGCTGTTGAAACTGTTGCTACTTTTGCATCCAGAAACTTGATCAAAACATTCTCCGAAATCCCTGGTGTTTATCCTGATGACATAGATTCGTATGTTGCTTCAGATTCTCCATTATGGTTGCACCAAGCCCGGCTCTGCAATGTGGAAACTGAAGAACTGGCGGCGGATATGGGATACGATCCTATGCCTCCTAGTCCTTTAATGCACTGGTTTGAAAGTTACTCAATGATGTTGGAACGAGATTACCTTGGTTATCACAAGTTCGAGGATGGTTCTGATGCTGCAATGATTTGGCATTTCCCCAGAAAAGAACCATTATCTTCTACTGCAGTGACTCGAGGTATCAAAGTGCAATCTTCGTTTATCTTGATGACTCAAAGATCCTCCTTGTTTCCAACGCCATCAAGGAGCTATAGCGAATTCTCTTGGGGTTACAGTATTCGATTTTCCTTGTTGTCTGTAGAAGAACAGGAAAGGCTGCATAGAGAATCTGGAGCACCCATGTCCTCATTCAAACCTCTAACTCAGGTACAATTGCTTGATCGCCGATGGATAATTGAGGATGGGCAACACGGAGCGGTAGACGAAGTCTCTGGCAGAGGTGTCATAGGGCTTTATCCCATTCTACAGGCCGATGGACCAGAATTTGAGTACCAAAGTCGCTGTGTAACCTTACATTCAAATGGTAAGATGCGCGGCGAATTCACCTTTGTAGAAGGATCAATCGATACAAATGTACCGAATCATCGAGTGATAAAGGCTGTATGCCCAGAGATACATTTTGCCGTGGGTAAAATATTATTGCCATGATTTCTTCTTTGGATTTTTTAAATGTAATACAGAAAAAGTGAAACTATTTTTTACCGGCTTCTCCGATTGTATTCTCCACTAACTTTTTCATATCTTCTAAAATTTGAGATTCTTTACGCTTATTTTCTTCAAAATTGAACATGGCAAGTGCAGCCTTTTCTTCTGCCGTGTAAACTTGATTCTCCTTTCTAATACGCACAGCATTCATCTTAGCATTCCTATTTCCACTCATAACATAACCAATCTTCTCAAACGTTTCAATTTCGTCCGCTTCCAGACCGACTTCTCCTCTTCTAGGAATTCTCTGACCCTGTTGCACGTATGCAGCCATTGCTGAACCTTCCCCTGGACGGAGATGTGTTCCGTAATCAGCTTGGTACCCGGCCAAGCCTTGGGCAGGGGGCTCTGGACCAACCATCTTATCTTCTTCTTCTTGAAGCCTCCTCTTTTCTTCCTCAGCTTTCTCAAGTTCAATCTTTGCATCTAGCCACACTCTGAAAAGATCCACTTGCATCTGTTCCAGTTCATTCATCACTTTGTCGTCTTGCAGTAACTTTTCAATCATTTCATAGTCCTTGTGATTTCCAACAACTCCCATTTGCTTGTCATCACCGTCAACTATTCCATTCTTCTCTTTCTCCTGAAGAGCCAGAATTCTATTAATTTCCTCATCATCTGTTGAATCGTAGTCTGAAATATGCTCTCCTGGGGGCGGACTGGGAGTATTTTCCCAGATACACCCCACGTTTCTCCTCCTCATTTTGATTCGCTTCAGTCTCCGACTGCACCACAGTATAATATACTCAAACTATTATTCCAATTCATCATTTTCATTCGCATACCACTCACAGTCATAACACAAACACAACTTTGATGTGAACATGAATTTTCAATCTACCAACAAACAATGCACGTACAAGTCCTGACGACTCTCCGCCACAATATCATCATCACTAACTTGATCACAATATCTTCCATTCCATTTCCCTCCTCTTCGAAACCCCCCTTCCCTCCTCCTTGGTCCTCCTTGGTCTCTCATGCTCTCTCTCGCGTCGTACGACGGGGAAGGTCTCCGCCTCCTGTATCCTCTATCTTCGTCTTCTCCATCATCATATCTTGACCTATAATAAGATTCACGTCCTTTCCTATTTCCTGTATCTTCCCTAGCATATTGAGAGTCTCTTCTTGGGTGTTCTCTAGCATGAGAAGAATTCATTCTTCTTTCCTTTTGTTTCACTCACTATTCCAGTACTATAATCACCATTTACAGATTGAAAATAAGCATAAAACTATATTAATGATTAGTAGTGAGTAATTCGATTCATTCCAATAAGAAGGCAAGATATTCGATTCATTCATCTTCAGAGTTTGAACTCCAGTTCATCCTCGGCTGCATCGTGTTTCTCCAAACCTGCAACTTCTCACGAATCTCATCATCGCTCTCTAAAACGCATCGAGCCCAGGGTCCATCATGACTCAATTTCCTGCTATGAAGATCGGCTGCAGCCATATGAAGAATCAGGTCCCGAAATTCCGTCTGCTTCACTTTATCACTGTGTTCCAGGGATGTTGCTGCACCAATACCAACAATAACATTCTTGCTCTTGTATTATTATTATTATTATTATTATTATTATCCATCTCCGACAAGATAGATAGTAGATCTACTATTGATGTATATGTACAGCACAAAGATAATACCAACACAACGTACCATCTATAAACATTTCAACTTGCTCATTTGTAATCTCCACCCCACGAGACCTCAAAGCATCCCCCACTTCACTAGCAGTCAGCTCCCCATCCCCATCCCTATCAAACTCCTCAAATACATGTTTAAGGGGATCAGAGTACTGTTGAGACGGTATTTGGGCCCGCGCCAGAATCGCAGCGGCAAATTGCTGCATCCCCACAACTCTACAGTTCTCTGGCCTCGATGCTTCGAATGCGTGCAGGAACGCCTCGTGCGCAACTTCCCTATCCTCTTCAGGCGTCGGTATAGCCGAACCCATGTACTCTTTATGTCCAGGATTCGTCGACATCTGTCCTCGCCCCTCCTGCGAGACGGAGGAAGAAGATCCGTGCCCCTGGGAAGCAGACATACACACCCCGGCCCAGCGCATCCCCTTCCAAGAAGACGCGACACCCCTCATCTGATTCATATTATGTATACCATAGGTATCCATGGACGAATGTCGGCCGACCCTCAGACTATCGACTCCCTCCCGATCCACGTGTCGTGCCACGGCTGCTCTCTCTATTTGGAGACTGTTTCTTTTGTAGCCGACCCTATTTCTCCCCCGCACCATCTTATCCATCATATCACTGCTCTTTGTTTCTATGCCGCTCCAAGACGCGGCACCCATAGAAATGCAGTTTCGACGACCCTGTCGTGTCGTGTCGAGCTGCCAACGGCACACCTTGTTGTTCATGTTCGTGTCCTTCACAGACTGCGCCAGGGACATATTTTTACAATATCCTACCCACATCGTTTCTTTATTAAATACCTTGTTCTTTTAGGTTTATTTTGTTTTAAGTTCCCACTGAGCATGTCAGGTCACCGAGATTTTTATTCTCCTCTCAATCATGTCCGACGGCCATAGATCTATGGCCCTCTAGAGGGCCCCTCCCGGGGAGGTGGATTTTTTCGAAGAGGAGGATTCTCGACTCCGGCGTCGGGTGTTGGGGGGGGGGGGGGATCCTTGGCCGAGTTTGCAATTCTACGGCTACGTCGTGTGATCAGTGTATGTACTCCAAAACCAGCTACCTCTCTCTGGATCTTTAGTCAGACAGCATATCCACAGATGGATTGACAAATGCCTTGATCCCAGTCTAATCAGAGGGAATGGAGAGCAGGATCCATTCTGCTAGCAGTATTAGTCCTGGAGAGATTCAAAGTAAACCAACGTAGCAGAAAAGGGGGTGCCAAGAATCCATCAATCATCAAACCATGATGTTTAAACTTGGTGAGTACCACCCAGTGAGTGACTGTGTTGAATGAAATCAATATTTATTATTCGACAGGTAAAAGCGAAACTGTGGCATTAAATATAGAAAGATATTGACACGAAATAGCAAGATGGCATATCCTTATGGCATGGTGAGTAATAGAGAAGATGTGCAATGTCTGCCGCTGAACCGACGATTGGAGACCGAGGAGGACCCGGGCGTGTTGTTGTCACTACTGTTCGAGTATTCGTGAATGAATGAATGTAATATACTTGCTTTCTATGGGATGTTTTTAAAATCAGGTCTCGTGTATTCCATGGACGGCGTGTTTACGATTATCGTGTTTTGATGATGATGATGCAGCAACCACAGATCATCCTGTTGAAAGAAGGGACGGATACGAGTCAAGGGAAGCCGCACCTGGTCAGTAATATAAATGCATGTATGGCGGTAGCAGATGTGGTGAGGACGACTCTGGGGCCAAGAGGGATGGACAAACTTATTCACGATGTCAAGGTTGGTAGAGTAGTGATGAGACTGATGAATGAGTGACACACTGTGTGATTGTTGCCGTTATATTTACATAATATCGTGGGTTGTATATACAGGATGTGACGATATCTAATGATGGGGCGACAATTATGAAGAAACTGGATATTGTGCATCCTGCCGCGAAAACGTTGGTGGATATTTCGCTGTCACAGGATGCAGAAGTGGGGGACGGGACGACTACCGTGGTGATTCTGGCTGCCGAATTCTTGAAAGAAAGCAAGGCTTTTGTGGAAGAAGGAGTGCATCCTCAGTTGATAATTAAGGCGTTTCGTGAAGCGAGCATGATGGCGGTGGACCACGTCAAAGACCTGGCAACTGATATTCACAAGGATAAAAGCGATCAAGAACGGAAAGACTTGTTGGAAAAATGTGCTGTGACATCTCTGAATTCAAAGTTGGTGAGCGGTGAGAAGGAGTTTTTTGCGACAATGGTGGTGGATGCAGTGACAATGTTGGATCCAATGTCTCTGGATCTGAGAATGCTCGGCACGAAAAAGGTGCAAGGAGGCGGGCTCAGGGACTCGTTCCTGGTAAAGGGAGTTGCATTTAAAAAGACGTTTAGTTATGCTGGGTTTGAGATGCAGCCCAAGTCGTACAAGGTGAGTGTTTAGTATTAATTTGTTTATTTACATTATGCAGTGTTGTTGGAGTATATACATAATAACAAGAAATACGCAAATATGCAGAATCCTTCAATCCTGCTTCTTAATATCGAGCTGGAGCTGAAGAGCGAAAAGGAAAACGCTGAAGTGCGATTGGATGACCCGACAAAATACCAAGCAATCGTTGATGCTGAGTGGAATATAATATATGATAAGCTTCAAAAGTGTGCAGACTCTGGAGCAACAATCGTTCTTTCTCGATTAGCCATAGGAGATTTAGCGACTCAATTCTTTGCAGACAGAGACATCTTTTGTGCTGGGAGGGTTCCAGAAGAAGATATGAAGAGGGTTGCAAATGCCACAGGTGCATCCGTGCAGACTACAGTGAATGGATTGAAATCTTCATGTCTTGGAACGTGCGAGGAGTTTGAAGAGAGGCAAGTCGGAGCCGACAGGTTTAACATTTTTACTGGTTGTCCATCTGCACATACTGCGACAATGGTCTTGAGAGGAGGCAGCGAGCAGTTCCTTGACGAGGCTCAAAGATCGTTGCACGATGCAATTATGATTGTTCGTAGAACGCTGAAGAATCCAAGTGTTGTTCCCGGTGGAGGAGCAATCGATATGGAGATTTCTCGTCGATTGAGGGACTATGCTAGTGCCATTCCAGGGAAGAATCAGTTGTTCATCAATGCATTTGCGAGAGCATTAGAGGTCATACCTAGACAACTTGCAGACAATGCTGGATTTGATGCAACTGATGTTCTTAATAGGCTTCGCCAGAAGCATGCAGTCAAGTCAGATGACTCTGGTCGAAATTATGGTATCGATGTGAACAATGGGAATGTGGTGGACACCTTTTCATCCTTTGTATGGGAACCGTCATTGGTTAAAATAAACGCAATCGCTGCTGCAGCCGAGGCTGCCTGTGTCGTGCTATCTGCAGATGAGACTGTCCGAAATCCAAAGTCACAG
The DNA here is from genome assembly GCA_002818215.1 of Picochlorum sp. 'soloecismus'. NCBI lineage: Eukaryota > Viridiplantae > Chlorophyta > Trebouxiophyceae > Picochlorum > Picochlorum sp. 'soloecismus'. The sequence goes on along the minus strand of PJAJ01000025.1, from coordinate 148,125 downwards.
CCGCCTGATGCCACCGGCATGCCATCAGGCAGAGGAAGAGGAAGGGGCCGTGGCAGAGGAGGAATGATGCGATAATTATTTTACTAGAGATTATTTTACTGCACGTTTGGAGGCCTTATAATTATCTGGACGCACTATAAAAATGTAAATAGTAGTTCTTACATTACAATCGCATCATCCAAATATATAGTATCAGTTTTCTTCATGCCGAAATCCTATACCTCCCTTTATTAAATCGTCTCCTCAGCACTCTCCTCCCACTCTTTGTCTTCAGTCTCGCAAAAAATCCGTGCCTCCTTTTCCTAACTAGATTACTTGGCTGATACGTTCTTTTCGTATTGCATAGCATCGGACTGGACTCGCTCCCGATCTCTTCCACTGCTGTGAGAGGACAGCTCCCTCTCTCTCTCCCTAAAGAAGAACCAGGAAACTCCAGCGTTCGTTCTCGCAACGCATCTTCTAATGCAGCTTCCATTCCAGGAACTAGAAAATAATTTCCAACAACACATTTGCCACTATTTTCGAAACCGTTTTTCATAACATTGGTGGAAGGGTTCGTTTCCCAACCTTGCCCAGAAAGAACGGGCACTTCTTCTTCTACTCTGGTATTTTGCCCATCTCCAGACATGCTACCCAAAAGAGTGGATTTTAATGATGCTAATATATCATAATTATCTCCATCTAGAGTACAGGAACTGAGAAAAGACTCGCAAAGAGCCGCTGTGCCATGTAACGTTCTTTGATTCAAGATGAGCCGACAGCCCCCCTGTTTCGAAATTTGAGACAACATACCCCCAAGTTATGTGATCAATAGTGTCACCACATATTTTTTTATTTTAACTCTTTCCTCAATCGTAAGAAAGGAAGAAACAAAAGAGTTTGCCACCGACCCAATTTCTTGAAGCCATTTCAAGGGCGCGTATCTGTGACGCATATCCGGATAATCCAGCCTAGGGATTTTTGTATATGGGCATTAACAGAGTCATAAATGGTCGCATTTTATCTATAACATATATATTTTCATTAATCAAGATCGCTTCGTAGAATAAAAATGAAGTGTACGTGTATTGAGAGAACTGCAGGCTTGTCTGGATTGCAGCGTTCATCCGTCGTTCGCGTAGCTCAACGCAGACATGCGCTGAGAATCAAGGCGGTTGCTGAAGCTGAAAGAGTGGCACAGAGACCAACGGTGCGTGGATAGTATAGATGTAGTCCGGCCGATGTGGCAGTGATGGTATAGTGGGTGATACGACACACACAATAGGGGTGTGGGTATGAGACTGCTGCACATCAATATTGCTGCCACACCGTGCAATGTTTTCAGAAGGAAATAAATAGGCAATGCGGTGCTTTTGTTCAATACTATGTGTGATGTGCTCGAGCTGGAACAGGGTACTAGACGACTGTAGTATCGTCCATAATCCAAGTATAACAAGTTGCTAAATCATGTGCTGTGCAGCCTGGTGTACCTGAAGGGACTCCTGTTGTATCTCCACAAGACTTGCCATCTCGACCACGCCGCAATAGACGCAGTGAGACTGCTCGTAGAGCATTCAGTGAAACAAATATTAGTCCTTCAAACCTGATTCTGCCCGTGTTTGTTCACGATGGAGAGAAGAACATCCCAATCGACTCTATGCCTGGTGTCTGCCGCCTGGGTTGGAAACATGGACTGATTGACTCCGTTGCGGAAGCCCGCTCTCTGGGTGTGAATCAAGTCGTGATTTTCCCCAAAACTCCAGATCATCTCAAGACTCCAACTGGCGAGGAGGCTTTCAATCCAAACGGGCTTGCACAAAGGAGTATTAGCCTGTTGAAGGACACATTCCCTGACCTTGAAGTGTACACCGATGTTGCTCTGGATCCATACAACTCTGACGGTCATGATGGAATCGTGAGGGATGATGGTGTGATTCTTAATGACGAGACTGTAGAGTTCTTGTGCCGCCAGGCCGTGTCTCAGGCAAGAGCTGGAGCTGATGTCGTCTCTCCATCTGACATGATGGATGGGCGCGTCGGAGCTATTCGTAGGGCTTTGGATCGTGAAGGATTTACAAATGTCTCCATCATGTCTTATACCGCTAAATATGCGTCCGCATTCTATGGGCCATTCAGAGATGCTCTTGCTTCTGCTCCCACAACTGGGACAGCAGGACGTGTCATTCCACCAAACAAAAAGACATATCAACAGGATCCAGCAAACTACCGAGAGGCTTTGAGGGAAGCACGTGCAGATGAGCAAGAAGGAGCTGATATTATGATGGTCAAGCCAGGTCTTCCGTACTTGGATATTATCCGTCTGCTGAGGGATAACTCCCCTCTTCCAATTGCTGCATACCATGTGTCTGGTGAATATGCCATGCTCAAGGCTGCAGCTGAACGTGGTTGGCTGGACGAGAGAGAGTGTGTCATGGAAGCTTTGTTGTCGCTTAGACGCGCAGGATCTGATTTGATATTGTCGTATTATGCCACCGAAGCTGCAAAGTGGATGGCAGCAGAAAAGTAAAATGTAAATTCAATTCATTATCATCATAGTTACAACAAAAAATCGACTCAAGTAGTAACTGCTGAAATTCATCATAGGTTCAAATCAAATCTCGCTAAATTCTATCTAGTAGCCAAATTCTATCTAGTAGCCAAACGCATCCTTGGTAGGGCTCAGAACAATTAGAGGTCGAGGACAATGCCTCATGCAATGCAACGTAAAAGGCTTATATACCATCTCTCTCATCACGCTATGCCCATGGTGGGCAAGTACCATGGTCCTTGAGTTCAATTGCTGAATTGTGTCGCATAGTTCAACTCCAGCGGGACTGAAATCTGGTTCCAACTCGTCTTCCTGGGTCATTGAGGCGACAGTCAACTGCTCCATATCACTTGCGGGGGATGTGATGAGCTGCACGGCTACATTCAGAGTCATTGCATGAGAAGCCGGGCTCTCTTCCTGCCATTTCATAACTTCTGTAGCAATACTCTTGCGTGCCTCGACCAACTCTTCCTCGGTCTTTCCACTGACCGCATGGATGACAAATATACCATCACCAGGACCAGTGAGATCTGTCAATGCATAATCAAATGAAGTCTTCAAGCCCGTCAGATCATCTGCCGCTGCCACAACTACGGAATTAGCAGCGGTAAACTGATTTGTTTCTGCGTTCAATACGGCTGGAGGCAGCAGCATGGTTGGAATTGGCGAATTCTCGCTGCACCACCTTGCCACAGAACCATAGTCTGCGTACACGCCGGCCCCATGAGATGCAATGACCAAAAGATCAGCTCCAATGTCCATGGCATAGTTGGACAATGTCTCCCCGATTCCACCCGCAGATTTATGAACACGTAGCCTCAACATTTTCTTCTCACACTGTATCCCAGAAAAAAACAGAGGTGGAACAAATCTAGATTCAAGCATGTCATTTGCCCCTTTCTCCGCTCTGCCCAGAAACTCCTGCAATCAATGCAAACCCAATATTCGTGAGTCGGAATGCTTGTTTTCCTCGCTCCCCCTCAACTACTCCTTCGTACCTTTGCATAAGACTGTTCATCTCGTTGAGGAGACCACTGCGTTGCAGCAGCTGAGCTCCCCACTGCAGTAGACGGTGTTCTTGGGTCACAAATCACGTGCGCAAGATGCACAGTATCACCTGATATAAGTAAGTATCAAATATTAGTAAACGAGAAGAAAATCACACAGCAGTTCAAGGACCATACTTCATGGTGGTGAAGATGGCACAAAATCACACTTCTGTCTCACCCTTCCTTGCTATTTGCCGTGACAGCCATTTCAGCCCCTCTTCACAAGAAGTTGTACCATCAACAGCAAATACAATACGGCGTCCTGTTTCCTTCTCTTGCATCTGCAGCCCTCCTTGCTCATTCTCTGGACCGCTCTGAGCAGATATTATTTGCCGCATGGCCTCCACTCGAACAGGCCTCACGACCCTAGTATGTACCACCGTTCCATTTTTTCTTTCTTTATCGCTATTATATACATCTCGGATACCAGACCTTGGCTGGACCCTGCAGGAACCCGCGCTGGCTTGCCAACGAGAAAATCTCGTGTGGTCCCTAGTAGGATTCGTCGCCCGTGTGCTGAAACACACCATCCTGAATACCTTTTTTCTCGATTTTTTTACACTTAAAATTAATTGATCGTTTTCAACTTTAACAAGGCCAAGGTTTCCCTCGGAATTTGTATCCAGAAATTATCCGGATGCGGGGTGAGTGCGTGCTCAGCCATGCCAGCCTGGCATGGCCTCTATGTAGAGGAGGTCAGATACAATCATCCTCATGATATCCATCCTCCGTACAAAAGAAGTCATTACCATCTGCTTTGCAATGTATTGGACATAGTTTGACTATCAACGATGCTTCGATCGCAGCTATGATCATTCACCGAGTGTCGAGTCAACACACGCATAGTCCACTTGGATGGATGGTGAACATGGCCATAATATCACCAGCTGCGGCAGCAGTGAACCAAGCCATATACGATCATTGCAGGGTGACAGAGGATGATGGCACCGCTGGTGAAGAAGTTGGTTCCGGCGTACAGCACGTTGGCCTAACCGTGCCATGGTGGATCACGAAGATGATGTGCATCCTTGCAAAGCTTGAGATACAACAACACGTACAGGCACTACTGAGCTCCTATTTTATTTTGTTTTTGGAATATATCCGGCCTGAAACAGACTCATTTCTGCATTTTAAGGAATATAGTGCAAATTAAGAAAGATTCTATCAGTATAAAGCACCGAGTTGCATGCATTCTGGACTTGCCAAGCCGCTTGAATTGCTGCACATGCAACGTGTGGCTACCAGTGAGAGTTGGCGGCCTGACACATTGCGTGGATATGGCACACAAAGATCTGTATCAAGTTGTAGAATAGATTCGAGTGCATCGATGAAAGTCGAGAATACGTGGTGTGAGAGGGATAAAGTCGTGTCTCGCTTTAGAATGTCGCCAGTGGTCTTGGCCACCGGTGGTGGGAGGGAAGGAGGTGCAGTGATCGAACGGCCAGGCTTTATCACAAAGGATGGATCTAATGTTCCACAGACTGAATCTGGACGAGGATCAATAGACAAGAGCAAAAATGTAGGTGGCGGTGGCAGCTATCGGGTGCTGTTGCTCGACAGTCCAAAGCATTCTGAAGAGCGGGTCGTTCTAGCTATTACCTCAGTGGTTCCAGGGATGGATGAGGCTCATGCTTCAAATTGTTACTATACTGCAAAGTCTTTGGGTATGGCGATTGTTACAACCGCATTGCTCGAGATTGCAGAGTTTTATGCGCAGCAAATGTATCGTATGGGATGCAGAACGTCTGTCGAGCCCGACAGCACGGTCGTGTGATTGATCAACGATAATGATTGCAAGCTACATTATTAGTAGTAGGGTCATAATAGTCGTATTAGAATGATTCTTCTCTTTTAAATTATTCGAATGTGTAAATCGTAATACACAGTTACGTAATACACAGTTACGTAATACACACTTACATCTCAGAGGCAGCCTCTTGCTTCGTTTCAGATTGTCTTTTGATCAGCTCTCGTATTTTTTCATTATCGCTCATAAGATGTCGCATCTTCTCTTGAGCTTCCGCAGACTCCTTGGATGCCAATGATTTGGAAGAGTCTAAAGCGGATTTTAGCTCCTCAATGGTTGTTGCGTTAATCTGGACCTCTTTCTGCAAATCAGATATCCTGTCTGCATCGATTTCGGATGCAAGCTCCTTCTCTGCCAGCAGGGATTCCAGTTCCTGCAATAGATGAATTAATTAAAAGAGTACATAAAAAATGAGATAATAAAAGCAAAATGGATCACCAACTTGCCTTGATTTTGTTCTTGTGTTCATCGGAAACCTGGTTGGTCTCCGAGGTGACATTCTTCAGCTCTTCTGAGAGGGAATCAAATGCCTTTTGCAGCTCGTCTTCTTTGGATCTACTCGATTCTAATTCTGATTCTAGTCGCTCTACCATTTGGTCAGACTCGTTTGCTGCTCGCAAGGCTGCCTCCAATTTTGACTCCAGCTCTGTCAGTTGCGAGGCCAATTCTTCTCTCAACTTGGCTTCAGATTCCACAAGACCATTCTCATGTTTCAAGTTAGCAGCAGCAATTTCTTCCTCCTTTTGTGAAATGGTAGACTGTAGGATTTCAACTTGGTCTTTCAAAGCCTGCATATCCTTGGTCGTTGTGGCCAACTTGCACTCTGAATCTTGAACTGTTGCATTGGCTTGATCAACTTGAGACTCGAGGCCATCGCACTTTGACACCACGGACTCGTACTCTTGCTTTAAATGTCCCAGTTTAGTCTCTAGTTCCCGTATCATCCCTTCTGAATCGTTCAACTGTTTTTTCACCTGGACTACATCCTCTTGTAGACGACATCGATCCTTCTCAGCTAGAGTCTGTGAATCATGGGCTGCTCGAATCTCTTGCAGTAGGGTCTTGTTCTTCTCTCTGAGAGTTAATAATGCATCTCGTTCTTCCATGGCACCCTGTGCTTCTTTTTCAGCACGTCTCTGCGCCTCAATAGCAGCCTCCATATTCTTATACGCAAGATCTCGATCGTCTTCTGCCTGTCCTTTTTCTGCTTCTAGACTTTTGGCTGCCTTGGTACTATGTTCGACGCTTTGAAGAGCTCGCTTCGAGTCAAACTTTGCTTGATCTCTCTCCTTCTTTGCGTTAGAGATACTATTCTCTAGTTCCTTTATCCTTCCATTCAACGAAACGCGCTCTTCTTCGTAATCCTTTTTGACCTTGCTAAAGCCATCAACAAGCGTCTGCAGCCTTCTCGATTCAGTGTCCAAACTCTCAATGCTAGTCTCCCTATGAGCTTTATCAGTCCTCAATTTTCCATTATCCTCTTCTAGATGAAGATTTCGTTTCCTCAATCTCTCGTTGTCACTGCGAGCGGAATGGTAGTTGGGTGGTACACGCAACCGCACGTTGCGATATTCAATCGAACAATAGAATAATAATTCGTGTCAATCGTACCTATTAGTTTCAAATAATTTGTACAACACCACGAGAATCAAGGCAATCAGTGCCCACGACGTCCACTCCATGACTCGTTCGAGCAGTTGTGCTCTTCTTCTTCGACTGATTGACAGTTCCTTTCGCAACGTAGATGAATGACTAAAAGACGTCAGTAAAAATCAATTACAGAAAACAGTTGTTATTCTTATTACTAGTACTAATCAACACATTGCAATGTATTAAATCAGCAAATCAAACCGTTGGGCCTTTCGTCTTGTTCATAAAAAATCAACATTGGAATATTGCGACGCAAAACGGTGCACAACAAGACTCTCTCGAAAGTTTCGAATTCATTGAGTTCATTCAACTGGTAAAGTAAAGATTATGAGCATACCGAACCTGCATACAATTCTTTGGTTATTTTTGCATTTTCCTTTGCAATATCGAATGCCGAGTCGGTTTTGTAAACTCCATACGGCCCAGCAATACCGAATTCTTCAATCTCTCCTGGTGTTGCCTGTTGGTCCTCTAAATAATACTGCCAGAACAGAGCACCTTTGAGGCTACCTCCCTCACGCAGTGAGGCATCAACAGCATCATACGCTATTGCATAGTATTCATCTCTCTGTGGATTTTCTTTCCCAAACTCTTCCAAAAGACACGGCTTCCCGAGTAACTCGCAATTCTCTTCATGGTGGGAAATCCAGCGACTGAAAAATTCCAGAGACAATGGACCACAGTCCATACAGTTCCAGTTATCTGGCCACGCATGGAACGCAGCAAAATCGATATTTTCGTTCTCGTGATCAGCAATAAAGTCTTGTGTCCACTCAAGTGGCCAGTCCGAAACTCCATGCATGGGGTTATATCTCACGGATGGCAGAGATGTAGAATAGTACCCCTCTTCTCCAACCGTGAGCAAATGATTTGAATCCAAGCCTTTTACGAATGGAGCCATTTCATCAACCCACCTGGCAATCGTTCCAGCCTCACAACCTCTGCACACCGGTTCATTTATTAAATTCCATCCGAGTATAGTAGGATCTTCAGAGTACGACACGTCCCTTATCGTGTTTTTTCTCGTCACCACCTGCTCTACAAACTTCTTGTACAGTTCCTTTGCCCCTGGATCGGAGAAGAAATCATTGTGCTCTTTACCCACAGCTCCAGCATAAAAATCCACCCCACCAGCTGGCGTCCAATTCGATGTAAAGCTCAAAATAACTTTGAGCCCCCGTTTGTATGCTTCAGCCATAAAATAATCCAGCCCTGACATGACACTTTCATTTACATCTCCACTGGCATCCATTGATTGGTACTCTTCCGTCACACCGTGTGCCCATGCCCTTACAACAGTGTATCCGGCATCAACTGCATCATCCAGCACTCTATTAATGAACTCCTTACCACTCTCCAAATTGTTAGGCAACTGTCCACTCCCTGGCAACTCGACTGGACCCCCTTCAGGCAAGCTTGCTGCCTCCACAACTTCCCAGATATTAAATCCAGATATGGGAAATTTCCTTCCACAATCCTTCTTCTCCCCGATCACGAATTCCCCATCTTCCACTCTCACAAACTCATCTTTATACTTCATACTATCCCATTTTCCTTCCTGATTCAACTGCAGTATATACTTGCAAATGCAATAGTAAGTGCCTTTTCAGTGAGTCAGCACCAATGGTACATTCCACACCCAGATCCCTTGCCTGCTCGCCAATCGACACCAATGTTTTAAAAGTATTACCACGCACCTGTCTGCCATGCACTCCCAGAATGAGCAGCAACAGCACCGCGGTGACTGCTGCTGATCCAGATTGACCACCGCCCCCCATGGCGCTCTTGTTGACTGTAACTGATCGATTGATCGCTGCCCTACCCTGTACAAGTTATTAAAACAAAATATGCAATACCAGAACTGATTACATATGAATTAAGGTTTGCAATAAGCCCAAACACGCTTCTACTGTGAGCATCGATCTCACCATCTCAGCAACCTACTACCATCAACACCAGTGCTGGACCGTACTCTCTTTCTCTCTCTCTCTCTCAATGTACATCGATTCTCGCCCCCCCCCCCCCCCCTTGACTCCGCGGTCAGGGCAGCATAGTACTGATCAGTATAATACGGCCCACAAGCCATGGCTTGCGGTACTGGCCCAGTCTGAAGGATGAACAGGACCCATTATTGGGGCACCACTCTTGACCCCATCGTGTGTATACATCCCTATAATCGCAGTCTCTCTCCAAGCATGCATGCATGCATGTATCGCCGTGTATCGCCGTGTATGATACTCCATCGCTCTTCTTCTCTGTCAATCTTGACCCCCATGAGACCATGGTCAGTCATGCACGTTTGCGTGGAACACGCATGCTTGTCAATTCTTGGACCGTTCACACAACATGGGAGACCTTGGATTCCACTGATGTGTCAGTAGAGAATCTGTAAAATATGGTACATTTTGATACACATTGCACAGTTACTACTTTTGTTGTCATTGTTGTAGTACTACTGCTGCGATCGAATAAGCGACTCCGTCGGGCAAAACGGGAGGACTGCAGTGCTGCGACAGGTGCACACGAGCGGTAAGTTGGCCCGGACCAGGGTTGCTTGATCGCGATGAATCATTCTCCATGATGCTTGAGAGCAGTGATTGTAAATTTAGGTATATATGTATGTATTATGAACATGTTCAAAGACGTGAATGTTGTCGTGTGCACAGGCAGCTTGCAGTCGAAAGTTGGTGGAGTGCTCGGTCGAAGCCAGCCAGCTGCAAGCGGTGTCTTGCTGCAGCAAAAGATCGGGGTGAAGTGAAGTGAAGCGAAGCGAAGCGAAGCGAAATAATCAAAATAGACACATGGCGCAAGAATCGATATCACTGTCGACGAGGAGGCCCTGGCTGCCTCCGCTGTCTATTGCTACGTTTGTTGGAGTTGTGCTCTTCCTCATGTATGTGGGGAGTGCTCTGCTGTCCCAGGTCAATATCGTGCCTATATGGAGTGCTCTGTCTGGAGATTTGTATCCAAGGAATGAAGAAATAACGTATTGTCAGCAGAGGCAGGCGGAGAGCGGCGGAGAGGCAAACATGCTGTACTTGCAGCCATATGGGAGTCTAGAAGGGAGGCTGGCGGCAATAAGTGCTGCCAGAGATGTTGGGACTACGTATGGCCATCGGGTTGTGGTGGTGTGGAACGAGATGGATGATGACGGGTTTGTGGAGACGAGCTCTGATTGGAATGATTTATTTGTGAGGCCGGAGATGGAGATAGGCTGCTTTCCTGGTCTGGCGAGGAATGGGAGGCACGCTAGCTGCAAAGTGGCGGATGTCACGTCCCCTGAACAATGGCGACGGGTGATGGAAGAGAGCGAGAAGAGGGACGGGCCTGTGTGCGTGAAAAGCACGCTGAATCCATCCTCTAGGAAAGTGAAGAAGAATAAATCGTTCTATGAGGATTTGAAGCCATCAGATGATATTCAAAACTCGCTAAAGATGTTTGAGTCCGATGTTGCTTGGAGCTCGGGGGGGTACTGGATTGGGGTGAGCCTGTCGAGGCAAAATGTGGACAGCCTGTGCGGCGGTGAGGCGGATGATGGTGCCTGTACGAATGGGGATCACAAACTCGACAGGCTTTTGAGTAAATATGTGAATGAGGTGAAAAAGGTGCTTGATGGGGCGGCGGATGATGGGAAGAAACAGCAGGAAGCTCGCGTGTTGCTCCTGGTAGATGATGAAGAACTCGAAGACAAGTTGACGACCATGCTGAAAACTGGAATAAATGAACTGTCAGGGGATGGGAAGTTGGTTGCGTATAATTGGTACAAAGTGGATGATGGTAAGTCTCGTTTTAAGGAAGAAATTTCGAATTTATGGTTGCAGAAAAGATGCCAAGTTGTGGTGTCGAGCTACTCGGATGACATCTCATGCAGCACTGCAAAGCTTGTAGGGTTGCCGTATTGTGTGTCCGTGGACTCACGAGAGTAGCACTCGTTGTTATGATGAATAATGCTTTTGCTTTATTTATTTATTCCAATCTAGATGTTCAACTTGGTGTAAGGTATTATTATTAGTATACCTATTTTTAAATGGCAGCCTTTTCACAAGCAGAAGGTTGCGTCAGAAACCAAACCAAACGAATGCGGGTTTGAAGGCTGCTGGGGAGAGCGATGACAAGCATCATCCAGTTGCAGTTATCCAAAGATATTTTTAACTTAAAAAGAAAACTTTGATGGTAGTTAAGATTCATCTCGTAAAATACATAATCGCTCTTGTCGACAACTCAGGATGAATTCCTCTTTTTGTGTGTACCATAAGAATATGTTGAATTTCTATGCTTCCAGGTCCTCAAAGAGGGCTGGATCGGTTTCACGGAGCTTGACATCAGCGTTTTCTGCAAGATAGTCCTCAAAGGCTGCTGCAGCTCCCTTGACTTCCGTGACTCCCTCTTCAGGTTCAAAGCCATCACAGTTGGTCACGGCATCACTGTCCAAGCGATAATACGTTTGCCAGAAACCACAGTCGACCTCAAAGGACCCTCCTCTGTCATTGTTGGATAAGCATGTTTCCCTGGCAGACTCGCAGAGATAGAATGGGCACTGGCCTCGTCCAAGGAAGCACTGTCCCAGCACGCTGTTGAATACAAAGCTTTCGCATGTTGGTTCGGCCTCGCAAGCAATCATGCAGTCCTGAAGGGTCACGTTCTCGCTTGATCCGATTTGGCCATTTGTGAATTCTGCAAAGAATTTATATGACATCATTGGGTCATATCGGAAGCCTGGAGCAGTTTCTGGCCAATCGATTGGAATAGCTTCTTTGCAACTGACAGCTTGTGGAGTAGTAAAGTACTTTGCTTCCAATGATCCAAGGACCTTTGCATCTGGGGTGCATTCAAGTCCATCTCCAGTATAACCAAAGTAGCACTTGCACTCAAATCCTTCGTCTGTATCCAAGCAGGAAGCGTTCTCTCCACAAGTGTCGGTTCCTCTCACACACTCGTTGATTGGAATCGTGCATTCTGGACCTTCTGCCCCGGTTCCGGGAAGAGCGTCCACCAAAGTATCCGAGCAATCTGGAGCAGGTGGAGCAGTGGAAGCTTTGGCATCAGCAAGCACGCATCCCTCAATTGGTGTGTTTAGGCTTTGGATGAATGCCACATTGTCCTTGATCAGGTCAAAGGCAGGATCAGATTCATAAATTCCAAAGAGACCTCCACCGCCTCCTTCCGTTGGTCCGGCTTCTTGTCCTTCCAGGTACCATTGCCAAAACATGCTGCCTTGGAGAGGGGAGCCTGGTTCAGACATGAACTCTTCTACCTCGTCAAACACAATCTTCATAAACGTGATTCGATCTTCTTCAGTTGCATCAGCAGAAGCATTCACCCATTTCCCCCATTCTTCCAAGAGCAGAGGCTTTTTCAAAACTTCCATGCTGTCATCAATTCGAGTCTGCAAGAATCTACGCTGGAATTCCTCATCCACAGCTTGCCAGTTATCAGGCCATGAGTGCATAGTTGAGAAATCAATATCTGGAGATGCGTGATCAGCAATAAAGTCCTGGCCGGCTTCTGCTGCCCATTCGGAGAATTCAGAGCCTGGGTTACCTGGATTCTTGCAGCATCCATACAAACCTTCCTCTCCTGTGGTGACCAAATGGTTGGAGTCAATGCCCTTGACAAACTCTGCCATTTCAGTGTACCAATCGGCAATAGTTCCTTCTGGGCATCCATCGCAGCGAGGCTCACTGCAAACACACAGACGAAAATGAATTACACTTCAATTAAAGTGGTCATGCCCCCGATGCCAGTTTTTGCACAGGCAGCAACGCATTTGCAATTCACACAAAAATACTCACTTTAGCAAGTCCCAGGCCATAATTGTTGGGTCTTCCGAGTATACGCGTCCATTGATGGTGTTTTCACGGGTCAGAATAGTCTCCACAAAGTCCTTGAATGTCTGCTTAATTTCAGGATCGGTATAGAAATCAACGGGATCGGTTTTGTTTGCCCACTTCAAATACTCTGGAATACCACCAGTTGGAGTCCAGTTGGAGGTAAAGGCCAGGATGAGCTTGATATTATTCTTTCTTGCCTCATCCAAGAGATAATCAAGTCCTCCGAAAGCAGCTTCTGAGTACTCCCCTGGCGCTGTCTGAAGAGCATACTGGGGGTTCACTGGGTGTACCCATGTTCTCATAGCATTGAATCCAATCTCGTTTCCTTTCTCAAGAAGAGTTCGCACGAGTTCTGGACCGGTCATGCCTTCTGGGATGCTTGCCCCCCCCAGGCTTGGAGCGCCAGCAGCTGCTTCAACCACTTCCCACTGGTTCCATCCTGCAATCTTAAAATTGTCACATCCTAAGACGAATTGTCCATCTCGAACCTCTACAAAGTACTCATCGCCCCCTGCTTGCAAAGCCTGCCGCCTAGCAGCAAAGGCATGCTGAACTAAGAGCAACAGCACCAACAGCAGGGGGACACTGTGCCCACGAGCGAAGACGGCCATTGTTCTTCTTGTCACGGAGTGAACAAGATAGCAACACAATGATCGTAAATAGAGTGTAGATATAAAAATTACACAATTGTCAAATCTCTATGCGAGAAGCTGATGGATTTTGTACGCCGTGTGAGAGCAACATGATCGGCCCGTCCAAGGACGCCGCTCGGACGCGTGAAACACCATGCCTGGGTTGGTTCAAAAATGATGATCAGTGTCCATAAGGACATTTTCGTTTGCACCGCCGTCAATTTTTTTTTTTAGAATCGAATAGAACCATGCATCTTTGGAAAATAATAATTATTAATACAGATAGATACTATAATCCATCATACAGATAGTAGAAGAGTTTGTCGATAGCCAATCAACTTGCACCAGTAAGTACTACCGAATACCCAAGCACTCCCGTCCCCTGGACCTATGCATTGCAACCGGCATCCGCTTCCTCACCTCCTCGATCAGACTTGCATCAACTTCAGCCGTCACAAGCCCAGGAGCATTCTGATCTCCCTCCATTCTCCCAACCACCTCCCCCCAGGGATCAACAATAAGAGAGTGCCCATAGCTCGACCTCTTTTCATTATGCTTCCCACATTGCGCCGCTGCAATCACGTAGCACTGCGTCTCTATAGCCCGTGCTCTCAACAGGCACTCCCAGTGTGCCTGCCCAGTTGGTACGGTGAATGCCGCAGGAATCAAAATCACATCTGCCCCATAATCAAAGCGCAGCTTCTGATACATCTCTGGAAACCTCAAGTCGTAGCATACGCTCAATCCTATCGTCCCTATTGGAGTATTCTCACATGCAACCAACGATCTCCCTGCCAGAGTAAAAGAGCTCTCTTGCAGCCTCACAGTCTCAATATCCACATCAAACAAATGCACCTTTCTGTACGTTGCCTTGACTTGTCCACTATTATCCAACAGAATGTGACAGTTGTGCACCTTGCTATCTGGATACGCCTCTGTCTTTTCTTGAAACCCACCTATCGAAATCCACATGTCGTTTTCCTTGGCCAAACGAGCAATCCGGCTGTGAATTATTCCATTCGGATCAGCGGTAATACTCTCTGCCATGGCGATCGATTCCGCCGAACTTCTCCCCATAAAAACTGCATTTTCTGGAAGGAAGAGCATCCTACTCCCCACAAGAGATGCCTTAATAACCATGGATTCTATGTTTTTAATATTCGTTTCGATCGAATCCGTCGCACACATCTGGCCGATGGAAACCTTCACCTTGTTTCCTGTCATTGTTCCCTTTTGCAGAACTTGTTCTTCCTTCGCGAGGCAGGTCGTCTTATGCCCTGAAATTTCTCTACCTATCAGTCCCCGACTCTCAAATATAGAATATTTTCTAGCAAAAGACACAACCCTTGTACATTGAGCGCACAAACGAGTCCTCAGCATGATTCAGAATTTATAACACGTGTTTCGATCGTCGACTCCACTGCCTTTTTTCTCTGTGGTATCATAGTTCTATTACTAACGCAGTAGTTCAATTCCACATCATATTTATGTTGATATCTTCGTCTATTGTACATTGGTTGCTACTACACACTATACAAAATTGAAAAAAAAACAGCGAGTACACCTTCTCTGAAGAGTCATGAAGGACACTGAAGTATACAATCCAGAAGCACAACAATCTCATCTACATTCCCAATATCGTCACCATAGAGCTCTAGCAAACCTCACGCATGTAAATACCCCACGCACTATAGCTTCAGCCACCCAGGGATTAGTATATGCAGCAAACGCCCCATAACTGAGCGCTGCAGCTCGGTACGCTAGTTTGCCCCAGTCCCATATCCTTCGCACCTTCCCCTTGCGAAGCTCTCCAAGTGACAATTTAACAGCCCGTTGCAGTTCCAGTGGCTCCATCGTACGACTCTCGGGCAGCGACACCAGGTATGCAGCCAGAAACTCTGCCATGCTCTGTATCACATCCTCGTGCTCCACCATGACATACCCTTCATCTTCGAGGCTTGCCTTGTTCTCTGCTCCATCATGGCATTCAGCGGCAGTCAGAGCATCACCAGATGAAGAATAATCTCCTGGTTCCCACCACTCCCGATGCAGCACTTCATCCCCCGACATCCCATTGATTTGATTTGCTGTGCTGCTCTGCTGCACCGCATCCGCACCAGACCCTCCACCATCACCACTCTCGTTCGTTGTACGGACCAGAACCGTCTCTTGCTCTCTTGCAATCCACTGAACAAACTCATCATGATCCACCGTCTTTTCTAGTGCCTCAAGAAGCTTGGCAGTTCCTTCTTCGCTGGCTGCACACGGCCTCAACCACTCGACCGTCCCAGGTTTCGTTGCCACTGTAGTCAACTCCCCCCTGCATGACCATTTTCACGATATTAGTGTTTCGTTCTTTTGGATTAGAAGATAATATTATTCTTCTGCTTCCAATAATAATAATAATAATCACAGATGTATACCATACACGACTCTTGTTGTCGTTTGTCACTCACCGCTTCACGTCCAATGCCCTTTGAAGGGTTTCAATGTCGTCCCCAGGCATTGCTGTATGTATTACTCTATTGGTACTGTTCTACTGAATATTCAATTCAGTGTGTGTACACAATGTAAATATCCAAGAGATCCGTCGAAAAAATGAATGAAAAGGCTCTAGTCCCACAACTCTTTTGTAGAGCGAGCGAGTTCTAGTTTTGAACTTACTGGCAGTGATTGCTTGGACAATTCCTCTCTTTCAATTTAGATGTAATGGGTGATCAACTGCAATCGGCGTGTTTTGCAAAGAGAGTTCCCAGTGAAAGATTGCAATAGCACCCAAAAAAATACAATTGCTTACGATTTGAAGTAGCACATTTCTGGATGGCAAGCCCTGCTTTATGTGTGGGCTTGGAAGGAGGAGTGAGACTTCCAAACGAATAACATCCATGTACTACTGTACTTCACGTTATTATTAATATAATATATGAAAAGAATACACGTAATTTCATTTTGACATATATACATGAATAGAACATAGGTTGTCCATGATTATTATTGTTGTTGATTGTTGGGTACATGCACATGTGCACAACATGTCACGGTAGGCCGTTGTCCAGTGAGCACTAAAGAATAAATAATACGCCTGTGCATGCATACAACAGCAACGTGAATAATAGAACACAGCATGGTTCAACGAACAGCTGATGTCCTATCTGGGGCTGCTAATTTTGAATCTCTGTTCTTGCCTGTTCGACTGGTTCGAGAATTGAACGCTGCTGGGTACCGTCGGCCGTCTCCGGTGCAGGAGAAGGCGATACCGCTGGCGAGGCTGGGGGCGGATATCGTGATTCAGGCCAAGGCGGGGACCGGCAAGACGCTGGTGTTTGCTGTTGCTGCGGCGGAGGCGATTGATCCGAGGGCCTCCATTCCTCAGGTTTTGGTGGTGGCCCCGACGCGGGAAATAGCTCTGCAAGCTGCAGATGTAGCGCTGGACGTGTCTGGGTCGTCCGGGTTTAGCGTGGTGACGTGCATTGGGGGTCTGCCCACTGCTGATGACGAGAGGTTGCTGAGGCGCGGGTGCCATTTGGTGGTCGGAACTCCTGGGAGGTTACAGTCTTTGATCGAGAGAAAGTCGTTGGTGACTGGGTCGATAAAGATGCTGGTGCTGGATGAAGCGGATAGGCTGATGGAGCAGTCGTTTTATCCATCAATCCAAAGCATAGTGGGTGCTCTGCCCAGGAAGAAACAGATCCTTGCTCTGTCAGCGACGTTTACGGAGGCGACGCTGAAGAGAACGAAACGTATGATGAGGGAGACAATGTATGAAATTTTTGTATCGAATCGGGAAACGTCGCTGCTGGGCGTGGATCACTACTGTGCGCAGGTGGGAGAGATGGGAAATGATGAAATGGCCCTTCATCCAAGGCAAACGTACATCGGCGAAGACTCGTATACTAAAATGAATGCATTGTTGTCTATAATAGGGCGTGTGCCATTTCGGCAATGCATCGTGTTTTGTGGATCCAAACAAGAATGTGAGGAGATTGTAGCAGTGGTTGGAAATGAAGGGTATGCTGCAGGTGCCCTTTCGTCGGATATGGATCAGATTAGACGGATTAAAGTGATGAATGATCTGAGGTCGTTTCGTACCAGAGTACTAGTCTGTACAGATATAGCGTCGAGGGGGATTGATCTAGATCATGTTGATTTGGTGGTGAATATGAATGTGCCGGATGATCCTAGCACCCTGGCACACAGAATAGGCAGAGCTGGAAGGTTTGGAACGAAAGGGAAAGCGGTTACTATAACTGCGAGCGGGGAGGAAGAATCAAATCTGAGGAAAGGGTATATGGCATGTAAAGGATCGGCCGTGAAGCCCTTTCGAGAACTGTTTTCATGCGGACAAATGGGTACGGGTGATGGTGACAGCACTGATCCCTATCTAACTAGTGATGAACACGTGTTGGTCAAGGTGCTGGGTCATGCGGCTGCTTCAACTCAGTGTGATGTACAGTTACATGGTGTTGCAAAGAATAATACATCTACACTGGGGGAAACAAGTAGGAACTTTGAGAAAAAAATGGATGCTATAATGAATGCTTCTGTCTGGGATCTGGAAGATTCCACTACTACCAAAAACAAACAAGTGAAGAGTCTAGGTCGCATGACTGGAAATCATTTCTCTTTGTTACTCGATAGTATACTGTATGATGTGGTTGCGAAGGATTGTGATGCATCCACTGCGGCGCTTTTTTCTGCATTTGACCATGTGCTTACCCAGGTAGATACCACCACTACTAGACATCGTAGGGAGTTGGGCTCTGTACAGGCACATGCATTTGCAGAAACGCGACATGTTGGTGGGAATGAAACTTTAGCACAAGAGGCAGATTTATTAGAATCGTTATGGGATGCCTCGATGGCACAAGAAGAAGATACGTCAGAAGCCAGAAAAGAGCATGATTCTGTTGTGTGGAATCAATTTTGGCAACGGTATGGTGATGAGACCATCATCATTACCCAAGAAGACGACTGAAAATACAAGAGTATCAAGCATGAACTTTTTAATGGGTTTAGTGGTACTCTAAAGTATTAGGGTAGAATCAATATCCATTCAATCAGCTGATCATGCAAACTATGCGTTTAGAGCAAATATATGTTTAAATAGAGGCGAGGTGGCTATCCCTATAGGAGTGCCAATCGTATATCCTAAAATACCAATCAAAATTGATGGTATAATCATATCTGTCCAATTAAAGGCACTGGCCATGCTCGCAGCAGTTGCTGGACCTCCAATGTTTGCATTGGAAGAAAGAAGAGTTTCCCTCCGAGGATACCCAAATACTTTTTCAAAACCAAAAACAGCAGCAAAGTGCACTACAACTGCAATTAGAGACCAGACAAACAGCTTTGGCGCCGTTTCAACCACTATTTTCAGGTTACCACTGGCTCCAACGCTTGCAAAAAAAATTTGAAGCAATATAGCACCAATGCCTTCGCCCGAGCTGATAAGACTGTTTGTCAGCAGACTTTTCGGTGTTACGGTAGCAAAGCATACTGTCAGCAACGTTGTGATTGCCACGTTACCACCCTTATATCCTAGCCAGATGCACAGGGAATTCCCCATGGCACAAAGCATTGCACTCAGTCCCAGAGCTGTAGCTCCGTCCAGAATGGAGATGGACGCCGATCCAACTCGGTCATTCTTTTTTGCATCATTATTATTCCTCTTATTATCGTCATCTACATTTGATAGGACAGCATCATTATCTCCTTCCGGATTCTGAATCTTTTCCCTCTTCTTTGCCACACTATACAAGGCAATAAAATACAAGGTCACAATCACATCATCTGCAGCAAGTGCAGACATTCGGGCATCTGGCCCAACTCCAAGAAGTTCCGTCACCGCCACATAATTTATACTGCCTCCAATATGTCTTGCAGTCAGTGCACCAGCAATTTTGTGCCCATCCACACCCAAGGAGCTCAGAGGAACCAATGCACAGGCCAATATGGATCCAAGCACCGTGGCAATTGAAGCACATGTAAACGACAAGAGCAGCCGACCCGTGGAAAGCACCCTGGACAAATTACCCGAAAAAAGCAACAATGGCACCGCCAGTGGAAGCAAGTATGAGTTCACAATCCCGTGTATATGGGGCAAATGCGACGGAATAATCCCAAAATTCGATACAAGCAGCCCGAGCAACGTAGCCAGCAGCGGAGCATTAAACCCTTTCCCCCACTCTGAACGCTCCAGATGCAGGGCACCACCTCCAACACAAAGCAGTGTGGCCCATACACCTGCACATATGAATACTGTATAATTAGACTTTGAGACATATGTGACAGCAATGTATTGACCGGATAGCCATCCATCTTCCATTTCAAACCACATACATACATATTTATATATACAGCAACGTGAACATACCCCAGTCTCCTTGTATCAGAGCAGCGCTTCGAACCTTTACATCGCGTCCATGCATCCCTATCTCTGAACCTCGCAACAGTTTCAATGACTGAATCCCCATCTTTGGAGAGATATTCGCCAGTCTCGGGACCACATTATGTGCCATGGTTGGCTTTTGCAGACATGCCCCTAAAGCTCCTTCCTTCACAGGTAGACCAACGCAAGTCTTTATTGGTCCAATCATCCTTACATATATTTCACAATATTCTATAAATTAAACTAACTACAGATCAGTGTCTTGTGGACCAAGAGTAGCCCCTAACAAAAAAGATGGACTGCTGCCATAGGAGTCTATTCTCATTCTTCTTCAAAATCACGAATGTAGATATCCCGTAAGATGCTTATTCAGTATAATTATAGAGACATCCGGACTAAGTCGTACAATAAAATACCCTTGTATTTCAGATTGCATAAAATTCATACACAGCAGTATCAGTCGAATTCTAGGAATTTACACTACTTTCCTGCTACATGGCCATGGGCAGCCAAGGAAGCGCGTATCGGCAAAGAATTGGCAAGATAACGACATACAGAATTGGATGCTGCTGGAAAAAGGCTATGGCTGAAAGGGGAAGGGCAGAAGCTGATCCTGAGACGTTAATGACTCAATAGTTTATGCCAAATGGCGTGAGAGAACAACAGTGGCAAGAGGAAGCAAATGCTGCTTCAGGCAGGTCAGAAGTTTTTGAGGCTTCAAATATCACAAATACCAGAGATGGAGTACTATGATTATGCATCAGTACATAAGTTGTGCAATTTGCTGGGGTTTTACAAGGGTAGCATCCATCCATCCAACCATCAAACAAAACTCAAATTCGAATTCAAATGGCACCAACTTCCTTTAATAGAGCTGTATGAAATGGACACGGGTCACCACTGCCTTGGTCAATCGCTTGCTTTGAGAGATTATAAAAGTATCCATTTCTCCAAGGAAATTCTTTGACAGCGGTCGGAAAGTGGGATACAGACCTTGCGTATGCGCACAGTCTCTCAACCAGGCCATCTGTGTTAGCTGAAATCCCAAGGGATTTCGCCCCGGCGCTGAAAATCTCCAAGATGAGCTTGCTCACATCATCCTTATATTTCGACTCGACTTCCCCGACCGTGCACCCACCATACCTGGCACCTATTAACATAAAACTGCAGATCCAAACAAGTTTTTCTAGCATGGACTGTGCGAATTCATCAGCTGGGAGTACCTTGCAGCTTAATCCAGCCCCGTGGAGTCTGGAAGCCATAGATTCTGCATGTTTTCCGTACGCAGCAGTTAAACCTTCAGGGTTTGTATCAGTTTTGCCATCCGTTGGCGCCTCCCCTTTCTTCGCTACAGCAAAGTAGACAAGCACCTGCGTGTTATGTCCTAGACCATTTGCATCCAACCATGGCTGCAGCATTCCATTCTGGATGAACACTAGATCACTTCTTCTATGTTTTGGAGTTTCTTGTACTACAGCATCCAAATCATCGTTTCGTGTGCATACGATTATCGGTCCAGAAGGCAGAGCGTCCTCCATACTTTGACCTCTTTTGATAACGATGTCCGATCCATCGCCCATATCTGCCAAAGCGGCTCCAACTCTACCATCGCCAATTATTGTGAATGCCTGAATGCGATCAAATTGGGGATCAGAAGCAACACATCTTTTAGTCTGAGCCAAGTCTACTATGATCGATGTTGAAGAACAAACACAGTTCCGTACCTGCATCGCATAGGCCGCCAAGCGCATTGGCCGTTTCGATCGCAAAGATGGATCTAAAGATACTTGATGATGGATTCTATGGCCTGTTGATGCCCTCAAACTGTAGAAGTGATGAATGGCTTTGCCCACAAACTCTGACTGACTTGTTGTGGTGGGTGCACAGGCACAGCGGCCAAATCTGGATACCAGTCTCCCGGACTGCAAACCTCGGTTGGCCACAATTTTCATTTCTCAAAGTAAGTGAGAATCTCAACTGTAATGTGGAATGGAAAGGCCATCTTGGCAGCTCAATGTCCAGACTTGTGTTAATGTTTGAATCGGGACACCAGACTGGTTCATCATCTGGCGCCCTACTTTGTCCCCATTCATCCAGATATTTATTTCGAAACCCACGCAGGTAAATCCGACTTGATAAATATTTATTGTATTCTGAATGATTCTGAAAACAGTGGCCCCTTCCACGGGCAGCAAGGGCAGAGCATTGAATTTTTTGCTTGCGGGATTGCTAGGGGCGTTTGTAACTGCGAGTTACATGAGCGTCATCAGGCGCACCAGTAGCGATGACATTGAAAAAGAGTTTGAAAAGGAAATCCTCGAGGAATACAGAAAGCAAGAGAAACAGGCAAAGCGATGACAACAAGGAAGTCTCTACTCTAGTAAATACAAGAGGGAAAAAGGAAAAGAAAGTGTCAACAGAGTTTGAAGAAAAGGTGTATAGGCTGGTCAGACGGATACCAAGGGGTAAAGTCACTTCATATGGTGTCATTTCGAATGCATTGAGTAGTTCTGCTCGAGCCGTGGGGCAAGCTTTGAGAAAAAATCCATATGCACCTCAGGTGCCCTGTCACAGAATAATATCGTCATCATTCCAAATCGGGGGTTTTAGTGGTGCTACTGGAATCAATCATCCGACAGTTAGGAAAAAAATAAATCTACTTGGACAAGAAGGGGTAAAATTTGACTCGAACGGGAAGCTGTGCAACATTGAGGAATCCTTTCTCAACTTGGCTCATATTATAAAGCTGTGTGTGTGAGAACTCTGCCAGGCATGATGACAAATCATTTGCAAATGCTATGTAGTTTAACTAATGCAATACATGCTTAGAAAAAGATATCAGTATGATTCTAAATTCTAAATTAGTTTGTCAAGCCATCCAAAACTTTTTTAAAGTTGTCTTGGAGGAAAGTTCTTTCAATTATTTCAACTGTTCGCTTGGCACTCTGTGCCAACGCTCTCACAGGCAATACCATCATAGGCTGTTCGATGTGAATGCCAATGTTTTCTATTCCTGATAATAAAAAGGCTAAAACAGGCATCACTGCGATCGTAGCCCATGATAAGTACGCAAACAAGCCGAATGGAAGCCAAGTTAAATACATGACTAGAAATCGAGATGTATGTCTAGTGTAGGGTACATAGATTGGCTGATATTTGATCCTCTCCAGACATCCAATCTCGATTTGAAAGGATACCAGGCGCTCTTCAATGGTTGTTCTCTCCATGACAGCAAGAATATGCTGGGCAGATTTTAGCATTGCCGATATCAACAATAAAATGGTGATTGGTGGCTGCTCACTGTCCTACATCATAAATATATAATTAAAAATAAGTTCCATGTGTTCTACTTCAATATAGTAATATTATTGATAAGCGCACTATAGAGGTTCTTTAATATGAGATCAATCGGAATACAATATCAAGTTGCTAGCATCGTACTCGGATGAGACAAAGCTCCTCTGGCCTCAGAGACAATTCACAAAGATCTGTAAGAATCGACACATCTTCAGATATATACGCACAAGCTGCTGGACCCAGTGCAGACGTGAGACGCATAATATTAGATGCAAGATTTGAGTCGTATGGAGAAATCCAATCCATTGTAAACCTGGCAATACTTCGAGCATCATTGTACATCTGGCCAAAATGCCGCCGTGCTGACCACCACCTCTCATACGAACTATTCGTCCGAAATACGAGCAACAGTGCCAGCGCAAAACTTGTCAGTATAAATGGTTGATTGTAGTCTTTGCTCACAATCACAACCCAGCCAGGGTTGCGCAGTTGTCCCAGCTCATAGTACAACCCAACCCCAATTGTCACAAGAGTGATCCAAGCCAACAATGGAGCCATGTTCAACAACACGGCCATCATGATGCCAGGCTCTGACACGTGTCGAATCCAGCTTCTATGAGTTCTCCATTCATCTAGGCTAAAGGTCCCATTTGTATCTGGGAATTTAATGTCGAAGTACCACCATGGAACTTCATTTTGTTGCCAGTATTTGGAGACGTCTTGTCGACGCATAGTTTCACACACAACGTAGTCAGGTCACTAAGAAGTCAATTTAATTTCCTGATTATCGTAAATCAAATCATTATTATTCAATCATTGGCGAAAAAGTCCCTTCTATCGCTAAAGAATCGTGCTCTTTTTGCCACTCAGCATGCCAAGCATGCCGAGTTCTCTAGAACCATCAGAACATGCACTCCCACTCAAAAAGCAATCTTTCACCTTAAATCATAATTTTAGATATGCTGATCAAAATTCAAAATGTTACGTATCTTTGTGACCAAACTTTGATCAGTATCTTGTTCAGTGCTTAAACTGCCAATCTTCCCATCCCCAAAAAGATGAAAATGTGTCGCCAGATTTCACTCAAGTTTCAAAGTCACACGATTTAAAGCAATAGAATATTATTTCAATACATATTAGCTAGATAGTATTGACATTAATATTTGCCAAGGAAGCTTGGTAGCTATCCAAAGCAGAACCGACATGGCCTTGGAGGCCTCCCTTGCCGGGTTACGGTCACAGGTACAAACCGAATACCACGCATCCAAAATATTTGGAGAAATATTCAATGATCATTTGAAATGCTTGTCGAGACTGAGAGAGTTTGAAATCCGAGTGAGACAGTTGGAGAAGGAGTCTGCAGAGATTCGAGCTGAGAATGAGGCTTTACATGGATCGCTTGAATCGATCCAACGGGATTCAGTTGAAAATAAAGAATATCAGCAAGTGAAAGAAAAAGCATCCGAGCTCCAAGAAGAGTTGTTGGGGTTGTACAAGGAGAAGGATACTCTGAGTGAGCAGTTGGGTATTGTGCGGGAGACTTGTAGCAAGCAAATCACTGAGATTGAAAAAATGGCTAGGAAGGGTGATGTAATGAGTGAAAGGGTGCAGAAACTTGAGAAGGAGATATCAGATATGAAGCATGCGCAGGAAATTGCTAGTAGAGAACTCAAGGTTGGTAAAGTGATTGTAAAATGGTTATTGCAACTGGAAAAAGTGGATGTGAGATTTAATATTGATCACTCGTCTTGTTTATTGCAAGCATAGGATCGAATATCAAGGGAGGAAGAGTCGGCGACGCGGGCTGGAGCTCTTGAAGAAGAGAATAGAGACCTCGTGTCGAGGATTATTCATCTAAAGGATCAGGAGGCTGACAGGATGAATGAGATGAATCGACTGCGAGACGAAATCGTGCGTTTAGAAAAACTTGAGCAATTTTCTTTGTATTATTTCGAGAGAATAATGCTGATTGTTGGGTTGTTATGAATGCAGATACGGGATGCTAAAGCTCAAGCAAATGAGATAGTAGCGCTATCAATGAAGAAGGCCAAATCACTCTCGAATGAGACCAATATTGAGGATCTTGTCGACAAGATGACCATGGGCGATATTTTGGAGAATGAAACCCCCAAAACGATGAAAAGTTGCTCGCCGAGAATCCACACGGGTGGATGTACGGCAGTTACGTTTGAACAAGCAGGGATGCTGATGGCGACATGTGGGCTGGACAAGACAGTCAAGATTTGGGATACTTCTTCTTTGAAGGTTCAGTCTACACTGAGGGTAAGCAAATCTCTTCAACAATTATTAATTAAATCTTTTGATTATTCTAGTTGTATCCGTAGTGTTGTTGCTCGATTAACCTGTATCTGAAGCATTTTTTAACATTTTTTCTGTATGCTCTTCAGGGAGCTCACGAGACAGTAAATGATGTTGCAATCACATGTGATGCCAGGTTTGTGCTTGGTGCCGAGGACCACCAGGCAGTGCGTATATGGGATTTAAAGTCTTCTAGACTTGTAAATATTGCCTTAACTGGGCATTTAGGAAAAGTAACTGCCGTGTCAACATTTCCAACCGATAGTCAACAGGCAGCAACCTGTGCAACTGATAGGTCTATCAAGCTATGGAAGTTGGACAAGGGTGTTAGCAGCCGGACAATCCCATTCACGTCAACCGCTAAAAGGGTCAGGGTGGTATCTGATACAGGTACTCTTGTATCAGGTCACTTTGATGGCAGAATTAGATTCTGGGATGCGCGGAGTAAAGCCAACAAGCCATCAAATGATGTTGATGCCCATGGTGGCAGGGAGATTTGTGGTATCCATTGTAACATTACCATGAACATGATTGCCGCGGTTGGGAGGGATAATAGCGTGAGCATCACAGATACTAGAAAATTCTCAGTTTTGCATAAGATCAGTGGAAATTCATTCGAAGCGGATGCCTTGTGTCAACCTGCCATTAGTCCCTGTGGGGGGTTGGTGGCAGCAGGTTCAAAGGACGGAAGCATTTTTGTCTATGATATCACGACAGGCAAAGAAGCCGGTAATCGTCCTACAACTCAGCAACTAAGACATCCAAACAAGGATCAGCAAAGTGTCTCTATTGTTGCATGTGCTTGGAATCCTGTTGGGCTTCCACTGGCTACTGCAGACCGAATAGGAACTGTGTCGTTTTGGACCTAGCTCATGCAGCCCAGTAAACAATGTGTTTGTAATGCATTAATTTCTACAATCTTTTTAATTTATCATATTTATAATAAATAATAAATGCTACGATTTTGCGTAAATTTCAACGCATAGCACAGCGCTATTTTGACAATCCTGAGCAAGAGCACTGTTCCATATTCCAGCCACTGGCACTGTGCAGACGTGTGCGATGGCCTGAAGATGAGATTTGACTGAAAGACCAAGGGCATATCGCACATGGCATCCTTCATAATGTACATATAGTTTTATAAATACGACATTATTGTTGGACAGCCCAGATACTTGCAGCTCCCTCTTGACTAGCAAGACCAATGCTGCTGCATCATCATCTTTCCAATTTTCAAAATCACCATTGCTCAAAAGCAAGTGACTTTTCAGGAACTGGCTCTCCGAGTATAGAGATTCGATATGAATCTCGAACGCTTCAGAAAGTAATAATGATGAAGATGTAAGATTAGATAGCCATCCTAGCGAATAGAAAAGTTGGTCGTCCTCTGAGCTGCTGCTAGAACTAGAATCAATTGGTGGCTCATACATGATTGATTCCACGGATGCGTGGACCGTTTGGAGCTCCAAAAGCGAGTTCCTCGGCAATTTTGGGAATTCTAAGACGAGAAAAAGTGGGCTCCATTCCTTGCTTGCAGGTTGCAGTCGTTTGCTTTTCAGATACTCCTCCAAAAACTCATCGGAATTCGTGTTTTCGCTCTCTCTCCCATCATGATTTTGTATTCTTTTCAGAATATTGGCGACTCTGCCGGCATCAGAAGAATAATCATCTTTTTTTCCACTCTCTATATAAAGCAAAGACCATAAAAGACTGCTATTGAAGTCTACACCCATCCCAACAGCAACAGCATTGCAAGTTCTCATGACTCGATCAACCTGTTGAAATTCGTCCCCTTCTATCAACTCCATCGTAACGGGATCCAGAGGTATTTGACCAGCAAAATGCACTAAACCGTCATATGACGTCCCCTGGCTGTACGGACCAATACAGCACGGAGCCCAACTTGATACGCTTTGGACATGAAGCACTTTCTTTGCCACAGAGGATGAAGTTCGTTTCCCACACATAATCTCTACAACTAGAACTGACTTGCCATTATTCGCCAACTGAATAGTTGCTCTCGAAGGTGGATTAATCGGCGGGAAAACTGTTGAATAAATTCCATTTAGATACTTGAAATGCATCATATTTCTAATGTACAGGGTAACAAATACCGAGTCCCGCAAACTGTGACCAGCTTTGTCAACTTGCAGCAACAATCTTGAGAGCAATTCCGACAAGGCCGACCCAACCCGCTCTTGAGAAAGCTCATCCAAATTCAAACCACCTAATTCGTCTCCTTCTTGTAATGAGCACTCGCCACAAAAGGTGATATATTTTGTAGATACGCAAACACTTGTTTCAAATGCAAAGTCAACTTGCTCGTCAGCATCAGCATGTGTTGATGCTGAGTCGTGAGCAACAATAGATACGTCCTCGGCACTTGGCTCAAATGATTCTGGAACTCTATATATTATAGGATCAATAGTAGTGGACTGTTCCAATTGTCCTTTCATCTCCACATGAAACGCAACAGGCTTGATCCATGCCACAGGAGCAAGGGAATCATGGGATCCCACTTCAATCTCCCATTCATCCAACACAATATGCCCTCTTTTAAAGAGAGGACAATCGAGAGTCAAAGTCTCGTATTCTCCACCTTCCCCACAAACGTTTATTCCATAGAGCTCGCGCAACCGATGCAAGTCCGACTCCATATCCTCAATCGACTTGCCCAGGTGTTTTTTTGGATACAGTCCTGCTGCAGCTACTTTAATAATGACAGCCTCAATCCCAGACTGAATCTGCATATCCATTCAATTTTCAGCCAAACTTTTTAGCATATCAAGCAAGCGAAGAACATAATAAAATAGTTTTGTCATGTGGCAAGCAAGTCCCAGTTACAAGAACTGTAATAATACGAAAAGAGGAAACCAAACAACACACCATATCTTTCAACAGTTTCGCCTGCGGTTCGTGCCACATGTACGCCAAAGAAACCAATCCTAATCTACCGCACACTCTTTCAACTCGACTTCGCTGATAATCCGATGCGATCGCTCCAGACGCTACGGCCCCAATGCATGGGAAGTGCTGTTTCGCATACACAACCAATGCCATCAAATCCTCAACCTCGTCACCCGAGGCTTTCTCCCCCTCTTCATATATAAGGTCCTGGTTCACACTAGATCCTCGAATCTTACGCCGAAAAAGGGGCAGTCCGGTACATTTAGAATAGGCTTCGATGAGCCCGTGCCCAACAGTCTGATACATGTAACTATCCAGCTCCTCGCGATCATCCTCCAACGGCAGCAGATTTCCCAATGCAACAATTTCATGTCCATATCTCTCGCAAAGCAATGCATTGTAGCAAGAGTCTTTCCCACCGCTTATCAGAGCAAGCACTTTCATATCACACTTGGCATGCCAGAGAGTGTCATGCAACAACAAAAATACTATTCGTCCAATTCATGAAGAGCCACATCATCACGATCTGTCATCTTATTATGACATTAAAGTTACATATAGAAATAGATAAGATAGATACGCATGTAAACAACAATCCTGTCTCTTAAAAATTAGGCTATGTGAAAAAACTTTGACCCACTCTGATGATCACACATGAGCTCTTCAAAGGCATTTGCACCTGGGCCATCAGTACCATTGAAAATTCGAATTATATTTCGAATATAGTGACATATGAATATTCAGTACGGTGGATCTATACAGAGATCATTAGGGGATTGTGCATCTCGTGGCATCGGACTGCGTCTGTCGGCATCGCATCGCAACGGCAAAAGTGTGCTTGAATATCGATCGGCTTTGCAGTCATCTGTATTCATCTCAAAACATACACTGAAATACAGCGTGAGATCAAGGGAGATTCGAGCAATGGCTAGCGTTGCGCCAACGGTACGGTGCTGTAACAATTGCTGCTTGTCATTCGTGGATCGGAGCGATATTTCCTATATGAATTGTTGTATGGATTATGTACTTTGATTTTTTATGATCTAATGGATTTAATGAAATAATAACTTGGAGCAGGCCGGGAAAGTGGCTGAGAGGGATTATGAGCAGCTGGTGTTGAAACTGTTTGAAATCGAGGTGCGTATACTATATTTTTTTGTCAGGGATTCATTGGTGGATCTGTATAAGGCTCTGGATAAAAAAAAATATGCATTTGATTTGGGTATGATCCTTGTATTCCTATTCTAATGAACTGGAATGTGGTATTTTTTTATTTGGATATTGGTTTGGAACAGAGAGAGAGTTCTCTAGGTTGATTAACTAGGTTGATTATTTAATCATTACATTGTCCAATACAATTTCGCAGGCCGTGAAATTTGGGGAATTCAAACTGAAGAGTGGGCTAATGTCTCCGGTATATATTGATCTTCGGGTCATTGTGTCGTACCCGGATATTTTGCACAGGGTGGCAGAAGCCATGTGGGGAAGACTGGACACGTCAACATTTGACGTCATGTGTGGAGTACCATACACTGCCCTTCCTATCGCTACGAGCATGTCGTTGACTCATGGTACGCCAATGTTAATGCGTCGTAAAGAAGTTAAGGATTATGGGACCAAAAAAGCGATTGAAGGGGCATTTACAACAGGCCAGCGATGCCTGATTGTGGAGGATCTGGTGACCAGTGGAGCATCAGTGATGGAGACTGTGGAACCTTTAGAAAAAGAGGGGCTTAAAGTGACGGATGTGGTTGTACTGATTGACAGGGAACAAGGGGGGCAGGCTCGATTGAAATCTTACAATTTAAACTTGCATTCTGCATTTACTCTGTCATACATTCTGGATACATTGGTGAAGCATGATTTGGTGTCAACGGAAATGGCTGCCAAGGTGAAGGGATTTATTGCTGCCAACCAGACATTTGATAGTAGTGAGAATAATCAGGATAAAAAGACGGATGCTGCTGTTCCAGCCAAAGATTCGAGGTAAGTATGCCATTTAGTTTTCTACTGTCTTCATTCACTACTACTGCATCCAATTTTTTTATTTTTTTTTTTGATAATTGTTCAATGAATTCAAATATATATACAGATTGACATATGAAGAAAGGGCTCCTTTGGCCAAAAATATTCTGGGAAGACATCTGTTTGAGCTCATGGCAAGAAAACGGACCAATCTGTCTGTAGCAGCAGATGTAGGTTCTGCAGAGGAAATGCTAAAATTAGCAGATGCTGTGGGACCATATATTGCTGTACTTAAGACGCACGTTGATGTATTTGATAGCTGGACCGAAGAAAACTCGAAAGAACTACTGCAATTGGCTGAAAAGCATGGTATGTGCTGACTATCATGCCACCTGCTTGATTGATTGCAAATGATTTTACTATTGATAATACTGGTCCCTAACTAGCCAACTTTGTCCTTCGTTTCAGATTTCTTAATCTTTGAGGACAGAAAGTTCGCCGACATTGGCAACACAGTCGTCATGCAATACGGAGGAGGCATCTACAAGATTGCAGACTGGTCTCACATTACAAATGCACACCTTGTCCCAGGCCCAGGCATCATTGATGGCTTGAAAAAGGTTGGTGCGCCCAAGGGGAGAGGCTTGCTCTTGCTCGCAGAAATGTCCTCCAAGGGTACCCTTGCAAAGGGATCATATACTGAGGCTGTTGTGAAGGCCGCGGAGGAGAACCAAGACTTTGTCATGGGATTCATTTCCACCTCTCCATCTTCCTGGCCTTGTGGTCCAGGGCCCAAGGGCCTCATCCACATGACCCCTGGCGTTCAGCTCTCTGCTGGAGGCGACGATCTTGGACAGCAGTACAATACCCCCGCTTCGGTTATTGGCGAGAGAGGAAGCGACATCATCATTGTCGGACGTGGGATCTACAAGGCTGCAGATCCAGCCAAGGCTGCAAAGGAGTACAGGGACGCAGGCTGGAGAGCATATGAAGATAGCTTGGGCTGATATCACTTATGCAATCGATATAGTCTTGTTAGAAATGAAACAATAACAAAGTGAATACTTTATTCAACCCCCTTTTCGTTCGTAGATATCCACGTACTATAGTTATTTGACCAATCAGCTGGTTGACCGGCATGCAGGTCCGGACGCGGGTCTGCGGATCCGCTCCTGGCAGAAGCGGACTGAAACTCTCGATATGTGCATCACGACCATGACACGTCGCCATTAAAATGACCGATTGAAGGAAGGTGGAATATTCAATAAATAAAATTGATATACTTTGACAATATTGTGTATTTTAGTCAGAGGTGGGCCTGATACTCAAGCCGAGATTGTCCCACGGCATTTGAAAGCTCAGCACGGAACATCTTGCAAGATTCCTGTTGCTTGAGTGTAATTTTACCTTGTACTCTACTATTTAGTACAAAGCATATCTAAGAGCGACTGATCTTGCCAGGATCAGGATTGAAGTGGATAGTTGTTCGAGGTTGATTGACATCGTATTTCGAGAGTGGGAAGGGCTTCCAGAGGTCTTTCTGGGTGCTGCATGCATATTTTTTATACCTGAAATTTAATACTGTTCTTAAATACGACAAGAGAGAATCGGAGCATCTTGGAGCAGGGAGGTTTGGAATCTGAAAAGGGGCTGACTTGCAGATGCTGTCAGAAGGTGTATACTCTCCTGGAGCTGTGATGGGGCTATCGGCTGGCCCATCTCGCCCTGGCGACTCGTTGAATAATAAGTCTAAGAGGTTCTACCATGCGCCGCATGAGATAAGGTGAGGGATTCGAGGCTTTGTTTCTAAGTCGTTGTGAAGCCGCGATCGATCGCGGTGTCGCGGCTCAGCCGTGTCGCAGGGATGTATTACCTTGTCGAAACAAGAAAAGAAGAACTTTTGTTCATTTTGTAATTTTGCGGTGCAGGAAAAGTTCGAGGCGCAGCAATCTGTCATGTTCAGCTGGGCAGGAAGTTACACCTGTCGAAAAACAGGTGGCTGATGTGGATTTGAACAACAACGAGCAAGAGCGTGGCCCCGTGGAAGCAAGCACGGGAGATTCAGTGTTAAAGTTTGTTAAAGCGACGAATGCCATAGAGAATGAGGTAGGTTTATAGTATGCGTGAACTTGGTCCCCTGGTTTGGTGTTGGGTTTTTATTCACTGTGTGTAAAATTTTGTTTGAATTATGCAGACGGATTTGGAACGTATGAAGAGATATTTAGTAGCCATTAAGCGTGATATCGAATATGAAAAGGAAATTTGTGTTGAAAAAGGCTCCTGCGAGCAAAAGACATGGTCGATAGATGAAGATGTACCATCTCTGCCGGCTTCTTATGTGAAAGATCTTGGGAGGCGACTGTGGAATGCAAGGCACAATATTCGGCCTTTAAAGAAACGGACGATATCTAAGCAGACTGCAAGAGCGGAAGGGAATGGAGAGGAACTTTTGCTGCAAGGGTTCAACTGGGAGTCTTGGAAACACAGTTGGTATGCTACCCTTGAAGAGCAAGTTGATGCTGTAGCTGATGCTGGATTCAGCATGATCTGGTTGCCTCCACCAACCGAGTCGGTGAGTCCCCAAGGGTACATGCCAAGAGATTTATACTGTCTGAACTCTCAGTATGGAACCGAGGATGAGCTTGTTGAACTGATTCAGAAATTTCAAGCTCGAGGTCTGAAAGTTCTAGGTGATGCTGTGTTGAATCATAGATGTGCTCATGAACAAAACGATCATGGCATTTGGAATCAGTTTGGAGGCCGCATGAGATGGGATGCCCGTGCAATCGTAAAAGATGATCCTAATTTCCATGGTCAGGGAAATTTTGGCTCTGGTGATCATTTCACTGCTGCTCCCAATATCGACCACACTCAAGACTTTGTGAAGCAAGATATTGGAGAGTGGATGGTTTGGCTGCGAACCAACATAGGTTTTGATGGTTGGCGACTTGATTTCGTCAAAGGATTCCATGGCAGTCATGTCAAAGATTACTTGGAAGTATCGCACCCTCTCTTTTCGGTTGGGGAGTATTGGGATGCTTTGTCGTATGATTGGGATGGAACCCCAAACCTCAACCAGGATGCTCACAGGCAGAGAACTGTTGATTGGATAAATGCAGCTGGAGGACTGTCCACGGCTTTTGACATCACAACCAAGGGTATTCTCCACGCTGTATTTGAAAGATGTGAATATTGGCGTTTAAAGGATGGGAAAGGAAAGCCACCTGGCCTCTTGGGATGGTGGCCATCTCGAGCTGTCACCTTTCTTGAAAACCACGACACTGGATCCAGCCAGGGGCATTGGAGATTCCCACATCACGCACTCGAGCAAGGATATGCGGTACGTGGGATATTTTTAGTTGTTTACTTTTTACTGTTTTCCATCCTCGTGTCGCTGTATAGTTAAGCGTGGCTCTTTTCCTAAATCATGCAGTACATCTTGACTCACCCAGGGACACCGTGTGTATTTTATGACCACATGTTCCATGAGCAGCACTTGGGTCAAGTGATCCGCAGGCTCATTTCCATCAGAAAAGATTGCAAATTACACTGCCGATCCGAAATTACCATTCTTCATGCATCGCATGACTTGTATGCTGCCGAGATTGATGAGAAATTGGTTGTAAAACTTGGGCCTGGAGATTTTTGCCCGACTGCAGATGACTACCACATTGCAGACAGAGGCAATGCATGGGCAATCTGGAAAAAAGTATGAAAACTTTGTTTCAAACCATTGATTTATTGGTTTTACATATATTACAACTAGTGTACATACTACTAAATACATGCGTGTAGCGATTATAATCTTTTGTAACATTTTGCACATGAAGAATTCAGTGTGACTATCCATGAGGATTGATACCTACCCACGAATCCTTCGAATCTTGAGCGACGGCACAATCATATCTGCTCTCGACGCGCACAATGCAATTTCACGAGCATTCAAACGATCGTTTGTATCTATCCGTCTCCTGGCCTCTTTAGGGCGAAGACCATTTCGTGTCTGCCTGCGATACACTCTCCTCATTGCTTCTTCAATCTTGCAATCGATATACCATCTCTGATCTAGCAAATAATCCAAACGAGACCAAGGCTCCACATCTGCATCACAGCCAGAGAGTACTTTAGTATTTTGTAAACATATTGTATTATCTCTAGAATAGAATACATGTATGCCAGCGACCAAGGCAATGCAAAATCGCAACCTACCCAGCAAGAGATAGTTGCCTTCCACAATAACAATCGAGTGGTGCCTTTCGATACTGATATCCTTTTCCACGGGATCCCCGCTCCCATGATCAAACGACGGAGCCAGTATCACCTCATCTGGGCAGTTGACCACACGCTCAACCAACTTCACAAACCCCTCCGCATCAAACGTCCAGTGTGCCCCGCGCCGTGCGTGAGCTGCGTCTGGATCATCAAACACATCTAGTTGCCATTTGTAGTAATGAAACCCATCCATTGGCAGCATCACAGCACATTCTTCCCCTTGAATAGAGTTTATTATATGCACCACTTGTTTCGCCAAAGTCGATTTCCCCGATCCCGGAGGTCCAATCACACCAACCACATACCGAGAAGGCGAGACCAGCGACCCAAGAGGTTCCTCCTCTCTAGACGAATTCTTCTCCTTCTCTCTTTTTTCATGCCTATTCCACGAGTGACTGTCCACTGATTTAGCTTCTACAAGAGTCTTCCTAGCCAATATATGCCACACATCCTCCATACATTTCGCTCGAGCAACATCGGGATGATGCCTTGGCCCGGGAATCGTAGGACGTTTGTCCGCATGTCCTCCATCCTGCGGTTGAATACCAACATCAGTCGGACATCTATGATGATAAACACATACATAGTCCCTTTAGAAATGCACAGCAACCCACATTACCAGCAGCTCTCCACCTTGGTACCCTTCTCCTCGTCCTTCTAGATACGTCCACGGTGGACAACGGATCTCCTTTGACGCCAGTGCAACACTGTCCACCAGAGTATTTATATTGATTCATAGCACCAAATCAAATCAATTCTATTCCCCATGGCTGGCCCTAACCCGAGAGAGCAAGCAGAAAATCCATAGGCTTTGACGTCAAGTTGCTACTGGTTTTCGTTCGTGACGTGTGGACACAGCATATTGCAGGATCACGATCAGCGTAGGAAGAAGATATGTACATCCATTCTACAAATATTTAAAAATTTCAATATTCAAATAGATTTACAAACTGCTAGTTGTGTACTAGTTGGATCTGGATCACACACAGCTTCCACTTCACAAATCTATTTTGAAGCTGAAGTGCGTGTCACTAGTGATGCATATGTACACATGCATGTGCACTGCACATCATGATCTCCATCCAAACAACATGTACCAGTGTATCGACGACCAGCACGTTTCAACTACGCTGCATGCACCAATCGCTTTAAAGGCACCAAATAACACAACACAATGGACGTACTGTTGGAGCAGGCATTAGGGTATGACCATGGTTATTATTACCATCCAAATGTAATTGGTTCTGAGCAGCGTGATGGTGAAGTAACGTAATCCCTCTGACTCATGGTCGCTGGATTGCTCGTGTTGCGATCGAATGTAAATCCATCATTGATTTTTTTGGAATATATATATATATATATATATACATAATTGCAAGGAGGACCATCAGGGCTGGAAGGTGAAATCAATCTTTCTCAACACACAGTCACCTGCACGCTCGTGTGATTGCCGCAGCAGGCGAGTGGTCAGTGCAAGTTGTGCAGCGACTGTATGTGAGTGAATTGTCAATAAGTATCCATCAAACAATATCTTTCTGCATCTGTAGTATTTTCTGTCGGTCAGAGGCTCGAAAGTAAACTAACATTGTGAGCGCATCCTTCGTGCAGAGTTGTGACCGCCGATCGATCGGTCCTCGCGGGCAGCCTGCAGCCGTAGCAGGTTCTCTCTCTCTCTCTCTCGAAGATCTGGATCCCGGGCGCCCAGGTCGGGGTCCCGAGGAACCTGGATAGAGGGCGGACCGTGGGGGATTCAGTACCTTGCCCAATACAATAGGGGAGTGCTGTTTCAGCGGGAGAAGTATAGTACCAAAAATATTTAATGAGAGAGCCTGCGCGAGATGCTTGGAGAGCCAGAGTGAAGGACAGGGGCCCTGAAGACGAGAGTAGATTTAGGTCGCCGCGGTGTGGGGGGATGAGGAGGAAGAAAATCTCAGGAGCAGGGGATGGAGATGATGTAAATATTTATGAAAAAGATGCAAGCGGGGAGGAAGGAAAGAATGCGCTGTCAGCCTTGATAGGCTCAATAGGACTGCTGATACCCAGTCCCAGGGAGGGGGTCGAGGTGAGTTGTAGATGGTTTGAGCCAGCTTGCTTGACGTATCTATGATGAAAACGCTTGTTATATTATTCTGATTTTTTTTACGGGTGGCTGATGCAGACTAGAGCACAAGCGGCGAGACGCATGGCAGCTTCAAACGAGGCCCCGCGACCACAAGCGTGTATTGCGTTGCAGCCTGGAGAGTGTTCAATGTCGAGAATAGGAGGCTCCGAATCACCATGCCAATCTGGAGATAGACATGTGAGGTGCATTGGAGAGGATACCATAGCGTTGGATGGGCAAGAGTGTCATGGGACATCGTGTCCCAGAGACGTGCCATGCACGCCGAAGCATCAAATCGTGCCAAAAGATCGGGTGCTCGAGCCACCTGAGGCCCCTAAGAAGACTAGACTTCGTCATTCGCTGTATGAAGATGGTGAAACGCAGATACCTCCTTGCTTGGCGAGACAGCTTGACTTTGATTCCGAGGTAAACATGCTTCGTTCAGACTCGGATGAGACTCGGATGACATAAATACAATATCTTCATTTTTAAATAGGCACAGAGCCTCGTGACTTCATCTATCTCAGTGTACTAAAAGTATGAATTTTTGAACGTTGTGGTAAAAGGCTTGGTTCATCGGCCTTGCGGCCAGAGGGGCCATATTTTGCAACCATTGTTCTTTCGTGAAAAACATATATATTGTCGGTACCTAATTGGTTTTTATCATCAATGAGAACAGAATATGGTTTTCATTTACAGAGATGATGAAACTAAGCACAATACAATTGCATCAATGTACCTTTTCATGGCGACTAGTATCCAACTGGGTTGAGTTTGCTGCAGTTTGGATTTGTTTGAGTACCTCCCACTTCAGAAATTGGAGCAGGTGGTCGAATGCTGATTTATTTACCGCACGGTGTCAGCTGCATAGAAGATCGTAATCTACGACTTTATTATAATCACAATTTGGACAATCATGTAAACATCATTTCTTTACAACAAAGACAGAGATAAAGCGCTCAAGAATAAAGTCGTGGCCATTAACACCCAGCATGCTGGTACCAGGACAAAGAGAAATGCCTGCATATCGTGTCAACAATGGTGAATCTTTGTTCCCCTCGCTTATTATTATTATTATTATTATTATTATTATTATTATTATTATTATTATTATTATTATTATTATTATTATTATTAAGTATATGAAACTTAACAGAAGACACATATATTTACACAGAGCGAGAAAGATAAGATAGTGTCGTTGAAGAAACAGAAGAAGGAATTTTTGCTCACCTGTTGCTTTGACTTGAGCTTGAAAACCTTTTCAAGTGAACCCAATAGCTTGTCCATTAACGGAGATGCAGATAATGCCGCCAGCAGTCTTGGTACTTTGGTCACTTGACTACCTGCCCAAACAACTGCAAGCGTCTTCGTTACCGTCAAGCATGCACCGATGATGCCTTGACCCCCCGCTGCCTTGGATCCCAAACGACTCCAAACTAGGGCGAATGCCAAAAAGTAGTAGAGTGTATTGAACAAGCCATATGCTGCCAGTCCTGCCAGTCCTGCTGCTCCTAGTTTTTCTCTAATTGATTTATAATCCATCGACCACAGGGATGCTGCATTCTTATCCCGGAACGTGGCCTCGCCTGATCTACCGGGGCCTTTGAATTCGATCGCTGCAGAGGCTCTAGATGTACCTCTGCCGGCGGAATTGTTGACTAAACTCCAGTTATATCCAGTTTTTATAATTTGATGTCCTCTATTTGAAGATAGTTGCAGAAAAAAGGAGAGATCAGGTTGAGCAAAAGGCCTTGTCGTCCTCGACAGACACGTTTGCCTGGTGGACTCAAATCCACTTGTTCGAGTTGCGCACAAACGCATCACACTAGCTGAGTATTTAAAGATTTTAACCGAATTGAACTCATATGGGTCATAGATTTTGAAATGAAGCAATAACAAAACGTGGGTCAGGCGTTGAGAATTTATTTCATGAAGTGAAAGTTGCACAGTTATATATAGCTATGCCATCCACAGATAGTGCTCTGTACAGAGAACGAACATGTTCGATCGATCAATACATATTAATGGCTCGTACATCACTCATCAAATCCAGCAGAGTGAAGATAGTCTCCGTATGGATCCTGAGCGGTCGTTGAAAGACCGATTGGGGCACGCAAAATGTGATCAGGGATAGCAAAGGCATCGCATAATGGGACAGCAACACCTCTCAGTTCACTGCAAAGTTTCTCAATCATCCTCATGATCGCTTTAGCCTTTTCTGGAGCGATATAATCGTCATTCCTGAATAGGATATCTGAATGTATTTTGTCCAACGCAAAGAGGTCAGCCATGGCTTTCAACGACTTGCGGCAATCAGGGTCAGGGCAATCCTGGGCAGCTTGAAGGAAAGCATCAAGGGTCACACTCTCGATGTGGGCCCTTGCCAAGGCAAGTACGTGAATAAGGCATTTGTTCCAGGCGTAGAAATCTCCAGAGCGCCGAGTATGCTTTCTTAGACGTGCAGCCAATGTATGCAGCAGCCTTGCAGTTCTGTGGCGTAGTGCCCTCTTCAGGAAACGTGGGTCTCTTAGATGGGCTGGCTCTGTCGAATGTGTCACCAATGGATTAGCTGGTAGAGAATCCGAAGCCACTTGGCGTAAGTAAGACCAAGTTGATGCCACCGGAGAACCTTTGAATTTGTCAGCATACTCTTTGAGCAGTAAAGCAGAAACCTGCTGCAGCAAGACAGTGTTGTCGCCTTCAAATGTCTGGAAAATGTCGTGATCCGATCGAAGTGCCCCAAGTCTATTCACTGCAGCATATCCATGGCCACCGCAGCATTCTCGAGCAACAGATAAGGCCGCATTTGTGTAGTTGGTGGTATAAGCTTTGAGTCCAGCAGACAGTGAATGCACATCAGCGATTAGAATCTCGTCCTTTGTTCTCTTCATCTCCACATATTTGGTCACCAACACTTCCCTGGCAAATTGTAGAGCATACGCTGTAGCCAACATTGGCATCAACTTCAGCTGTTGGGTTGGATAGTCCAAAACTGACACCTCTGGACAATTTGGGGGTCCAAATTGCTGACGCTGAGCCGAATAACGCACAGCAATGGTTACAGCCCCTTTCAGGACTCCAACTGAAGCGAAAGTCAATCCAACCCTTCCACCTGTTAGCTCCCCCAGTGTCACTGCAAATCGTTTCGCGGGCGATGACAATGGGGAGGAGTACCTCCCACTTCTGTCAACAGACGCAAACCTGTCCAGTAGGTTCTCTCTCGGAATTCTCACGTTTGTGAACCGGATAGCTCCATTATCAACACCGTTCAATCCCACCTTGTACCCACAATCGTGGATTTCGACGCCAGGCACGCACTCCCCTTTTTCATTGCGAAGTGGCACGACAAATGCATGCACACCATGGTCATCCAGGGTCCCCATTGCGGCAGATGGAACCTTCAGTCTTGCAAAAACGGTAGCCATGCGGCCATCCTCGGCTGCATTTCCAATCCACCATTTAATAGCTCCATCATCTGGCGTTGTCACAATCCACTCATCATTATGAACATCCAATACAGCTTCTGTCTGTAGCCCGGCAACATTTGATCCATGCCTCAATTCAGTCATTGCAAAACACCCTGGCAGTTGAAACCGATCAATCGCGTCAAAGTATTTTTTCCTGTGTCGTTCAGTACCAAGATTCACGATAGAACCACCCCAAAGACTATATTGAACTCCAAGCTTTACGGTCTGCATGATTCCACGCATAGACAAATCAGAAACAGTTGTTGTATTTCCTCACGGTTGTAGCTTAAGAAATCATCACGACATCAACGCAAATAGCGCACCAACGACAAGTCAACCAAACTCAACAGCTCAGCAAGATAGAAATATTTCTTAAAGTCCCTGGTGAAGAACGATAGCGGCGAGTACCCTTCATCCAACATTGTCCAAAGGCATCGCCTGACAAGTTCTCTGTGCTCCTCTTTGCTCAAACCTTCCTCTTCTGCAACAAGCAGCTCTGGATGCCGTCGAAACATCCCATATACATCATCCCTTAGACCAGTCATATCACTCAAATAGTGCTCCATGATGACACTATCAAAACGCGGCAACTGCCTGTGAGCCTTCCCGGCTGCAAGAGCCGCAGAGCCAACAACCCCAGAACACTGCTCCCTCACAAGACTTGTACCTAAACCCTCCTCATTATCTCCATACCATTGAGATTTAATAGTGCTCTGCATATCTTGAACACGCCCATTGCGCATGTGGGACTCGATATGTCCCAAACGGCTGCTGCTCATGGTGTTTGTTCCGATAAATACTTGAGCGTGTTATCACCTTTGCAAGAGAGAAATGAGCCTGATATGCCCTCAATATATTTAATTTGCTAGTTTTTGTTCAAAAATACGAACTTCTGACAAATGCTGTTACGGTGAGTGTAAGTCCTCAATAGACGACGTGACGGAGTTTGCCAAGCTTACGGCGACTATCCTCCGGAGGATGGGATCCCACGAGACTGAGAACACAATGCAATCTCCCTCTGTATCTATATCCCACTGAGTTATATAATAATTTCATTCGCATTCGGTTTGGGATATCGATGTCTTGGAAAAGGAATGAAACCTGTAGCTATTCCAATTGGCTGCAGACTAGATCGCATGGCCAGGTCAGCACCGATGGTGTGATATACATCAACGAATTGGCATTTGGACTAGCACATGCATCTATCTGATAGGTACATCGATGAGCAGTGCAACGTATACGGATTGAGACGATTCAGTGCACTTTTGTACGTTTGATGGTGGCTCATGCTTCGTTACACAGACACATATCTATACACAAAAAGCATGCGAAATATGATTGTATACATGGCCTGTTTTTTGAAATCTAGGAATCATCATTGACGTGTAAAACAACAAGTCAATCAGACTGGCGTCGTCTTTAGGGATCATCTTTCTGGCTAGATACAGACTTCCTCATTTTGTCTCCATGCTCAGGCTCATCGTCTTCAATCTTGATTTCCTCATCCCTTTCCCTTTC
Source organism: Picochlorum sp. 'soloecismus' (assembly GCA_002818215.1). Lineage (NCBI taxonomy): Eukaryota > Viridiplantae > Chlorophyta > Trebouxiophyceae > Picochlorum > Picochlorum sp. 'soloecismus'. The sequence goes on along the minus strand of PJAJ01000025.1, from coordinate 106,392 downwards.
CCTCTCCCTCTCTTTCATCACTGCAGTAATTTGCTCATCCTGTTGAGCGATTTGGTTGTCTGTGACATTTTCCACAGCCTGATTTGCAGCAGGGTGCATCGGAGTCGGAAATGTAAAACCTCCCGGTGGCATATTCTGCTGCACGTGTTGCTGCATTTGCTGCATCTGAAGGCTAGGCTGTTGGCCCATGTGCTGAGACATCATCATGTTGTAGCTATATGGGTTGAACATCCACATGATTCGGGCAGTAGCTGCAGCTCTGAGGGCAGCCAAAGAATCCATTTCCTTTGCTCCATCTTCTTGTACCGTGTTTGGTTGAGCATCCTCAGCGCTCGCTTCCAGTGCCCTAGACTTTTTGTGCCATGCCCCATCTTCATGTCCGTTGCTGCCCTCATCTACTACTTTCCTCTTCTCATGAGCCTGCAGTTCATCCGGAATGGAGTCACTCCCAATACCAAATAATACTTTGGGGTCTACGCTTGCCCCAGGCGTTTTCATGGATTGTTTCAGGCTCTGTTTCATCTCCTCTTCCTTCTGCTCAAAGCTGAGGGATCTCCTTCTATCCGTAGAGTCCCCAGCTGGCCGCATGGGCAGTGTCGGCTTCCCAGGAGGCGTTCTAATAGAGTCAACCTTGCTTCCTTCGTTTTTACCAGCATGTAAACCTTGCCGTTTACCCCCAGCAGTTACTGACATATTTCTCTGCCTGCGTGCATTATCCACGTCCTGGGCACTCACCAATAAATGGGGCTTACTTGCCACCACATCGTTAAACGCCCATACAGATGAGGTAGATGGCAGGAATACAATATCTGGCAAAGTGTGTGCCCTTGGCTTTGGGTCCGTTAGCCTCGTGTACGCGGCCACCAGCCCCTCAAATGGACCAGACTCCACAGTCACATAGCATCCCCCTGGAACCTCTACACCAGGAGGTGCATCTATCCGAACGATATAAAACTGCAGCAATCACTCGCATCTATACATTATTCAAAGTTTAACAGATACCGACAAAATATGACACCGCAAGTCATGTCAACTGCCATCATGAGGGCAACCACAGCTTTTGCCCCCCCCCCTTTGTTGCACAGCGAAAAGCAAGAGATCCCATCCAGCCGCACCTTGTCGTCCTCGAGAAGCCTGTCCAGTCGGTCTCCCTCAATAGTCATCCGGGCAACCTCGACATTGTATTTTTGATTACTTTTCATGACTGATACTTGTATTCAATGACCGCTATCGTATAAATCCGCCGTTGGCCCGAGTGTGGAAGATGATTTAAACCACGAGCTGATTCGTACCCGGGTCCGCTATCCTTGTTCCTTCCAAGGGCAATCAGTCTATCCTCCGCACTATTTCAACGTGCGTTCACTAATATTTCTATCCAACGTAGAACTATAAAATTATTTTATTGGTAGGTTCGTGAGGGCCGAGGGTATAGATGTAGAAACTGTGCATGGGTGCCAGAGCGGTCGGGAGGTTCAGTTCAGTGGAGGTTCAGAGAGAGAGAAAGAACAGCAGAGTACACGGTCCAAGGGGATGCTGGATGGTATACATGTACGTACATGCAGATGAGCAACAGGGCGCCCGTCCACGTGTGTGGGAATCTTGGTCGATTGCAAGCAAATTCATCAGAACAAGTATTTCCCACGTCGACATTACCCGCCATCGTTGCGCGAATGAACCAATAACTGAAACCAGGTTTCATTATCAAGAAATTGACCAGTGGGAACCATCAATGAGTTCGGTCGGATCTGATGCATCATGGATATCCAGAATTGTGGCCTATGGGGTTCCCTTCGAACGGGCTTCGAACGCGGGCTCGTTTCTACTAATGGGCCAGGTAATGGTTTCCAGCAGCTATCGTAAAAAATGTGTAAAATCTGCGAGAGTACAAAAGGATACTGGATGTTATAAAAGACTCGCGAGTATGTAGATATTGACACTCAGTACGATGAGTATTTGGAATGTCGACCCATCGCTTCCGTCCGGGAGCAACAGTGGAATAGAGGGAGAGCCGAGAAGAAATAACAATTGTTTCGTTTTCAATCAACAGGCTGACGTAAATACCAGGGATGGGAATGGATATGCCAGGGAAGAGGTGAATGCCAGGGAAGAGGTGAATGCCAGGGAAGAGGGTTACAAGCTGACCGACGCCCAGAGGAGAATTCTATTGAACTGTGGGTTTGATCAAGATGCTTTGGATAAAATGCGGTTTCCATCGTATAAGGAAGCGTATGATTGGTGTGGGGAACAGATGCGTTCTCCAAGAAAGAGGAGGGTTTCGGAACGGGGGGAGGCGAGTGACACGGCACCACGGAAGCGGATTCCTTTGACGCAAGCGCAGAAACGGTTGCTAAGTCAGTGTGGGCGGAGCAAACGCGAAGTGGACGAAATGGGATTTGATAGTTTCCAAGAGGCGTATCGGTGGGTGGGTGATGTCTCATACGCGTACGTAATGCCTTAAGGCAAGCTTGCGATCCCTATGCATACGAGAGGGGGGGTATGGTGATTTCAATGATTTCAATGATTTTGATGACTTTGATGACTTTGATGACTTTGATGACTTTGATGGTGATGAGCAAGCCTTTATGTGGAATTTGCTTTGAGCCAATGGGAACGAATACAAATAGGCAAATGGCAGCAGGGAGGTGTGGACATGTGTATTGTGTACAGTGTCTTCGACACACAGTGGGAATGCAGAGAAAGTGCCCGGCGTGCAATAAGCGAATGAGCGTTAGATCGATTCGAAATATATATTTAGATACATAGTATTTCAAATATTGCATTAGTAATAAGTGTAATTATATTAAATAAATGTTGAATTTGAATGTTATTCCCTTAAAGAGAAGAGTGCTTGCCAGTCCTGGTCGTGCAGGACCCCATAGTATGAACCGTTTCCTGGAAACCTGTTGCCCAATGCGTCGATGCCTTTCCATGGTTCTTGTTTGGTTCTTGTGTCCCAAGGACATGAGGAATACGCAGACGGATCATCGCATACTAGATCCTTGGACTGCATATCACCGCCTCTATTTGCATAGGGAACACAAGGGATGGGGAATGGTAGTGGAATTCGGACTTCTATCGTTTCGTCGCTATTGACGATATCTTGGTCTGCTTGGCTCCAAGGAAGGAAACGGACCAATCTGAATTGGCCTGAATCGACATGCCGAGTCTCCCCAGTGCAACAGAAACCAGCATGCCTATGATTTCTATATGCCATCTCCAGCGATGGTACTATCAAAACTCCGAGTTCGTATGATAATATCCTAAACAGAGAAGTTTTGTACTTCTTACTTTGTACGTGTTCGCCCCAAGCCGCCTTGCTTAGATTGTGACTGGTGATGCATATCCAAGCAATCTCAGTTGACTCTGAGTCATACCTGAGATATGTCTTCATATGGGGCATGGCTCTCTGCCTCCCAGCCTTGCTGCCGTCCCAACAGTGATATCTTGGCATTAAAAATGGTTTTCGTATGCGATCTGGGTACCCTGGAATGCTGCCTCCGGCAAACCATCCTTCCAAGGAATCACGAATCTCCTCAACAGATGGCCAAACGAGTTCAAGTGGGCACAGCGCTGCATTTTCTATGCCAGCCACAGCCGGTGCACCGAGAGGATGTCCTTGTTCTCCATATCTCCCTGATGATAAACTCTCGGTAAACCCGCGCAAAAAATTTGTCGATAGATTTCCAATGCTAGAAAACTGTGCCACTATTGGTGCGCCTGCAAATTTTTTGTCAAACAAGGGTTCCTTTTCCAGGCATACCTTGAGCCTCGGATGACCATACTTTGTTCGATCGGCATCTCTATATTCAAATGGTTTTGACGGTACCGATGCAATAAGGTGTCCACGAGCAGAAGAAAAATCAATGCTTTGTATCAAATCTATGCCATTCGAGAGCTGCCTTGCAGGCAGGCCCAAAGCCTTGACATACTGCACAATCTCCTTTTCAAAATCAGATGATGGCGGGGATTCCGCATCCTTACATGGAAAGTCTTGAACAAAGGCCGTCTGTGACTTGTTATTCACATCCGAATACAGCAAGTTGGCAGTATGAATTATAACTCGCATTCCTTTGCGATACTTTAGAAGAAACGCTTTGCTATGATACGTCCCATATGGGGGGACATCAGGGGAGACAACACAGTACTCTTCTGCATCCATCCCCAGACGTTCAAGACTTTGAAGAAATGGCGCATTATCCTTTTGACCATGCACAATAATCAACTGATCCGCAAAGAATAAATGAGGACATGCGGACGCCAGCCATGCCATATCAATCATAAAATTCGACACGAGCGCCCATTGAATTGCTCCAGAGCAAGCCTCTGTCAAGTCAAACCCCAGAGGCCCTTCATTCGCCCATTCCGGAATCCCCCGCGTCTTTAGCAATTTCACAGGAAATTCAAAGTCCAAAGACGATGTCTCGATTTTCCCCTTTTCCGGGTTTCGAACAGCCTCACATTCTCCTTCCGCTGTAAGGTCAATCACGTCATGTCCATCATCTCTGCCAACTGACTCGGTTTTCTGTCTCTTTCTTTGCTCCATAGCATTGATGTTTGACGCTATTATATTATTTCTATCACTTTTACAAGATCTGGTACTACTACCCAATCTATGCCTCCAAAGCACTCTGCTCCATTGATTCATGCGATAATATACTGTTTTCTTTTGAAAACCTGTATAAATTTACACTGCATCAACCACGGGCACCGCAATTACAGAGTAATAAAATAGTCTACAACGTTCTAGGAGGACCAACACGTTCAATTATCAGGAAATCCCCTCTGGAATCCTCAGCAATTCTATACTTGGCAGTTAGGGCCAATGTCCTGAAAGACCCTTTTCCTTTTGGAGGCAATTCAAAGCTCTTGCCCCCTGGTAAATCTAATCTGGCTCCTTTGAACTCGAATGAACATCTTTTTGTCTCCTTGTCAAAGTCAATATAACTGTCGACCACGAAAGCGCCTTCGGGGGGGAATTCGATGCAGTTTTGCAACCTGTTTGAATTCAAATCAACAACTTGGTAGACTTCACCTGCTTGAGTCCCAAATATGCTGGCATACTTGAGAATAAATAAAATCTCCTTCTCAGTTGTCCATACCAGTCTCCATGTTGCGTCAAGAGATTTAGGGTTCAGGTTCCTGAGAGATTCTCCCTTGGATGTTAGGTCTCTGAGTTTTGAAAAGCTTGCCTTGAGCTCTCTCAGCTGACCTGGTGTTGTATCGATGCCTCTGTTTGTTCCTTCTGCTATGGCGATGACTTCTTTAAGAATCTCATCTGATTGACTGGTTGTACCAAATATATTTCCAATCTTTGGCTGTTGGATTCTATTAGTGGTAGATATCCTTTGAGGGGCCGTAACTCTGTGTCCCCGGGATGCATCTTGGGCACGCAACCGCGCAGCATTACCCTTCGTAATGGGAATCATGGTAAGATTTCTTTAATTATTTTACTAGCAATCAATTTTAGAAATAATAATCTACAGCCAGGGATATGGCATGCGTCTTTTGAAGTTGTACAATCCGAGTGGTGTATCTCGAGATACGAGGTCACGCCATCCGGTACCAGTATGGGCTTGAACGAGAAGAAGACAAGGTGGTTCTTAATCTCGGAATAAAATATAGCAGTACAATGAAATAGGTCTGGATCAAATATATCGACACAATATTGAGCATTAAAAGTAAAACAATGTAGATCTAAATGCCTTCTAGCTTATCGTCCATCTCAGAATACAGGTTTTTCAGGCGTTCGAGAGTGTCTGCATCTGGGTTCCACATGCCTCTGCCTGAGGCCTCAATCATTCTCTTTACTATATTGGCGAATGCTTCTGGGTTATTTTCTTTCAATTTATTAGCCATGGCTTCGTCAAATGCATACGTTTCTGCGGCCTGATCCCATGTCCAGTCTTCCTGGAATGTCACAGTGGCACCCCAACCAATCATTGCAGTCATCCTTTGAGAAATCTCAAAAGCTCCTCCAGAACCAGAAGCAGCCATAGATTCTGCCCACTTAGGGTTTAACAGTTTGCTTCTATACTCCAAGCGAAGTACATCTTCAAGTTCCCTGGGCTTGACATCCTTTGAAAACGTTTCAATGATGGAGCAGCCAACTTTGGCACCATTACCTTTTGCCGATTCTGCTGCCTTCTTTAGAGCCCCAGTGTTGGCATAATACTCTTGAATATCTGTCAACCCATACTCTACAGAGTCTATCTCTTGGACAACACGATCTGTTGTGGAAAGTAGGCTCTCCAAAACCTCTGGACGGGCTGTACCCTTCTCCGATCCCTTTCCATAACTGAAGGCATTGCGAGAAACCCACGTGGAGCCCAATTCCTCTCCATCGTCCCAATTTGATGCACCCACTCTTTCATTCACCATAGATCCATAATCTCCAGCTGGGTTAGAGAAAAGTCGTGCTGTTGGATTCTCCAATCCTTTGGATTCCATGTTCTGGGCATGCTTCTTGATGAAATTCATCTCTAATGGTTCGTCTGCATCTGCAGCTCTCTGGAAGAGGTCATCCAACAGATCGAGGACATTCTGAAAAGAGTCTCTAAATATTCCACTGACATTGCAAAGGACATCAATGCGTGGTCGCTGCAAATCTGATAGTGGAATTAGCTCAAATCTTGCAATTCTACCTGTGCCCTCCTTGACAGGCCTGGCACCTATGAGCGTTAGAGCGATTGCAACACTTTCTCCCTTTGTCTTGATGGCATCAAGTCCCCAAAGTGATACAGCTACAGTCTCTGGATATAATCCTTCACTGTCTTTCCTATGGGCATCGATTATTGCTTCTGCAGCTTTGCCACCACGGATCATCGCAGCTTGACTTGGCATTCTGTAAGGATCCAAGGCATAGATATTCCTTCCTGTTGGTAAGACTCCTGTACCATCTCGTAAGAGATCCCCTCCTGCTTCTGGGAGAATATACTCTCCATTCAGGGCTTTGACAACGGATGTTAGCTCATTGCTATTCTGCAGAAGCAGGTCTCTAATGACAAGGGCCTCTTGGGCAAGTTCAAATTCGCCTTCTTGACAAAGGCCACTGGCTACGAAATCATCGAATGATCTTTCCGGACTGGATACAGAAATCTCGTGCAATAATGCATCAGATACAGTTCCATCAAAATATGCTGAGAGATACTTTTCCATTTGTTCAGGATTTGGTGGACGCCCCAGTACATGCAAGCCCTCGCTGTAAAGCCTGTTCTCAACTTCTAAGAGATAGGTATACAACCGAGATACATACTCTGAAAAGTCATCTGCATCTATGGAATCAACATTCTCAGAATTCAGTTCCAAGACTTCTCCATCAGTCTGATAGGGGCAATCTTTTTGCAAGCCAACACTATCCATCAGTTCTACCATTGGCACTCGCAGTTCATCTATTCCTTTTTCAGATTCTCTGTACTCCGAAACGATTGCATTAAGTTCCGCTAACTGCTTGTACAAACCCGAACGACCATACGGTGGAACATTATGACTTACTGTGGTACCATATCCCCTTCTTTTAGCAATAATTGATTCAGATGGATTGTTTGCAGTGTAAATATAAATATTTGGCAGGTTTGACAGCATTATATCCGACCACGAGAGTCCAGTATTGCCTAATGAAGTTCCTGGAAGCCATTCTGATGTTCCATGCGTACCACAGTGAATTACGGCATCAGCATCAAAGTCATTCTGCAAGCATTCAACTAATTGTTAGCATTTGGCAGAATGGATTCAAAAGCAACAGCGTCGACTTGCCTCGAGCCACTTGTAAAATGCTGCATACTGAGGATGAGGGGTTAAATCACGTTCAAATAAAAGACGCATAGGATCTCCCTCAACACCAAGCAAAGGCTGGACACCGATAAACACATTTCCAAACTGTAGTCCTGTGATAACACTGTCACCATTAACAGCCGTAGACAAACCAGCTCGATACTGACCAAGATCACCCCAGGCCTTTTGCATTTTTCTGACAAGAATGTCAGGGCTTGGGAGAAATGGCATTGGACCCCACTCATTCGGTCCCCAGGATTCATCAAATGTCAAGTACGACCTCAGCTGTTTTGCAGATATATTTTGTCCTTGAGGAGTTGCTCCAATTTCTGATGTTCTTGAGGAATATTCTTTCTTGATATAATCTGCCCCTCTAGATAAAATATTTTCTTTTGATATTTCTTTGAGGTACGTTACTATTGCCTCCCCATCAACAGGTGAAGGCAGACTTCCTACATCATATCCTGATTCCTTGAGTGTTATGAGTATTTGCTCCACTGATTTTGGCACGTTCAACAGTGCAGCAGTTCCTATAGCACCGACACCCGGGGGAAATCTATAGAATAAAAAGTATTGGTCAGTAACAAAATATCTGTCATTTTGATTGAAATGTGTTTCTAATCTCATTGATAGGGACATACCCATACAGAATAATAGCAACCTTCTTCTCTGAAGCTTCCTTCTTTCTAAGATTGACCCATTTCTTCACCCTCCCTGCTAATCTAGTGACTCTCTCGGGCACAAGATATATGTTTTCTCCAACAAGAGCACCCAGTGGAACTGAGTCGATCGCCCCATCTAGCTCTGGCAAAGAATAAAGTACCACACTCTGCAATCCAGCAACACCTTGGTCAACCCAGGATGCCATATCCTGAATTAAAAGCGGCGCAGCAATAATATAAGGAATGTTTTTGGATGATAAAATTGCTTTTGCAATATCAATTTGACGTCCACCTTCCATAGTTCCAGAAGGACCGCCAACAAGAGGAAAACCTATGGTGTTAATAATGGCATCGACATGGACCGAGCCTTGTGACAGAGTCCCGCTAACAGCCCCTGACCGTATTGCTGCCTCCTCATACAAAGTAGTCAGCTGGTCCCGAACAATAGTATGAGCTTCCACTCCATTAATAAATATGGGCACAGGAATAATTCCCTCCTTTTCCATGCAAGTAATCAAATCAAATATGTATGGCTGATTCGTGATGACATGTTTTCTGTATAACAAAATGGCTGCCCTAGGAGCCTCAAGATTTTTTCCCAAGGGCCCATGGGCATCATACCATTTCATGTATTCTGCGGGAGACCTAAAGTATTTACCTACTGCTTCTGGGTGTAAGCAGCCAGTGGGGGGCGTTTCCACCAATGCCTCTGGCTCTGGAGGGGCAGTAGGAAGCTCAAAACATTCTCTTAGGATATACTTTATCATTGATGACACATTTTCTTGTCCTCCTTGATTCCAATACGAATATACTGTCAACCAATTCCTTAGGTCTTTTGCCTTCTTTCCTGGCAAAAACTTGAGAAGTTTAGGTCCAATCTTTAGAAACGAGAGATACCCTACAAGTTTATCTTCCTCTTTTCCGCTTCCAAACAAGCTCAGTACTTTCTTAACCGCGGGAGGGGGGCCTGATTTCTTCCCTCCAGGTGCCATGACGAACCCACCAACCTGAGTGGAACTCATCAGTTCCAAAGCAGACTCAAAGATGAAGCGATACGGAATATTTTGGATATGCTGATTCAACCACTCGACTTGATCAAAGTCAAAAATCAAACTACTAAAGAATACATCAGCACCCGCCAATGCCTTTTCAACTTCACCTTTCCTACTTTCTAAATCCCTGTCTGAGAAAACAATCAATTGTGCTGATGGATATGAAGCTGCAAGATCCACTGCTACCTTTCTATACAATTCCGAGTTGAATGACTCGAACCCAGTCAGAAGAACAATTCTGACCGAAGATCTCTTTAACTTCATGGACTCTCCCCCAAGGCTATCATCAGATTCCCCCATTTTAGGTTCTATAGCACCATACAAGCTTTCATAATCACTCCGAGCACTAGACTGCCTCTCCTTCTCCAACACTCCAGCCTCAGACAGTCCTTTCATTCCAGCAATCCTATCTTGAAGCCGCTTCCTCTTCATTTTGAGTGCTGTCACTTCTTTCTGAAACATCCTCCACTGTTCTGGAGTCTCTTTTTCCGCTGCATGAAGCAGGAGCTCCATACCTTTCGGGTTGTCCCTGGACAGCTCACCAAATTTACCTTCATTCATATTCCCGATGTCTACGTCTCTAATCGCCTCAGAAGCAGACTCTTCCCTTGACAGGGCAGCCACAACACTCTCAGAACCAAATGTTTCCTTGTACAGTGCATCAATCGCCTCTTGTAACTCCAGGACCTGGACTTGATTATTTATTATATTCAATCAATTATACAATGCTTGCGCAACGAATACTCCAAGACATGCATACACGCATACCAATATCAGGGAAGATACACTGAACACACCTCTTGCTTTTCCTCCCGCGCCAAATCTACCTCCTCATTTTCACCAACAACAGGATTCTCCTCTTCATCCTCAAATGACTCAATAAATTTCTCTGTTTGGCTCACAGTCTCTTCTTTCGCAGCGGAAACCAAAAACCGGTGCCAAGCTTTCCCAGGACCACAAATCGTCTCCCTCCTTTCACACCGCCTCGAGCCCCCCTTGGACCCCAACAAAATACGAGTAGACTGATTGTAAGATAAATAATTCATACATATCCCTATATATCTACGATCTGCACCGCTTCCGTATCCCCCCAACGGCTGGGAATTCATCTCGCCCACGAACAACTCTCCAAATTGCAAAACAGCGCAATGTACTGATGTAAATGGTCCTGATGTATCTATTTTTATATAATATATCTTTCTGCTTCATACAAAAATTCAGAAATTTCTTATGTTTTTCGGTTCAGGTACCCAATAGGTGGTGCACTCATATTCAGCTGATGCTGACCAATCCTCATGACCAGCTGAGGTTTAAGCCAGGTTGAATACAGGCCTGTAAAACTGTATCTATCATTTTCTCCTAGACATCGAACATTAGTATAGTAACGACGAGTATTTTAAGAGAGAGGGTAACAATGCATGACGATTGGCAAGTGCATTTGAGATCGAGAGCGCCGAGTAAGGCATGAAGAGCATGACTTACTGAGGCGATCTGACTATCGAGTAGAGATTCGCTTTTATTCGCCTAATGCTTTATAGTTATGATTGGTTTGGGGTCCAGATTCTTAAATGCAACCGAAGAAATGAACCAGATTTCAACATCTCTCCTTTTTTAGGTTCCTGGCATGGATTCTGGCATGAAGTGACATGAAGCTAGATGGAGTCCCAGCATGCGGATGGGAATGTTAAAATTGGTACCCGCGAAATGTTCCGTGTTGTAATGTTATTCAAAATAGCATGTAATGATGTAATACAGGGAAGATAGATCTTATAAATGTGGAACTTACTATTATGGCAGCTGTGGCTCCTACTCTGGATATTGGTGTTGCAGGGACAGAAAGAGCTATGACTCATGCAAAAGTGGAGAAATCGAACACAGATACGGTTCGAAGGAGACTGAGTATCGATATAATGAGCAATATTGGGAGTGTGAATCCTACAAGTATTACTACTGCTACAAAAAAAAATATGGCAAGTATTGCTGCAGAAACGTTTACCAATCAGGTTTGACGGCGTCCAAAGAAATCAATACATAACTTGCTAACCAATAAAAATATAAATTCACATGTCCATTCTTCATCATCATTTCAATCACGCCATTCATCTTTGTTTTATTTTGTATGCTAATGTATTGATTCATGGGCACGTCATTTTGCCAAATAATCTCATCAAATCCAAGTGTACGTAACAATTATATTAAAGTAATCTGGTACTAATCAAGCTTCACGCCCCTCATTGCAGCCGATAGTCCAGGGACAACGGCATTCGCCCCTCCAACAGGGAGATCATCAGGAACTGGCAATTCACCAAATTGGAGATATCGTTCAAATGCCTCGAATTCCTCATCCGTGCCGTGCCCTTTCGTCATCATCTTCTTTTCCCAACTACAAGAAACCTTGCTAGTCTCTCTAGTAATCCCCTCGTCCTCAGGGGACGTCAACTCTGCCGGCAGGGCGCCCATTTCAAATCTTTCAAGGCCTCCAAAAATTGCCCCTTTTGTGCTAGCGCCATGCCTCTGCGAAAGAAAGCCTTCGCCCGATGCAATCGCTTTATGTATATGGCCTGATACGAGATTATTTTAGAGCTCATTTCAATCGTTTCTTCGTGCTTGCCCAATTTCGAAAAGCAGGCACAGCAGTTAAGTTCAGCAGGTACTTTTGACATCACGAGCCAAAAAAAATCCTGTTCCTTCCCGGAGGAATTTGGTCGCTCCAAATATTCATCAAACATTGAAGCTGAGGATTGGTATCCTTCCAAAGCATGTTCATATTGCCTCTCAGCGAAAAGTGCATTGCCTTTTTCCCTTCGAGCGTCTGCCTGGCCCGACAACTTTTCCAACTCCTTATCCTCCAAGGTACGCCCTTGCAAAGCACCTTTTTGCCGACTCTTAGATTTTTAGCCTTCTCTTTCTTAAGTTTCCCCATGTACACGAATCAGTAGTACCAGTGGTACTATTACGTTGCGGACAGGTGATGACGGTTGTCGGTAGTGTTCTCCGGTACCAAAATAGTACGTTCCGAAACAAATGACACAGTTATTCTAGTTCACCCTTTTGCTTTTACTTCTCCGACACTAAAAAAATGTATCACAGTAATGAGAACAGCCTATACACGATGCCGAACTTGTCTAAGTGATGCCCTGGATGAAGGGACTGTGGATCTTCGTTTCCCTGGGAACAATGTTGCTGTGTGGTCTTCTTGATCATGGTTCTGATCAGAAGACCTATTTCTGGCACATGCTGGACCTGGATCAGCAGCTTCAAACAAGGGAAGGAGGGCTCGAGGCTTTAGATCAATCAAATGAGGTGCAGCAGCTTGCATGGTCCAGCTGGTAAAGGCAACACACTGCACTGCCTGAGACCTTGACTCCGAATCAAAGTGCGTGGAGACTTGAATCATTTGCTTTATCCATTTGGATGGTTTTGGCTTTCCCGAGAAGAAGTTGCATACGTTATCCCAGAATTGTAGCACTGTCTTCAGAAGATCTGTACTAAAGGTTAATACGCTTCCTTGATTGTCGCCAGAAAGTGAATCTTTACTGTTCAAAATATTGTCAGTCATTTTCATTGCTGCATGCATTTTGCCAATTATGTCTTCCACATCTTTGTAGAGTTCCTCATCGTTTGCTTGGTGAATATATTTGGCGAGTACATTGCTTCCAGAGCAACACGTCTTGATAGCATACTCAAGGGATTCCAGCACAAGTGTTTTGCTGAAAGCCGTCTTGCCTGATTCAGGTGTATTGGACATCAAATATACATAAAACTCGTTCTGATAGAAATAGAAGGTGGCTAAGCTAGAGTATGGATACCAATACCATCCGTAGTCAGTAGATAAACTTGGTATACATGCATCTATTGCAGATTGGTGAATAGCAGACACTGCTGTCGACCAAGATTGATACCATTGGTGTTGTATGTTATGTTGCTGGGTCTGATGTTGTCCAGCAGCAATGCTCAAACCTTCTGAAGTCTGAAGAGCCATAGTATCCCATGCCACTTCTTCTTCTAAAGTGGCCAACTTTGAAATCGCTGCTGGGTACATGGCTTCTCTCGCATGTAGATAAAAAAATCTGAGAAGAGTCAACTCGAGATCAAACAGTTCCTCAGACACGCTAGACTTGGTGATGGTATAGTCTATCGATGCGGTACAAGCCACAAGTGCTTGAGCATCCGTTGCACAGACGACAGGATACCCACCCGCATATAACCAGCTGTTCCAAAGGTTCTCGTCAGCTGGCAAACCTCTTTTTTCTTTGCTATCCGCCGTCACTTCAACCGTATATTCCCGGCAGACGGTATCTTTCAGGGTCAAAAAGCAGTGGTCTTCAGTGATACACATTCTGACTCCTTCGAGGTCTTTATGCCCATACTCAGATGCCAATATTTGACAAAAGCAGTACGTACAAGTCACAACCCCTGCACAATCCAGCACTCGACGCTTCACGGTGCGTTCACTATCCAAGTATCGAACAAAGCTGTACACATGCTGGGCATGAGTGATATTTTTCACTGCAGAACCGTTCAATCTAGCCCATATCTCATCAGCAATATACTTGACCTTTCTTCGTGCATTCTCGACTTCCCGGAGATCATTGCCTTGATTCACAACTTCCTGTTTTTCACTATCCTTTGGCACCATATCGGAATGCTCTGGCCCAGAGCAAGGAAGAAATTTAGACAAGCCATCATGCAATCCGTGAATAAACGTTCCCACGAATTCACTGTACAGCTCATCCACTAAGCTTGGCTCGAACGACAATTCGCTATTCTTCTCTAGAGTTATCGCATTTTCTATTACGCCCAGAGCTATGGAAAATTTTGCAACGAGGCTGGGCGTGTCGTGATCTGCATCCACAACTCGTCTTGCCAAAGACTCTAGGTACCCAACTTTAGATGCCACTACTTCACTACCGCCCATTGGAGCAAACGCGATACATCCATCTATAAATTCATGTCATATCCTCAAGGATGACAACTGTACATTTTAAATTACGAAATTGCTGTGCAAACTTGAAGTGAAGCCTGTAATTTGTTCAGAAGATGAGTCTTCTTCATCATAAAGAGTAAGCACCAATCTGAAGAGAAGAAATAATTCTTTAATTTGAATCTGATTCGCACAAAGGCGATTTTATTGAAATAGAAAGACTGGACATCTTGTAAAAATGAAGAAGACAAGGGGAAGAGGGAAGAAACGAGCGAGAAAGGATGAAACACAACAAGAAGATGCAGAGAGTATTGACAATCACAACCAGGACAACAACGCCTCGGAACCGAAGGGAAAAGAGAGCGATGGAACTTTGCAGAAAGCGAATTTGTTAGATGATGAGAAAAAAGTAGATAATGGGAATCCAGAAATGGTGGATGAAGGGGAGAAGGAGCAAGAGGAGAAAAATGCAACAAACGGGCGAGTTGAAGAAGGAAGCGATGAGGATGCGTTTCCTTTGTATCAGGGACATGGAAAATCAAATAAAGAGATTAAAAGAGGCAATGAATGTCCATATTTGGATACAATAAGTCGTCAGGTGCGCGAGTTAAGGTGGTTGGTTTTGATGCTGGTCTGGAGCCTGCTGAAAATGAAAGGACCTGTTTTGACGAGTATCGCCTTCATTTCTTGTAGAACCTCGACTTTGATTTTGAAAAATGCTGCTCAGTATCCTTATCAAGAGTTAACATTTATGTTTGTCTTGTCTGCGGAAAGTATTTTCAAGGGAGAGGGCCAACAACTCATGCCTATACCCATGCTCTAGAGATGGGGCACCATTTGTTTATGAAGCTGGATTCTGGGAGGACGTACTGCTTGCCTGATATGTATGAAATAACTGATAAGTCGCTCACGGATATCCAGTATGTGTTGAATCCTAGCTTCTCTGCCGAAGATGTTTCAACGCTGGAGTCTAAGACTACGTGGGCAAGGGCGTTGGATGGGACAGAGTACATGCCAGGGCTGATTGGTCTGAACAACATGAAGGCAAACGATTATGTTAATGTTATTCTACAAGCGTTGATTAGAATCTCTCCACTCCGGGATTTCTTTTTGCGTCGAGAAAACTATGCATATTGTTCAAGTCCCTTGGTTGAAAGATTTGGGGAGCTTGTGAGGAAAACTTGGAATGCCAAGGCATTCAAAGGTCACGTATCACCACATGAATTTATGCAAGCAGTGATATCCTCGAGCTCAAAGCGTTTCTTAATCGATAAACAGTCAGATCCCGTGGAATTTTACTCCTGGTTGTTGAACACACTGCATGCTGACTTGACAGGAGGGAAAAGAAAAAAGCCATCCATAATAACAGAATGTTTACAAGGCGAAATTGAGGTGACAACAGAGGCTGGAACGGGGAGAGCAAAAGATAGTAATCATGAAATTGTAGGCATAGTTCCATTTTTGCTGCTGACGCTGGATTTGCCTCCTGCTCCCTTGTTTAAAGATGCCACATTAGAAAAAGTGACAATTCCTCAGATTCCAATATTTGATTTGCTCAAAAAGTTTGATGGAGAGACAATTCAGGACGATGTCAGGCTTGGTAGGAGGAAAATGAGGATTACCAGGCTACCCAAGTATTTAGCCTTGCATGTCAAGAGATTTTTGAAGAATCAATTCTTTGTTGAGAAGAACCCCACAATTGTCAATTTCCCGGTAAAAGGCCTGGACCTAGGAGCATGCATTCCATTGCCTCCTGGCCAAAGTGCCGTGTACGATCTAGTAGCAAACATTGTACACGAGGGTAATTTGCAAGGTGGTTCGTATAAAGTTCACGTCCATCGAAAATCCGAGGCAGCCTGGTACGAGGTACAAGACCTACGACTGCTAGATGTCTTGCCCCAAGTCGTTGTCTTATCAGAAGCATATCTTCAAGTATACTGCCTTCGTTGAAACGATCGATCCATAGATATTTGAGATTTGCATTAATTCAGCGACCATATCTCTCTCGTAATTTATATGCCTGCTTATGTATCGTTTACAATGAAATGGAAAATGAAACAGAAATTTTCATCTAGATTTTTGAGTTCTGAGTTGTTGAATTAAAGACCGTGTCGATGCTATTTCGGCCCTCAAGTCATCCGCAGCCTCCTCTATATCTATCTTTCGCATAGCAGACGACGCCTTGTCACTACCAGGAGTAAGTAGGGCATCTTCAGAGGCTCCAGTGGCTTCTGCCATGTCTCGTCTAGATCGAGCCATAACCTCCTGTTGAAAGTCACTGCAATTATCGGATTGAATATCGTAGATGTTTCCCCCTCTATACCATTGCATTTAACATCACATCTAGCACATCATACCTAATCTCTTTACGAATCTCTGCCTCCATTTTCCCAAACTCGGCCAGGGCATCTGCTGCTGCGTTACCCAATCGTTCGTTCAAGACTTCAGCGAAAGCTTTCCCGACGAAGAAAGATCCCAATATCTCCATACTATCACTACCTGAAATCAGCAAGCTCAACATCAATCAATACAAACAACATTGCAAATCGACAAAGGACTGAAAGACATGAACCCACAAAAAAATACACAGACAAGTTCAGGGCATCCAGGTGCCCTCTCCCACGCATTGATCCAATGCATTTCATAATACCTGTATCATTATTACTGCCGTTAGAAGAAGAGGATGGTGAGAATACTGTCACAGTTCTATGTCTTGTTGGTAAAAGGCCTAGTCTCTTGGACTGACAGGGACCTCTGCAAGTGGTCTTTTTTGCCACCTGATGGAGACGCATACTGCAAATTTCAGCAAGATATATCTTCAATAGAATCAATATGATATTTTTATAGACACAAAACGCAATTGCAGATGTTTTGGCTGCATGCTGCTTTTGAAAGGTCCAGATGGCCTGATCCACATGGCTAGATCTGCTTGTTGATTCTTACAGCTCCCGTGAAATTGCAAATGTTGCACTGTAAATTGATTTGTTATCTATTTTTTTGTCTTGAAAAAACAGCCATGTAGATTCGAGAGGTGAGTCGTCACAATTTGAATTATCGAATGCAGATGGGTCATGCTGTTGCATGCCCAAGGCACTAACACTCCCGATCCATAAATGCCCATACGGCGGCTGTATGTATCGTATTTAAATGTGCCTAAAAGAACATTTGGCTTTGTAAAAGCGATTTTGACGGACTTGCACCGCTCGATCGCACGTTCGTGCCAAACACTTCCAAGCATCTTTCACGACAATGATTTGCTGTTACATATTGTTTCGCAGGGTTGAATGAAAACCAAAATTGCCACGAATGAAAATTGTCACGACAAGCGAGAGGTATCTGCTCTCGCCGCCAAGCCCAAAGCCATGACGCTTAGAGCAGCAACGCTGATAGCAGCAAAAGTTGAGCTGTTACCACCGTTTCTCTGAGTCGAATGGGGGGACGTAATTTCCTCCAGATGGTTAACTTGGAATGACTCAGGACCATTGTTCTCTTCGCACGTCGCCTGTACTCTGTTTACTTCTTGCTCTTCGCAGATGGGGTTATGGCACTTTGGAGTTGGTGATACAACTGATTTCTTGGAGCTATGCAACTCACGAAGTTGGGCACATAATTCCACATTTTGTCTCTCTAGAATGTCCATGAATTGGCACCTTTTCTCCAAGGAGTCAATTTTTGTATTCAATGCAGCAACAGTAGATTGATGCTTAGCCTTAGTGGAGGATACCAGCCACTCTGCAGCTCTCAAGGCATTCTGCAGTTCTGTTTGCTTGTCCAAGAATGCAACCTCCATTTCTTTGCGCATTTCTTCCTGGGCATTTATCTTTTCGAGTAAATCTCCAATGAGTCTTGATTTCGTTTTCAATTGGGCTTCCAGCGAGTGCATTTTTCGCTCAACATCATCCTTCTCTGCTTGAATGGAATGAAGAATGCTTTCTGACTGTTGCAGACGAGTCTGCAAGAAAAAAGATCAAAGCTCAGTCGGTCTTTACTTTGCTCGTGTAATCTCCTCGGGTAGCTACAGATGTCTAGTCAATGCGCAATGCAAGCTCGTGAAGACCGCATGCCAGAACAGACAAAACCCCAATCATCAGATACACTACATGGGTGAGGATGAGTACACCAGAACCCAATTGAGATCTTGCCTTTGTTTCCTCCAAAATTCGAGCCGATTGCTGAGCGGCAATCTCTGTCAAATTTTGTTTGCTTACGTTCTCTTTGTTGTCAGCAATTTTCGTTTTGAGATTCTGCATGATCATATCGCAATAAAATTATCTCCAGTTGGGCAGAACATTAGTTGGGGTTGCATTTACGTCCAACTGCAATGATTAGTCAAATCGATTCATTACGGCTTACCTCAATCTCCTCCTCCAACTTGGCCTCTACTGAAAGTTTGTCCTGGAGAAGGCGACGAATGCGCTCATCTCGTTTCGCCACCACATTTTCAGCCTCAGCAATTTTGCGAGATAGTGATTCTGTTTTTTCACCCAGTTCCTTAATAATCATTTCCTGATCTCTGATCCCGTGCTCCTTCTTCTCCAAGGTACTTTCATAGGTCTTCAGATTTTTGTTTGCATGCAGCATCTCGCTCTCGAGCTTTTGTAGCCTGGCCGAAGCAGCTGCGGATGCCTGTATTGCATCCTCCTTCTCCTTCACGACATTTCGAATCTGAGATTCCAATGCAGCCAAAGAAACCTGTTTCTCTATATGGACCTCTTCAAGTCGAGCTTCGACAGACTTCAGCGTATTTGAAACATCGTTGTAACGTTTATTTCCCGCCTGAATAGAGTCTTCCAAATTACTGCAGACTGCTTGCAGCCTGTCATTTTCTTGTTTCACAGCTGACAACTCCTCAACAACAGACTCCCTGTTGTTGCTCTCCGTAAGGAGCTCCATTCGAAGCCTAGATAAATTTCCTTCCAAAAATTTGATCTCAGAGTCCTTGGAAGCCAGCTCTACTCGATGAAGTTCATTACCTTGTTCCAATTGCTTTCTCAAGACATCTGAACCATTCAGTGCATCCTTCAGATCTTTTTCAGTTTTATCAATAACGTCGTGCTTTGACCTTAATGATTTTTCTAAATCTTGGATCTTCAAAAAGCTAACCCGAATGACTTCCTGCGAAGCATCCTCACTTGAACGTAAATGACAAAGCACCTGCTTGGTTTCAGACAGCTGAAGCTGAAGTGATTTCGATTGTTGTTCATATTCTCTCTTTTTTGCTTCAAGATCCTTCACTCTCTCGGAAGCAACCTTCATATCAATCACGTATTTTTCATCCTTTTGCAATAGAGAGTTCTGAAGTTCAATCTTTGTCTGATGCTCCGAGTCGAGCTTTGTTGCAACCTTTGAGATCTCCTCTTCCAAGCGGTGGCAACGTTGCTGAGATCTCTCAACTTCCATTGTTTTCTCCATCACTTGATTGATTAAAGAATCGGCCTGTAGTTTCATGCCCATAACATTCCTCTCAAGATTTTCAATGCTTGTACTATTATCTTGCAATATTTGTTCCTTCTCGGTAAGTTTCCCTTCGAGTTCAACGATGCTTTCTTGTAATCCCCTGACCTTCACAAATGCCTTTGACAAAATTACTTTTGCTGCCTCCCCTTTGGGAGTTCCTTGCGATTTGGCCTCCTCAATAGCATCATTTTGTATACAGAGCTCCTTGCCTAGGTGATCGATTTGTCCATTCAACCTGCCGTTCACCCTTTCGAGATTGTCACACAGGTCCTGCAGATTTTGAAGTTCAGCCTGCAGCCTTATTTTGTCAGCCTCGTGGGATTTCTCAAGATTGATCTTAACTTCCCTTGCCTGTTCTAATTCTATTCTGAGGCTTTCAATCTCTTGGGATGCCTCAGTCTGTTTCCGTTCACTTGCTTGTTCCAGCTCATTTAGTCTGGCAAGCAAGCCTTGCTGCCCATCCTCAGCCTCTCTCAACTCCTTCACGAGGCGCCGAATTTCACTGTCTGTTTCCTGACAAGATAGTTCTGTTTTGTATCTCTGTTCCTTGAGCTCTGAACATGTCCTGAGGTACTTTTCTTCGAGTTCCTGGAGCTCCTTCCTCGTAGTCTCGAGACATTGCTCCCTCTGAAGAAGCACCTTTTCAGATGCCTTCTGAGCATCTTCATACGTTTCGCTCAGCTTGGAAATTTCCAACTCCTTCTCTTGAATGGTAGCTGTCAGAGATTTTTTGGACTGATTGGCGGCAGAAAGATGCTTTTTCTTTTCGTCAAGCTCGCT
This sequence comes from Picochlorum sp. 'soloecismus', assembly GCA_002818215.1. Lineage (NCBI taxonomy): Eukaryota > Viridiplantae > Chlorophyta > Trebouxiophyceae > Picochlorum > Picochlorum sp. 'soloecismus'. The sequence goes on along the minus strand of PJAJ01000025.1, from coordinate 85,747 downwards.
CTTGACCGATTTTAAGCTATCCATTAGTGCAACTCTATCAGTCTTGAAACCAGCCCTTGCTCTTTCATGTGCATCACGTTCTTCGCTGAGCAAATACTCCACATCCGATATTCTCATCTCTGAAGCATGTATCTCAGATTTCAGTTTGGCGATGATGGCTTCTTTTGAGCCCAGATCTTTTTCATTCTTAGCTTTCGATTCAGTTAATAACTCAACCTTCTTTTTCAACTTGACGGTCTCAGTACAATGCTGAGCATTTATCATTTCAAGCTCCTCAGTCTGTGTTTTCAGGATGATTTCTTGTTCCAAAAACGAAGCCTTTTGCTTGTTCATTGAGTGGGTTAAATCTGTGATTTTTTGCATCATTTCAACGGAGGCTTGTTTGGTATCCTGTAGCTGACTGTGAAGAGCTTGCAGCTCCCTTCTTGAATCTTCCAAGTTTTCGACTACACTCTCCTTCTCTTGCTCAATCTGTGCAATCTCCAAGGTCAACATACTGATTTTATCTTGCTTAATGGCAGCTTCCTTTGCAGCAGCGGCAGCAGCTCTCATCATGCTTTCCAGGGATGCCTGTTTTTCTTCCAGTTGGTGTTCACTCTCTTCTTGATGATTCTTAAGTTGATCACGAATAGCATCTTCTCTTGCCTGCGCTAGTTGTTTTTCATACTCTAGGTCCTTAATAGCCTTTTCTCTCTCTTCCTTCATTGTGCCAAGCTCCTGCTGGGTATTCTTCAACTTTTGTAGAGCCATTGGCAGCACTTCCTTAGCCCCCTTACCCCTAGGAGTGCCTTGCTTGGCAAGATCCAAAGCATCTTTCAGCTTAGCATCTTTCTCCTCCAAGGCTTCTTGCAATTCTTTCTGCCTCCTCTCCAAATCCTTGATCGCGTGTGTGAGTTTAGCCTTCTCCACCTTCATTTGCTCATCAGCCACAGCCCTGGCCTTACCAGCTTCCTTGAGCTCTTCTGATAGCCTAGACTCATTCGATTTCGCATCCGTCAGCCTTTTGGAGAGTTGGTTCTCTTTCTTCATAAGTTCTTTTGATGCAGAATCGGACGCCGCCAATTGAAGAGCCAGGCAATCCCTTTCATGAGCCAACCTTTCCACTTCTGCAGAATGCTTCACCAACTCAGAGTTCCGGGCATCTTGAAGCTCAGCCAGCTCCATCTCAGTCTCGGATAGCTGTTTGATAAGAGCATCAGTTATTGATTCAATTTGTTCAACTCTCTGGCATGCTGCACTCATCATGGATGTTGCAGCATCCAACTCCTTGCGGAGAGATGATGACTCTTTTGACGACAATTTCAGACCTGAAGACGATCTCCTCACAATCTTGCTCTGCGTATCCCTTACTTTCTTTGCACTCGACTGATAATCATCAGTCGCCTTTTGCAAGCTCCCCAAAGTATGCTGCGTCCTTGTCAATTTCTGGCTCAGGACCATGATTTTGGCCCCACGAGTGTTGACTTCTTCATTTAGCTCAGACAATTTCTGCAACAGCAGCATAACCCTTAATCGATTCATACAATAGAAGAATAGCACATGCTTTCTCTGGCATAATATACAGACGATGGAGCAAACGCAAGGCACTACACGTAACAACCATAGTAGTAACTACCCTACCTCATCACCAGGGGACAACCCTTCCAATGCCTTCACGGCTTCAATCTGCGCTTTTCTCTCCGTATCCAGTCGGAATTGAAGAGTCTCACGGATATCCTCCAACCTTCTCTCCCTTGTAACTGAATCTGGAGTAGTTTGCTCTTCCACCTGCGTACCAACGGAATTCGTCACGTGGATACCGTTACACAATTTATTCACACAGAACAACGATAAAAACTGATACATGTGCTTTAAACCTTATATTATACATTTTGGAACAAATCTAAACGCACATTTCCTTCTGTTCCTGCAGTTTTGCGACGAGGCGTGACGTCCAAGGCTTCGGCTCGCACCGCCGGACTCCTAGGAATCCCGCTAGATTCCCTATTCTTCGCCCTCCAAGCCTTGATATTCAATTCATCATCACGATTAGATGGAGATTTAGCACCATTTGGACTCGCGTTCTCGTTGCAATGTGGATCCGCAACTCTCGACTTGGCAGCATTAGCAGACACCCGCCCTAACGACCTCGGGGCATCGCGCAGCATTGTTAAGGTAATGCGTTACACTGTGATGAATATCCAACAACCTTAATCAGAATACAATATTTAACGTTAATTGATTATATTTGCAGCGTAATGCCTGTCGCTGCTCTTGTCACCTCGAGAAGATGAAGACCGAGCAACCGTTTTTTCTTGGCGCCCGCGGGCCCGCGCGCAGCCGAGTGCATGCGCATGCAATTCCATCATGATTGTTGATCAACAGATTGAAAATATATGCCCTGTAAAAGTATTGCAGTCCATTAAGGCCCAAGAGCGTTTCATATTTAGATGGATTATATTCTAGCATAACTTCTCTTGAAGAAGTCAGAGAAGCTTCCGGTATTCTGGGCACCCAGCGTGCCTTGAATGTGGCCTCCTAGGAGGCATTCGGAAGCAGGCAAACCTAGTGCTATAGTGATTCCAAAATACGGTATAATCTTTTCAAGTGCCACGAGACAATGCTACTAGGGTAAAAAACAATTAATTGGTATAATATCATGGTGCAGAATATGCTAGATTCGCCTGATGTGAGTCCTGAGCCGCTCGAATCGACTCTGTCAGATGCTCCTGAAGGCCCTTGTTGCCAGCCAGTACGCCAAGAATTTCCTTTGCGACAATATGAATATCAGCATCATCCTTTTGCCTGACGCATGCGAGGATATATCGAATAGATGCAGGATCTTGTGCCATAAACTGCTGTCCCCCTTGATCCTGCTGAATCATCATGCCTATGCAAAGCAGCATGAGCATTTCTGACTCTCTGCCTTCTTCTTTCTGGCCTTCTGGCATTCCTTGTCGTGCCGCAGTGTCATTATTTCTGCACAATGATGATATGAATGAAGAGATGAGATCAAGCTTGACAGCTTCATTCTTTGCTTCTGCTCCGTAAAAACTGTGAGAGATCATACTACATGCTGCATCAGCTGCTGCTGCCCTCACCAAGTGCGATGAATGGTTGGCAAACTCTATTGACTTTGATAGGGCATCGGTGTCGCGAATAAGAATCCTTGCCGGTTCCTGCTTGTCTTCTCGCCTACAATAAGATGCAATTGCTCCAAGAGCGTTACATTGGGCTCGATTGTCGTGACGAGCCTCTAATGATGATTCCGTCATCATGGACAGGGCGGCTAAAATCTTTTGCATCTGCTCTAAACCAGACAAGTTTGGAAAACGTTCTGATGCAGCATTCATGGCTGCGATTGCAACTAAAGCATTCACCTGCAACAAGAGTAACTCCATGATTTCAACTGATATTTCTTACGCAGGATGAAAGTTATAGGTATTTAATGAAATAGGGGAAGAAACCAGTAGCCTTGCAAGGCTCAATTGAGGGTTCAAAAGTACAAACAGGTACCAAAGCCATATGCCGGCGTACCTGCAGCTCGGCGTCATCTTTCTGATCTAACGCATTAAATAGACCTCTATGAATCTCATCCACGATGTCATCAGGTGGCTCATGTCCCTCGTTACACATGGTTGATATGGCTAAAGCAGCTAATGATTTATCGGCATTGGTTTCGCCGGAAACGAGATGCTTCAAAGCTGGGGCAAAATTAGACATTTCTATATATTGAGTAAAAAATTAATGTAAAATTTTAATTAAATTTAGTCAAATTTGGTATTAAAGTATGAAGAGATGCCATGCATGCATCACGGTACTAGCTAGTAGGTTCTGTAGAGCCCACACCGAAATCTTGCAATTGCAAGATCAAGTGATGGGGTTCATTCTTCATGGAGTTTATTGATAGATTGCCATTCAAGCCCTATGACCTCCGATTGTCTACGCATAAGAGTTTCAACGAGGAATATGCGTACACTTATTTTGTCGAAAAGCAGAGAATATTCGATAATTATGATGCTAAGAAACTCAGCAAGATGCCAATTATGGATTAACAGAGATCCGCTGCATTGACTCTTTCAGTTACAGAACGGTGAAATGTATCAATAAATATGTCATTATTTAGCCTGTAATACATCTAAGTTTTAATATCAGGAGGAGTTCTGAGTTCAATTATTGATTGGTCACTTAGTTCTGCAGGGTAGGCAAGAATAGGATGGCAGGGATTCCAGCTCGACTCCTCTGGACTTGACTGTAAATTAATGCACCCCAAACTTGAGCCCCACTCAACATCCTCAACATACACACATGGATCTTCACCCGTCATTGACAAATACTTGGAATCATGACTGAAAGAAAGTGCTCTGATGGGATTTTCCATGTGATAGTATGACCGCAGACAGGTCATTCCTTCAGTGTCCCAAAGGCAAGTTATCGCATCTGCCCCGCCAGTTGCGATATATTTACCATGCGGATCTACTGACACTGACAGGACACTTCCTGTATGACCGCTAAGCGAATTGACTGCTTCCATAGTGTCGAAATTTAAAATCTCCAACTTGTTCTCATGGCCTGTGCCTTGCAAAAGATGGTTGTCCAAAAATGCAAGTTCATTAACTTGGTACTTAAATGATGTCTTTTTCGAGATTTGCATCTTTCTGACATCAACTGTGCACACAACTGCGTGATGAAAAAAAGTTGATTCAGTCAACACTCGCTGACATGCAATTTAATTTATTACTCGTACATCCATCCTCACCATCCTCTCTATTGCCAACGACCACATAGTTCCCATCGGGACTCCAGCAAAGATATAAGTTCTGACCCGGGGTACTCAAAGTGGCGGTATTTTTGGAACTCCGAGCATCCCAGAATCGAAGGCTTTGTTCCAGTCCAGATGTTGAGACCAGCTTGTTCTGGTCTGTGGGGTGCCAACGAAGGAACATGACAGAGTCAGAGTGCCCTTTCAACTCGGATTCCAGAGAAATCTGCAATAAATATTCGCACAAAAAAATCGCATGGCCTTTCTCACTTCTGCTGATACCATAACTGAGGTAGTGGCCCTCGGTATAGACAGAAGAGATGACAGTGGTGACTGAACTCGTGCTAACAACCAGACTCACCGATATATTTTTCGTCCCTATTTTCCATAATTTTATTCCTTGATCCTGGGATCCAGAAGCGAGGTACGATCCGGAGCAGTTCCAGTCCAAACAAAATATCTGCAAAGACATGCAAGAGCGAGCACTTCACAAAGATTGGTTCATAGACTCATCATAAACACGCAATCTGTGGTTAACTTTATTTCATCAACTTGTAAGATGTAATCACCCAATACCCAAGGTAAGTTGTATCTTTGTTCCAGCACACACCTTTCGCCGATGGGCGCTACGAATTTCAGTTTTTCGCCATTTCTGGATTACATTTGGATCTTCCTCAATATCCATCTCGTACATTTTACACTCACTATAAAATTTTAAGAGATTTATTTTCTACCTTTGGAAATGCGATTTTTGGGAGTCTTGGCTGCCACTTGATGTACTGCACTTGGCTGCCACTTGATGTACTGCACTTGACTGCCAGAGAGAAATTTCTCTTCTACTTTAAAGTACTTTCTCTCGTGCTCTGGCTAGAATCCATGGATTGAGCCATTTTTCTTCATCTTTGACAGAGAGTTGCCTCGGCCTTGTTGAACACGTTTATGTGTACGAGCCACTGGCGAAGGAGCTGGGGATCTCAAACCAGCTCCATTGGACTCGATAGACACGCTGTCACTTGTTCCGACCTGGTGGGAAGACCGAGGGTGCAGCCCTGAGTTTCTCCTGGATCCCAAGTCATCCACGTTGCCACCGCTCAGCGATCTGCAGAGGTCGTCATCTTGTAACAGCGCAAGCAGATTTTCTTGCATATTGTCTGTCTCCGTGAAGAGCTCTCGTAAATCTTCTGCAGAATGCAAGAACCCAATTGTCCCGCAAGTAAGTCTCGCATAAGTTGCGCGGCGTGTAACCCACGACAGATACTCCATGGCTTGACCACCATCTATCGTACCTGGGCCATCCTCAGGCGTTTCTCCAACGTCAGTCTCCCGTGTTGTATCTGTGATACTTTCTTTGATAGAGATGTCGTCGTATACCTTTCCAAGACCCGGTACGATATCAACAGAGTCCAAGATGGACCGAATACCGATCGAGATGACATGTCGGGTAGTTGACAATGAACCAACATTTCTGCAGACACCAAGAGTAACGGATCAAACGATTGGGCAGTGCATACCTCCACTATATGAATCGAAGTGTAAGAAGCACACTAAGCTCGAGGGACTGAGAACTTGCCAGCGAAGAGGGCGTAAATTAAGAATCGTACATTTGGAACGGTTTTGTTGAAAAGTACCCCACACCAAGGTTCCCAGCATCTTGGAAGCATGGTGGCTGATATTCCCATTCAGAATCCTGTCCATGATGTATTTTCATAAATATAGCAATCTGTGAGCAATATATCGATGCGTCTTTTGGTGTTTTGGACTACACATGGCCACTACAAGTTTTCAAAGCCCAACAGAAAACACATCAATCACAGCATACCTCCGTTGGAGCCGCGTCAAGCGTGTGGACCAAGGTGACGATGGTCTTGATGGCTCTTACCACATCTCCCTTCACCGCTTCAATGGTCACGTGCTCTCTCGTGGTACCATGCTCACCCATGTCGGCGACTTCGAACACGTACTGCAGATACATTGGACACACAGAGCATTGCCCCTGCAGTGAAAACTGAACGAAATGTACCAGAACAGGACACAAGCAAGAACGGACGTGAACCTACCTCTTCCAGGACCAATCTCGGGTCGTGCCTATCTGCGACTCCGAATATAAACTGCAAGCACGTATGCACACCACCATTAGATGCAGCGACTGCATCTAGTTTGTAAAAACCCATTCGTACTTTTGAAACACATCCTTTCTCCAAAGCAGCTTTCAACCCGTGACATATCCACTTGGTGATGGCTTTAGCTTCAGGGCAATTCTTGCCACGTTGCCTCAGCAAGCGGGTCTCTAACCCTGCAATTGCAACTGCGCGAATGAGGTGTGCTACCAGAAAGAGAGAGAGAGAGGGAGAGAGAGGGAGAGAGAGGGAGAGAGGGAGAGAGAGAGAGAGAGAATTGGAGCACAGCAGTTCGAACCAGCACGTTCCTCGTAAAGCGACGATATTAACATCTTCGAATTGCTCTGAAGGCACAAATTGTCGAATGGCACATACTTCTGCGATTGCAACTTGGGCCAGATTGCAAACCTGCACCGCAAAGCACGACGTCACGGTTGGTTTGTCACTTGTTCGTCAAGTGCGAGAGATTGCATGCACTGTATTAACGCCATGGCGTAGTTTTCTTTTCAACATGCATAACGTGTCTCATAGAACCTACGATATCAATGCTGGAATCCAGCGATAGGGAGTGCTGTGGGGAAGACATGACTCAGCTCTGCGAGAGAAGAATTGGCTTGCTTAGGACTTAATTTTTTCTCATCGCATACAACTGCCACTAGAAGATACGACAAATATAACAGATGGAATAAAAAAAAAAAAACCTCACGATAGAACTAAACGATTAAAAGAATATTCGGCATCTGATCTACAGCAACACGCCCTTGCGTGCTGGATTAGAGCCCCTCACGATAACTGCAACAGCGAGGAAGAAAGAAGGACTGCGCTGCTCCAGAGCTAGCACGCTCGAAACAGCAGCAGCTACATGAGCTCATGCATCCGACCAAAAAGTAGAACAGTGTCATGACAGCATACGTTCAGCCAATTTGTTATCTTAACATGATCATATATATATATATATATATATATATACATATCAAAGTCCAGGTTTACACGATTAAATATATAGCTAAGATTTTTATAAAACTGTGTCTGTCAAGTGACAGATGCCTCCGCCAGCTGTATTGCTTGCTCAATAGGACTCTCGTTCACCAGTCCTACCGTTTCTTCTGCATGCCTTTGACGCACCTTATTCAGTTCGATTTCCCTTTGCTCCACACGGGCTGAAGAGTAAAACGCATATACTGCGATTCCAATCACCATGAATACACAATACTCCAGGAATGCCAGCCAGCTCAAGCTGCACATTAAATGTATCGTAAAGAGCACACCCAATGCGGGGAGGTGGGGAAAGAAGGGGACCTGAAAGCTGTTTGACATGCCAGCAAGGTCCGCCTCCAAGAAGAGCCTGGCAGATACCAAACTAGCCAGCCAAATGCTGGACATGAGTACTACGATGAGCCAAGGAGCCCCCAAGAGATATGATGTACTCATCAGTATGGATGATGCACATATACATCCCAATACGACTACAATACGACGGACTGGATTGCAACCCGCTCTCCTGTATCTTTTAAACAGAATCCCTAGGCATGTTAAGAAGAAAATATACAGCGTCCCTGCGCTCACAAGCTCGGCCAGAAAACTGATATTGACGAGGAGAGCCAATATTCCAGAGCATAATCCAGTGCAGAATGTAGCAATCAGTGGCGTATTGGTAACAGAGCTCACCCGCGCCAGAGCTGGTGGCAGAAAATGCTCCCTTCCCAGCACCACAAGAAGCCGGGTTTGACTGAGCAAGCCCGTCATTGTAGATGTCGTAATCCCACACAATGCGCCGATGGATACTACAAAAGATGCTATCTTCATATCTAAAGAAATGAACGCTGAAGAGAAGGGCGAGTCGATATTTATATCGCTAAAGGGCACCATGAGTACCATGGTAAAACTCATCAAAAAGTACAAGACGGTTGCTACCACCAAGGACCCGATTATACTCAGTGGCAGATCTCTTTTTGGATTCTTGGCCTCCTCTGCGGCATTAGAAATATAATCAAATCCAATATACGAGAAGAATACCATGCTCGACGCTGAGAAAACTCCCTTCATTCCGTATGGGAGAAACGGACTCAAATTGGAAAAGTCGGCTTTTGGCAGACCCGAGAAAACCACAAACACAATACAGGAAAGATTCATCAGGCAAACTCCCATATTGAATCTAGCACTTTCCCTGATTCCAATACAAAGCACAGTCGTCAGAATTCCAATCAGCACCATCGCCACCCAATCTATACGAAGCGGCCCGAGAGAGAATGCCAGCGGCGACACACCCAGAAGAGTAGCCACGTATCCAGAGAACCCCCGTGCCACAGCAGCGGAGCTCAGGGTCGTTTCCAGGGACATGCTCCACCCACAGCTCCATGCAGTCAATTCCCCAAACGTAACTGAAGCGTACGTAAAAGCACCACCAGAGATGGGCACATCCACAGCAAATTCCGCGTAGCACAAAGCACTAACCAGTGCTGCAACGGCAGCAACCAAGTAGGACAGCGTCACGCCTGGCCTGCACAATGCGGTCCAAATCAAAAACGATACTCTCGTCTCAGCTGACCGGATACAAATGGCGAATCTACGCGCACATTCCCAGTCCATTACCCTCGCTGACATGACAAGTACAACACCGATCATCCCTTACCCGGCTATATCGTGAGCAGTAAAGCCCACCAGCACGTAAATCCCCGCACCAACGATGGAACCAATCCCAAGAAATGTAAGCTCGGCGAGCCCCAGCACTTTGGCCAAACTGCTCGACTCCGACTCCTGAAATCTCTCTTCAACATCCTTCAGAATCAAAGATCTCCTTTTCAGGCGAGTCACCCAGCTCATGTGGCCAATAGTACTTCCCAGCCTTTTCCGGTGCATTCAAAACAAATCGTCTCCCACCACTCCTCCACGTATTCCATTACGATTACCCTCAAATATCATGATCACGTAAACACATGAAACATTTGATAGTATTATATTATATTATATTTAGTTTATATACATACCGGTAGTACGCCGATGATGTCAATGTGCAAATGGATGCAATTGCATGCGAAAATTTCAACTGCGCAGTTTGGAATTCAAAGCAGCTCTGGAGTGAACTGCTCATGACGCATTTCAAATTTTCAATAATTTTATATATGAAATATTTCAGTGCCAGTTTAAAGAACAGTGGTCTAGCATCGCTTCGTTGTGCCTTCAGAGGAACAAAAATCTTTTCTCGAATACAGGAAGAGTCGAACGGTACCAACGTAGCATTGCCAGGCCCTGTCATTGGATTTGGAGATATTCGTAATAATAATAGAATTTTAAGTCTTCAGAGATTGGTGTTCGTTCGTACCAGGCGATCAGATAGCGCAGAAGGGAATCAGGTAGTCATGCCGGAAATTCAAGAGACAATCGAGCTATCAGAAATCGAGAAGAGTCTGTTTGCTGATCTACTAGACTCTGTGCAAGAGGTAGATTAGTGCTTTGTAGATATTGTCAAATGAGTATTTTTGGAAATGCTGATGTAGACCGTGTCTCAGAAAGTGATTGCTGAAGCACTGATGATAGAGATGGGTGTCAAAATTTGTCGTGTTGTTGTCTGTGCAGGCAGGATTGACGACTACACTTCGGTGTGCTGGAGGTTGGGTAAGAGACAAGCTTATGGGGCGTCAAAGTCTGGATATTGATATAGCTCTGGATAATATGTCGGGGAAGGAGTTTGCTGATGAAGTAAACACGTACCTAAGGTCTCATGTGAGTTTGAAGTATGAATGGTCCTAAAGTTTTTTTTTGTTCTTGGTACTGGATGAAATGTGATTGAATTGAATCGTTTTATTAAAATTGTGTACTCTTCAGGGTCAAGAAACGCATAGTGTGGCCGTGATCATGTCTAATCCTGAACAGTCAAAGCATCTTGAGACAGCGAGGATGAAGATAAGAGATATATGGATTGATCTTGTGAACTTGAGGTCGGAAGAGTATGCGCATAACAGTCGCATCCCGACAATGACGGTGGGTATTTCGACTGAATATATATATATATATATATATATATTACAGAGAAGGCCGAGTACTCTTTCCTGTATCATTATTGCTTGATCCTCATCACAGCATCATCTTGATTTTATATTCTGCAGTTTGGTACGCCAGAACAAGATGCTTTCCGAAGGGATTTTACGATCAATAGTCTCTTTTATAATATCAATGAAGGCATGGTGGAGGACTTTACAGGAAGGGGCATTGATGATATGAGAAAAGGGATTATTAGAACGCCTCTTCCGGCCAAAGAGACCTTCCTGGACGGTGAGGACATGATGTGTGAATGGGTTGTGCATGTGGTACCCGATACATGTATAACATAAACGTATTGGACGTACAGATCCGTTGAGAGTCTTGAGGGCGATACGATTTGCATCAAGATTTGGATTTGCATTGGATGAATCCCTGATTGATGCAGTTAGTGATAATCAGGTACGAATATCAACAACAACACTATTTTTGGTTGGTTGGTTGGTTGGTTGGTTGGTTGGTTGGTTAAAAAATTAATCTTTCATGGCTTCCGTGTTGTTATCTGTTGGCGTTTCCTTCGAGTCTTTGTCGTCAGTGGCGGGAACCTTCTGGGCTTTGTATAGTAACAAATACGCCATATGCCAATCCCCACCACCACTAAGTGCAAGGACTTCTTCATCTTTCCTTGGAATCATTTGCTCGTCGTCAAACTGGATCCACTGCCCATCTTCTTTTTTAGTCCAAGATACATAATGACCAGAGTCTGCGCTGCGACCTTTATGTGTCAGCACGCCAATTAGCTCATATCTGCCTGTCAAAGAACCGATGTATGCTTTTGGATCGAAAGTAGTTACTTCTGAGCCAGAGGCTGTACTATCAGGCGCGGTCTTTTGTTTTTTAGATACACCTGCTTTAGCATCTTCAATCTCTTTCAAGGCCAAACGTGGATTGTTGAGGGACTCTTTCAATTCATCACTGCACAAGTCATACATGTCCAGAAGCATTGGGAAGGCAACTTTACGAAGAATTTTCGCCTTTTGTTGAACGTCAGTTTTGTAGAAGAACCGGACCAGCTGAACTGTTAAATACGGTGGAAGAGATTCGATACGGCCTTCGCCTCTAAATACAGCAAGCCTGCCCAAAGTTGAGGAGGTTTTCTCTCTGTCACCCTGTAGACCAAGTTTGATTCCCTCGGACAGATGATTTACCGTGGAATCAATATTGCATTTAAGCATTAATTCAGTATCTTTGAGCTACAAAACAGATGCATGCCAGGTGAGATTTGGGTCCTACACTTGTTACAACTGTGTTTCATACATCACCACGTACCTCCATCGTCTCATCTGTTTCCTCACATTTTAGTACAGATTTGATTCTAATCCCAAATAGGTTTTGTATCTCAGAGCCGTAGCCTTCCTCAGATTTCATGGAATTTCGCATAACAAGCAGCAGATTGCCCCAACACTCTTCAGCATCTTGCTGCATATGGAATCCTTCCCTCGTTCTTTGGTCGAATTGTGGAAACATTCCACGCAAGGCCATCACGAATTCCATGGGCGACACTGCCTGGACACTGCGATCCATGTTTGAGAATAGGCTCCCTGCAGCGCTAGTTAAAGCTTGCCCCGGCTCGGATTGAACATTATTCGGATGAAATGTAGTCAACTTGGATTTCAGTTCTGGGACGTTGTACAGGCATTGGAGGGTGCTATTCATGTAGCAGGTATTGCCAAGGTTCTCCAGCCCAGCCCCGTATTGGCTGAGTCCTGCAGTATCCTGTTCATCTTCAGGGAGATCTTCTAAGAAAACCTGTTCTTTCTGCGGGGCCTCAGGCACTTTGTCAGCAGTTCCCATCATCGTCACCTTCAGTCCGTCTTTGGCACCAGCTTTAGCCCAGTCAGTATCATCTTTCAGCAATCCGCCTTTAAATCCGATAATTTTTTGGCGTTCTGGAGGTACCCCTGTCAGAGAGAAGAGCTGCATCTTAAAAACAGAAGGTGGCTGATCCAAGTCGACTTCAAGACTGTTGAAGTTCTCCTTTTGCCATTTTACATCGACCTTCACTATTCCCATCTCGAGAGACTTTTTTATATAGTCTTTTTTTCCTTATCAAATCTTGTCGGGTGATCAAAGCTATGACGGCCTCGGTTGTCAGTCAGGGAGATGTCGAGGATCGAAGCATCAAGTATGATTCTCCTTGACCAAGATGCGATTCAGTATAATCAGTTGTGACTTCACCTACTTTGTACGCTATTATTTCAATCGCAATAGTGTAGAGAAGTTTACATTTGTGGATTAAAAGTTGGCGGGATGACGGGGAGACTTTCTGGCCCATAATCGTAATTCGCATTGGGGATGATCTCTTCATATAGGCGGAAGACCCTCAAAGGGTGTTCTTCGGAACATTTGTTAAAATTGGAACAATACAGAGAAGATTAGCATGGCCCCTGCGCAAGGATGACACGCTCTGCTCGAGAATGGTTCCAAAGTTTTTTTGGCCATCGTTGTATTTAAACTTTTGGAGAAAATACTCCACGTGCATATGGACTACTCTGGAATCGGGTGCTCGTCATCACCTTAGAAGTCACCGGGGTGCTCGGGAAAAGTCAACAAATCCAAAGAATGGGTGAATAAAGGTATCATATTCAAGCTGATCTCATATCTCATTGCGTCTTTCTTAAAATGCAGGTCAGGGACATGCTTGGACACAAGGTCAGCAGGGAGCGTATTGGTACTGAGCTTGATGGAATGTTAAACGGGCCAGATCCAATGATGGCCCTTGACCTTTTGAGAGCAATGGGATTATTCGAAGCAGTTTTCGAAGTGCACCCTTCTGCTACTGAAGATGTAACTACCAAATTTGCTATACAGGGATCGGTTTTAGGGAAAGCTGCTTGTAAAATGCTCATGAATTGGGGTCGCGTGTTTGAACCAATGGGATGCAAGGTTGATTTGAGTGATTCGAATGTGAAAAGGCAGACTATTCTAGGTGCTCTTCTTCTGCCACTTCGGTGTGCTCTTGTCCCGAACAGTAAGAATAGATTACAGACAATGTCATCACATATTGTCAGAGACTCGCTCAAGTGGAAGACAAAGGATGCAGATGGTATAGATGTATTGCATTCTGCTGGGCCTGACTTGCTGCATGTGTATCAGTCGCTCATCACAATGGGCAGCCCGTTGACGCTGGACGGGACCAATGCATCCGTTCGAGTAAAGCTAGGAAGATGCCTTAAGAAATTAAAATCCCTTTGGCCATCAGGAATGTTTATTGCATGTTTGCTAGCGTCTGCAGAGGCTGCCCCTCTGGGCATTGAAGAAGCTACGGCAGAGAACATCCCTTGGTCCGAAACCTGGTCAAATCTACCTGCGGACTTGACCAAATCCTTGGAGGAAGTTCCTGATCTACACGTACAGTAAGTATTTGCTTTTCTGATTCGTCCTTTTAGCCGATGACTTTTCAAAACTTTTGTTAATTTTTTTTCCAGTTTTGAAATGTGCAAATGCCTCGTAACAGCAGTAAAAGCATTTAAACTAGACAACTGCTGGCAATGGAAGCCATTGTTGAATGGTAAGGAAGTCATGCAATTAGCTGAGATGGAGAGGGGTGGTCCAGAACTGGGGGTTTTGATGGAAGCCTGTTCGGATTACCAATTGGTGAATCCTCATGCAGACAAGAAGACATGCTCCGATTGGTTGTTGGAGCACTATAAAGATATACTACTAGGGAAATCCATGTTCTAGAATCCTATTATACGATTAATAAAAATTGTAAGAAATATATAACACTAAGCATATCCATCTCGTCTATGTTTTAAGGAATCATGCCTGGTGAAGTTCCATCACAATGAATGGTGATCGGCAGACAGGACAGAGACTTCCCTTCTTAACTAAAAGATTCTTTGTGCATGAGAGGCAGCAGCAAACATGTATTCTGCACGCAAGTGAAATATGCTTCAGAAGTTCAAAGATATGAAGAGGATACAAGTGCAGATCATGCTGAACTTACTTGTTGCTTTCCTTGTGGCCAAAGAACTGGGTAGCATCTCCCTCCATACAAATAACACACTTTGTTGGCTTTTTTAACATGCTTTCTTCGTTCAAACCACGAGTCTTTTCGTGAATATATATCAACTCTGCTACATCTTTCCTATTTTTTTTCTGAGCAATGTCTCTTGCCGTGAGACCCTTTTTGTTCTTAATCTCGGGATCTGCATTAAGAGCAAGGAGTGCATCCACAGCCTCTTTAGGCCCTATGCCAGCTGCAATCATCAATGCGGTTGTTCCTGAGTCTTTTCGAGCAGCGTCTATATCGGCCCCTTTCTCAACAAGCTTGGAGATAACTTTCTTAAGAGTCGCGGTATTCAGGTCTCCAAACTTGACCGTTTGTACCAGACGTAGCAGAGGTGAGATGCTTTGATTATCTAAAATATTTGGATCAGCACCCTCCTCCAAAAGTGCAAGAATAGCCCTGTACAATTTTCGACTGCAAGCATGAAATAGTGCAGTGCAGCCTTTCGAATCTTTGAGATTAATGTTGAGGTTTTTTTCCTTGATCAACAACTTGATCACTTTGACCCTTTCCTCACAATCAACCAATTGCCTTGTATGTTTGCCCCCACAAACATCTATCAAAATATCTGGCTGAAGCGTTGCCCCAGCATTTAATATCTTCTGCACGATCTGCGATATAGAAACATCGTCTTTGTAGTTGGAGGAAACGGCATTCTGCAGCGCTGTGCGTCCAAAACTATCCACCAAGTGAACATTTGCCTTTGCATCCAAAAATTTGTCAACCAATGTTTGATGCCCGTGTGCAGATGCAACCATCAAAGGAGAGATCCCTCCTTTATCCTGGTGATTCACATCATATCCGTGCTTAAGAAGGATCTTGATCACTTCTTCCTGGGGCGTCTCAGCAGCTATGCAGAGCGCACTTTTGCCAAATTCATCAGTAGCTGTGGGATCAGGACTGTGACTCAGTAGCATTTCCACAATAGTAGTTCCCCGTTTTTTAATACCTGGCAAAGGGTCTACATCTTCTAAAAACTGTGATATGGTGGGAGCGACGTCCAGTGAAATGGAACAAAACTGTGCTAAAAGGTACCCATTCACTGCCATCATAAGAGCTGTGTAGCTCTTTCTGTCTTTTATATTAACGTCCGCCCCAGACTCCAACAATAACTTAACCATTGGCAAATCGGACCGAGCCACGGCAGCATAAAGTGGCGTCATACCTGTCAGCCTATGTCGCCAATTCACATTCGCTCCATTCTCTATCAGCAGTTTTGCATTATCCACTTTTCCAGCACCTGCAGCCAGAAGCAAGGCATCAAACTTCGAATCTCCAAACTGCGATTCATAGGGATGATCTTTGACTGCTGCACCAGCATCAATGAGCAGTTGTATGAGTTCTGTATCCCCGTAGGTGGCTGCTAAATCCAGGGCACATCCCTCTCCAGAAAGAGTAACCTTGTTCACATCTGCTCCCTTATCAAGAATCAATTTTGATAGCGATTTGTCCCCAGTGAGCGCAGCTGCTATCAAAGGTGTACCCCTCTTGACATCTGCCCCGGCTTTGATTAAAATTCGACAAATATTGGGCCGATGCATCCCAATGGAATTTTCCAACAGGGTTGCTGTTTGCTCCATTTGGAAATCACCCAGATTCCGCCACTTCTTCACAAGCGTCCTAAAAGTATGAATTGAGTTCCTTTCCAGTAGATAAATCATCAACTGTTTTGTCACGTCCGAGTTCAGGTCAAGCTTGGCTCCCACTTCGATCAGTTCATCCACCATTTCCATGTCTTCATTCTGTAGAGCCATTGTCAAGGCAGACTCCCCAATGGAGTTCACTTTGTTAACGTTCGCTCGTCCTGGACCTAACATCACCTCCAACATGCCCTTATCACTATTTATAACAGCATAAAAGAGGGCAGACATGCCATTCTGATCGAACACATTCACCTTGGCCTTGCACCCTATCAACAGCTCCGCCATTTCCACATCACACTGGGCAGCAGCCAGCATCAAAGCCGTCTTTCCGTTCAGAAGTTTGCTATTCGCATCCACTCCAGCATCCAAACAGATCTTGGCAGCTTCATAATTACAGGTTTGGACGGCCACTAAAAGACAATTATGCCCACAACACGCTGTAGAGAAGTGCAAATCTGCACCACGGTCTATCAACAACTTCACCACTGCCAATTGCCCAGTCCCCACTGCAGCCATCAACACTGACCCTTGGCATCCCATTTCATTATACTTTACATCGGCACCGTGATCCAATAGAAGACTTATTATCTCGATATGCCCTTCTTCAGCGGCATCTCTCAGTGCCATCGTCAGTTGCAAAGTAGAGGAGCTCTTCTCAATCAAACGCTTCACGATGTACTTATTCCCAATCTGAGCCGCAAAATTCAGGGCAGTAAATCCACCTTCGTCCATCCACCTCATATCAGCCCCTGCATCAAGCAGCAGGTCGACAACCTTCTCGTGACCACTTTTTGCAGCAACGATCAAGCTCGTTCGACCCACTTTCCCAAAAGTAGGCAGCATCGGATCTACTTTGTCCTTCTTTTTGTGATAATCCACGTCACAGTCTTTCAATTTTAGGATTCTCTCCACCAACTTGATGTCACCGCTTTTCGCAGCTCGAAGAAGCCGGTCACCGTCCTGCTTGGTAAACACCCCGTCCTTCCCCACGGCATTATTATTGCCCGCCTTTATTCGCATTCGTATCTTTCCCTTTGTTGGGAGAGCATAAGATGGTTTTCTTAACCCTTGTGGCAGTGGCATAGGGTCCTCCCTACCACTCGTTGACGGTGATTCTTTACCTCGATCGCCCATGGTGAGCTCAACAGGGTATCCCTGCTACTGTACCGATACTAGAAAGACAACTTGACAACCTTTTGTCACTGTAGATTCTTCTATAGGGTTCAAGAAATATAGAGTCTTCTACTATGATTGCAAATAGGCAGGTATATACCCTATGACCACGTTTTAGTAATAAAGATTAATCTTCGTTTGATATCGATTCCAGGCAGCTGCCTGATCGATCAGGGAGATATCTCCAATCCATTGGTGGCCCGATACGAGGAACAGATTTATATCTGTCAACAGATACCACAACGTCGTGGTCTCTGTATATACAGTCTGGATTGATTATTGAGCAAATAAATGATAGCATCCAGGAAAATGAGTTGGAGGTAAAACCAAGAGATTGCATCAACACAGAGAGAGGCAACTCTCTTACTTTCAATGCAAGGGCTCTGTTTGTGATTCGTGGCTTTTGAACAATGAAAAATCATCCTGAAGCCTTCACCTTGTCAACCGATGTTGCAACATCAATATCTATTCATCAAGATACCCGCCATTCGAGACTCCTCATCTTTTCTTGCCCTTCTTTTTATTTTTCTTCTTGGTCTTCTGCCCAGCCTGCTTCTTCTTCCCATTGGCATTGCCAGTGCTGGCACTCGGCATGGTCTGATCAGCAGCTGCACGTTCATAGGCAGCACGTGCTGCCATGTCGGCAGGCCTCGAGCGACGCCAATCCTTGGCGGATTCTACTGTAGATACAGATCTTCTGGGTGCTATCTTGGCAATCATGCTATCGATGGCTGCACCGAATCGCTGCAGGGGCCCATCCTCCTTGAGCTTGCGACTCTGTCTAACAAGCAAAATGCCGGCAACCCCAAGCCCTGCAGCCACCAGGAGCGACGGCAGGGTGCAGTTGGGTTCCTTATCATCGTGTCTAATTTGATTTCTTCGTTTACGCATCAATTGTTTAGGATTATCGCTGAGATCTAGGCGCATCGTGTCGCATGTTTCACGCCAACTTTCTTCCATTGCGGTAGTATTCCTGGTTTCGCAGCATGAAATTAGTAGTAACGTACCACGTCTATGTTACCGGAGTAACTAGTTAGCAGTAGAAATATTTAATTATACTACCATGTATACAGCAATAATAATAATAATAATAATACCGTAGCAACGAAAATTATAATGCGAGTTGTCCGGGCCAGAACCCGTATATCGCATAATATGTCTCCAATCAAACTTCAATGAGCGATAACTCGTCCTCCAGGGCGTCTCTGCAGCCGAGGGAGATGCCAATCGCTCTATTTTTGTCTACCCTACAATTTCCTACCGCGATGGGCTCAGATGACCTCGTGGATTGAACTTAGCCATGGTCGGTCATCGCCCGCCTTGACCGCATCACATGGATGCGTGTTGGTGGGTTTAATCGCCGACTATTAGGACGTCATCGTGCAGAATTTATATTAAATTTTATCTGTTAAAGACATAAATATTTATCATACATGCTGATACCTCTGGACAACCAGAGTGGGTTTGTCTAGAAATTCAAAATCCAGTTGCGTTACGGCGACCGACAGAATGACAGATAATAGAGAGCAGGCCGATAAAAATGCACCTAATAACAATGGAAATGCTGAAAACAGTAGAAGGAGAGAGGTTGCACTCTCTGAGATCACTTCTCTGTCTCACCGTTCTAACAATATTCAAATAGGAACTTCTGGAGACGCTTACCATTTCCATGCTAATGTGTACATAAGTGGCGGTGGAATAAAAGTAAAACATGCGACTATAGAAAGAAAAAGAAGGAGGGAGAATCAGAGGGCGAGGCAGTCAACATGCATGTCTGATGCAGAGAGAGAGGCCATGAGAGAGGCACAACACCAAGAGTGGCAGGCAAGGCAAGAGAGACGACGGAAAGAAAACGAAAGCAGATGGCAAGAACGAGACAGAAAAGAGGGAAGATCTCTTACAAAAGAAGAGCACAGGGCAAGGGGTTTGGAGGAGGAAAGGGAAAAAGCAGGTAAGAAAAGTCAGCGGCCATTGACAAGTTTCTTCCAACCAGTTGTTCATGGCTCACAGAACGTAGATTGCGGTGCCAGCGAAGCTGCCGGGACATCAACTGATATTTCTATGGTTTATGCAAATGGAGGAGACGATCGAGTTGAAGAACAAGTTGCAAACGAGGAGAACCGCACTGAGGAAGAGTCTACTTTTAAACCAGGCATGAAGGTTTTTCTTCGCCTAGCATTCATAGATCGCGAGAAAGTCGATTCAATGTTAGTGAAAGATGCCAAGAAGTATATAAGACAGAAAGGTGTCATTGGCAGAGTAATTATTGAAGAGATGGTCGAAAGAGATGTCGCTAGACTGAATCTAGTTGAGTTTGGCAAGTTGCATGATTATAGCCAGAGGGATGCTGGAGGGAATGTTAAGGCCACACTTTTCTCTAAACTGAAACAAGCGTTGAATAAAGTCGAGGGGACAGTCAATATAAATTATTTGACCAAACAGAGTAGACAGTTTGGAGAAAACCACAAGTGGACAGAGAAGCAAGTTGAACAAATTCGAAAAGCTGTTGAGGAGGCAAAAAAGTGTTGGCCTGATACATGCTTCGCGAAAGCCGCAGAGACTCTCCGTAGCCGGTACAAGGGTCCTGTATTTGGTAATATTTCAAACAATCAAGTAAGAAATGTCTATCGACAGCAGGTCGAGAAGAGCAGTGTCCCAAGAGCTCCTGTTGGCAGACCAAGAAAGCTTTCACTCCAGTGTATTGAAGCCTTGAAAGCCTTCGCGAGGACAACGATCCAGGGGAGATATAGCTATCCAGTTTACTACTACATGTATTACTTCAACATAATAATTCAGAATCACGGCGAGGCTGAACACTTTGCAAATAACTGTGCAAACCCTCGAAAGTATTTACGTAACTTTATCAGGGCTGAAGGTGGTAGTCGCAGAAAAGTCACAAAGCAAGGAGGCAAGCAGCTATCTATAGAACAAAGGAAAAGATACACGGACACATTTGTACTCCGTCTGGCATACTTGGTGAAACGCCATGGCTTGAAGAAGGAGGACGTGTTTAACTTTGACGAGACAGCTCTTCGGTACAATGAGGATGATGGCATGGTAATCGGCCCAACAGGTGCCAAACATGTAGAAGCCAAGCCGTCTAATACGAGTACGTGTGGTAAAGAATGTCTGACATTTATTCCCATGGTTTCGTGCGCTGGAGATAAGTTGGAGCCAGCACTGATCTTCAAAGGAACCAGTGGTTTGATAAGGTCAATTCCAGGTTACAAAGATGGCTTCACGAAATGGAATGAACTCTATGGAGAAGGTAAAATATGCTTCATGCAAAACCAAGGGAAGTGGACAACGAATAAAACCATGAAGGAATGGTTCACAGGTTATGTCATTCCAAGAATCAAGAAAGACAAGCAAAGGAGGAGAGATGCAGGAGAAGAGGTCTCCCCAAAGTATGTCGTCATCCTTGATGGCGTGAGCACACATTGCCTTACACAAAAAGATGATGAAGAGCCTTGGATTACATATCTTCAACGAGAGGATAAAGATTTGATTCTACTGTGGCTCCCACCAAATACTACAGGAGACCTGCAGCCTTTGGATGTGAACTTTAACAGACCCTTCAAAGCAAAATATAGGGACGAACTCTATAAGATCAAACTTCTTTCTGGGCAGGAAGATGATAGTTATGTGCAAGAAATGTCTGAATGTAACGGTGTGGAAGAAGACGTTGTAACAGTCGGGGATGGAACAGAGTTTCATCTGGATGTAAGGGGTGAAATGGGAGGCTTGAGAAGTCAACCCAAAGTCACTAGGGAGTTCGAGACGGCATACAAGGTAAAAGCGCGCGTCATTGAGGCTCTAATTACATCATATAAATCTATCAACAAGGATTGCATCACGACAGCATGGAAAGTATCGGGGAAAACTGTCATTGAGGAGTTTTACAAGGGGACATTTCAAAATAATGCACAGCGCTGGAGAGGGTACAACCAAGCTTGGGAGGAACAGGTGCAAAATGTAGCAGAAATAACACAGGATAATGAAAGAAAACTGTTTTTCAAGCACATGAGTGGAGGCATATCTGACATAGAACTGGGCCTTCAGTTCATCCCAATACCGGGGAGGAAGAAAAAGCAACAACAAAGTGCTGAGGAAGATGTCGACATGGAAGAAGGAGAGACAACAGAATTCTCTGGAGAAATATCAGAGTATGGGTCGAAAGACTGTCCAGATGAGGAGGAAGAGGAGGAGTATAGTGATGAAGATGTCGACCTTGTGGAAGGCTTGAATGAACTTGCCCTGAATGAGGAGATGGATCAAACCGGCCCATGAAGGCCAAAATCGACACTTCTGGCCTCTCATGGTCGGAAGCGTACATTTCATATGCACGTCGTAACCTTGTAAACACCATCGGATGACTTTACATGGCCAAAAGTTGGCTCTAAGCCCCCAATCTTAGGTACTGTCAGTCAGACTGAGCAGCGCATTATATGTCCTCAGCCTGTCCGGCATGAAGCATAAAAATCGCATTATAATTTTCGTTGCTACGGTAATAATAATACCATGCGACAAAACCCCTGAACTTTCAGTTCAAACTGAACAAGTTGGATAATAATCTGTTGAAACGTGGAGCAGCAGATTTTTGAATTGAAATTCTAAAGAATACTCCAAATCAAATTTATAAAAAGTCAACATACCGGGATGAACATTAAACATACAAAGCAACCATCGCTCTGATGCTGGGTTGTACACCTTTTGCTGGTGGTGGTGTAGGATTGAAATACTGCAGGTCCACATGGCGTCGGAGACCACGTGTGGTGGCCCACTTTCTGAAGAATAGAATACTAAATGAAGGATATATTCGGCATAATAATATCGTAGATGACCGCAGATACTGTGTTTGGGATTGTGCGACGCGCTCCCAGGAGAGTGGCCATGGGCCACATGCCGATAAAGGCGAGGCAAGGAGACGCGAGTTTCTCGCCTGCTTGTTCCCTTCCGGCCCTGTGCTGCTGTTGATGAATGCGGTAGGAGGCTGCGTCGGGGCTGTAGAATCGGAGACTGTCGTATCCAGTGTATCGGAGCTTTTGGATACGATTGAAAAGGCGCCTCCGGGAGCAGTGATAGTCTTGGAGCCAGGCAGGTGGGTGGCCTGCATTCTGCTTTTCTGCTCCGGTAGCGCTTATTTATATTTATAACAACATTACGTAATTATAACTGTAGGTATGAGTCCAGATTGGTGCTGGATAAGCCTGTCACCGTCCGAGGTGGAGAAGGGAGAGTAGATATCGTGTGGAACTCAGAGCAACCGTACGAGAGCACGATAACGTGCAGGGGGCCTGGAGTACACCTCCATGGGCTCAATATAGTACATCGCTCTCCATCTATTGCGAACAACTATGGAGTGCATCTTGTCGATAGTGTAGAATCCAGTATTGTAGATTGTGATATTTCTAGCATGTCTGGGTCAGGCATGGGGTTTGAGGGAGGTCAGGCTCTCTTGTTGCAGGGGAGCAGAATTCATGATTGCAAACAGAATGGGATACTAATAGCGTCAAATATAGAAGGAGACTCGGGTTGTGATGTGGTCATAGACTCGTGCACAGTGGACAAAAATGGCAAGGACGGTATTCTAATGAAAAGTGCGGACGGGGCCCGGATCGTGGCCTGCAGTATCACTGGAAACAGGGGCTTTGGGCTGTCCATTTTTGACTCGCAGCCTCTTGGCATCGTAGGCAACACGGTTTCCAAAAATACCAAGGGTCCGGTGTTTTTCGATCTCCTTTGCCGCGATTTGGAGAATAGTGCTGTATTCAAGGGCAATAGCCTCTTGTCCTGATGACGAGTCGATCATTTATGGCTGCCGGCTAGTAGGCGTATAGCCGCACCAACACGCAGTCACCACAGTCGCTAGTGAGCCGAGTAGACTCGGCAACACGCGTGCGTTACGCTACACGTTATGCTACGGTTGGGGGGGGGGGGGGGGGGGGGGGGGGTTCGACCTCGCTCGTGCATTGGCACGAAAGAGAGGGTAGAAGAGCACGCCAGCCAGTTGGATGCTCTGCTATTATATACTAGTACATAATAATAATAATAATAATAATAAAATATATCACTACAGTAGTAACACATCGATATACTCTCATATATACTGGTATAATTAGAACATAACATTGCGTACGGTTGCGAACCTTTGGTTGACACCTTGACCTGACTGCTGCCGCTGCCGCTGCTGCCGCCACGTAACAAGATCTCGATGGTCAAATTTGTGTCTTTTGAGGACATTGATACCTCTCTCATTACCATTAGTGGTCTCTGTGGAATATCCTATGGAGCTCACTTTTTGTGCGCCCCCAAACATGCCCACAGGATGTACTATGAGGCGTCTACCCCGGGCTCGACAACCTATGAGCAGTGGTTTGGAGCATCTCTAGTGGGGCAAGGTTCGACTGTCCTGAACCAAAATAATGTTATAACGGCCAAAAAGAAGAAGAAAGATGTGTTGAAGCTACTGGGGGTTTACCAATTGGGAATGGCTTGCTTGCAAGCCCATCATATGCACAAGGGCGGGATGAAGAAGGAGTATGGGTTTCCCTCCTTGGCCGTTCAGGCTGGGCTCAGCACAGCGTGTTTCGTGAGGGGATTTGCCACAGATGATGCAGAAGAATGAAAGAGCAGGCACTGTTTCTCCTTTTTGATGGCTTCTTTCAAAGTATGCAAGAGCATGCATGTATGCATGGCAGTTTGTTTGCAAGAGAGAAAGATTTTGAAGCAAGTTGTTGTCCGAGCAAACAGCATGAAGCCCTATTGAATCATTGACTTCGATCCACTGTTGCACCAGCAACATTGTAAACATTATAAATTTGCATATTTGCCTCAAAATATTAAATAAGTTTTTGTTATACTACGGGTATGTATAAAGCGATCGACCTACGTGCTGGCTGCTTGATCTTGTTGCTGTATCAAGGTGTCGGCACAGACCAACAGAGAGTCCAGTTCACTCTTGTCTGGGAACCCGCATCCCTTCCAGCGAATCAAATTTTCAGTATCTAGTAAAAACACATAACCTATTAGTCTATTAGGTAATTCCAGGTTTCTTTGGAAGAAATCAACGTCCTTAAATAGGAACAGAAAGTTTGAGTTTATTGAATACTTCTGCTTTGATTTTGCTGCTTGAGCCATTAGAGTTGACCTAAAAGGCCACAGCGACATGACAAAAGAGTCGACTAAGGAAATCTCAACAATAGTTGCCGTGTCCTGGTCACGAAAGTTTTCGTCGAATGCCTTGGACCACGCATCAATCATTGGCTGGGCACCTTCCCGGAAAGCTGCACATACCAAGGTGATTTGACCATTGTGTTCTGGGAAGTCGGTTGGCTCTCCATTCAGCCCGTATGGCACAATGCTAGGAAACCTTTGTGTAGTCTTCTTTGAAAGCAAGGCGGGCGAAGATTGGAATATCTTTCCGTTCGTGTCTCTGAGCTGCTTGAAGTCGTCAAAGTGTCCCCTCTTTAGTTCTTCCTGAAAAACAACAGATAATTCGGCGATATTCGGGTCGTGCTGTTGTTAATTTTGGAAAATGACTTTTTGAACTATACTAATTTGCATTGTATGTATTCGTGCGTAAGATCATTAGTACCTGTAGACGCCTTTTTCTCTCATCCCGTTTTTCTTTGCTAAAAATCTGAGTTGAACCAACGGAAAACCATTGTCAGAACATGCCATTCCGAGGTTCAAAATAAAGATAATTTTAACTATATCGAGATACCTTTGTCAATTTAATTCCCCTAACTTGCTGATTAGCTTCGTAATGCTGTGAGTGGCCTTCAGTCGTCTCCACAGTGCTGCAGATGAGGCTTTGACACTGGCCCCAGGAACGCCATACGGACGAGATGGGTCTATTCTTCCTTAGAAGCATTGTACCATTTAAAATATTGAATTTTCAGTTTCATTGAGGAACGGTCGGGACGCTGTGACCTAAATGTCCTGGGCCGATGGAGTTGAACTCGGCTGCCATGCATGGCCCACTGTCATCGTTGCATTGCAACAATTGTTGGACCCTGGATGCTGGGTTGAAAAGATACGCAATTCTCTCGCAAAATGGGGACAAATGAGCTATGAGAGGAGGAAAATTTGGGTTTGCTACTTGGGTGGGTTGGTTTCCGACAGCAAAAGGATTGAGGATACATGGGGTAACGTTTAGGGTGTCCTATCGTTGATTTGACCAGAAATGCTTTCTGGTGGCATCCATATGGAAAGCGCCCATGTGCTACATGTAGATTTACAGATCGACGCATTCAAATAATCTCTATCGAAGAAATTTGTTGGAACCCACCTGTACGGCATCCATATTGACATGGCAGCAAGGTAGTGCGTAAAGTTTGTTCATCTCTCTTGCAAGCGAGCTGAGCGGCGCAGGTGCTGTGAAGTGGCCTCACCAGTTTCACAGGCTGCTTGAGATGGCAGGTCCACCTCCATAGACCCTTCCTCTGTCAAACTGGTGGAACCGCTTACTGTGACTTCAGCAAATTCTAATTGTGGCCATTTTAAAAATGGACACTCCTTGATGCAGTCTTGGAGACGTTTCTCATTTTCAAATTCAGGGGTTGAACAAAGGCAGGAGTCAAGAGCCATGCATAGTTTTTCCTTCTTCACATCAATACCAATAAACACTATTTCTTGTCTCCTGTCGCCGTGTTCCCCTTCAAAATCCTTCTTCACCTCTTCGTTGTCAACGCCTTCCCACATATCTTCAGGCACAGCAGCAAACCAGGGATTTCCTGGGCTAATCCTCAAGGTGGCCCCTGCCTGGCTGAGTTCTCCATGAAAATCATCTCTTCCAGCAAGCCAAATAAATCCCTTGCTTCGTAAAACTTGTCCAAACTCATTGTGGAGCGACTGTTGCATCTTTTGTGACTTTTTATTAGAAATTGACTGTGTGCGTAGCTCAAATCCAGGATCGTCTTCGGCATCCATAGGTTCATCAACATCATCATAGCCCCTTGGAATCATTTCTTGAAGGCAAAAGTATTTGGTCAAAAAGTTCCAGATTCGTTGTGGATGGAATGGTCTACGAGCTCTGTATCAAGAAGGAAATATTGTGAAAAGTCTGCTGTGGGGAAGGGTCCTTTGTGGAACAGATCAACAACTTCCCACAAACACAAATACATATCTTAAGTATTTGAAAAATACATTATCTTTTGGCTTACCTGTAAACAAAGCTGGCGATTCCATACTCAAGGGTCTCGGGGACATGCTCTTCTGTCAGGCTTTGAAGCCAGCCTGCACTTTTGCTGGCTTTTTCCAGGTCAAAGGACTTTGTGTGAATAATTTTGTCGATTGGTATTTTTGACTCAACGCAGGGTAATACTTCAGCACCTGGATTGAGTTGCTGAAGGAATGCTTTCAGAGTCTCTGCTTCTTCGTCTGGCACAAGATCAATTTTGTTGAGAAGAATGACGTTTGCAAACTCAATCTGATCTAAGAGCAAATCGCTCACATTTCTCTCACCTCCCACGACATCTTTACCCTCCTGATCGGCTAGAGTCTTTATTGATGCAAGATTGCTGCGCAGATTTGCAGAATCCACAACAGTGACCATTGTGTCAATACTGGAAATCTCGTCCAATGTTGCTCCATCCTCATTTGGTATGGCAAAAGTCTCTGCAACTTGCTGAGGCTCTCCAATGCCAGTGCTTTCTATCAGGAGATAGTCAAACTTCCTCATCTCAGCAAGCTTGGTGACCTCAATCAATAGATCTTCACGAAGAGTGCAACAAATGCATCCATTTTGCATCTCCACGAGTTTTTCCTCAGTCTGGACCAATGACCCATTTTTGACAAGAGTCGCATCTATATTCAGTTCAGCCATGTCATTTACAATGACAGCAACCCTGTAGAAAATTTAATATGGGGTTTACCGTCTTTTAACAAGAATCAAGAAATGTATGTGCACGTTGACAACATTGACGCAACAGGTAGTAATTCTAGGCCTGCTGTGTCATTCCACAAAGTCGGAATAGAGTACCACATAATGCATACCTCATGCCATGCTTCATTTCCAATACATGCTTTAATAGAGTCTGTATAAATTTAATATCGGACCAATCAAAATAGTCAGAGCGTCATGACTCGGAAACGCGTCGCATCGCAAGACAGCGGCAGTGGTAGACTCGGTCCCCAAAAAATAGTATTTCATTCACAGCGCTCGAAACCATTTTCTTGCGCAACTTACAGTTTTTCCACTACCCAAAAATCCAGACAAGATTGTCACAGGGAGCTTTCCGGCTCCGGCGTTCGGTGATGGGGCCAACATGCTTCTTCCGGCGTCGATGGCGACTTGGTCGAATTCGACAAGTAGAGCAGGGTTAAGAGTGTATGTATGATACGTGTTTGATATTTTCAAACGAATTTAAAATAAATTTATCATGGCCTACATAGGCTATCGTAGCACATTAGCGTAGCGGCAATCTAGCACGACCACAGGACCAGGACCGATCGATGATAACAGGACCCTTTGAAGCTTTTTTGCAAATCATGCTGCTTGCTATACATGCATGCATTCAGAGAGTGCAGGGCAGGTGGAGCCCAACCACAATTCCTGCTACTTACAGCTCATCCGGCACATTCGGCATGTCATCTCCCATTTCCCCCATATATTTCTCCATCACTTCTTCTCTAGAGAAAATGTTTCCTTTGAGACCCTGATCAGCCATTTCACCTAGGACCCTCTCAATATTCTGATCAGAGGCATCCTTCCTAACAAAAGCCGGGTATGGAACATGATCCTGCGATGATCCAACACAACACATGAATATTACTATTTTTCTTGTACCACTTTATTTGATTCGTAATTTGCCCTACAACAGATCCTACCTTTGGAAGCTTGGTACCCTTGTGCGGACAAACCTTGGCCAGATCTTCACACAACCATTTATCAAACGCTTTTTTAGACTTGAATTTACCCTACACTCATGGCAGCATGTAAGCTTTTACATCTCGTCATACTGTGATACAGGCACGCCAGATCATACTCGTCTTCTTCTGACCAGAGCAAATAGTACTTCACACCAACAAGCATTCAAAAAAAAAAAACCAAAAAAAAAAAAAACCCCCCCGGTCCGCACCATGTACAGCGCCTCAGCCACATCTGTATCACGCTCTCCCATCACACTCCTCATCGCCTTCTCAATCGTTTTACATGCCACGTCGCATTCCCCCAACTTTTTCATATTCTTAATCCACAGAGTCCCACCACCTTTACCTTCCAGATGCAATTTCGTTATCCATTCCCCTTGGGTCCGCCACGCTGTCGTAGATTTTTCAATCTCATCAATCAATTTATCTTCATCCTGCAATTGCATCCATCATCCATACTCGGTTGTACTAGACTAGTCTCACCTGCACCAGGTCTCAGACCAACACCTGATCGGTCACAGCACAGCACAACACGCACCATCTTTTCTCCGCCCAGACTGTACAGTCTCTCGCTCAAATGGTGACATGCATCACACAGTATCAACGGAACATCTTCATTCCTTGGGGGCGCCTTCTTTCTAGGGTCCTTATTCAGTCCCATACCGTGCACGACACCACATGCCACCAAGACTGCTGCCAACACTACCACGACTCTCGCTTTCCCATTCATGACTTCGACAATGTATCCCCCTATATCACTTATCAGAATAACTTTATAACTATTCTATCGCCAACACAGCAAAATCAAGGTCACACAACTACTGTAGTACTAACGCAATGCCTGCAGGACAGGATCACTCGATGATGGCTGTCGCCTCTAGCACTCAACCGAAAACCTGCAATTGTCTGCTCCTTAGATTCTCAGTATGCTTATATATATATATTTTTTTTTACATCCCCTGTAATTGGATCAGAATCAGCTCAAGTAACAACCTATGCAGTAGTAGCCAGATGATAAGACAGTGCCTTCCAGAAAACCATCTGTATAGTCATGTGTGCCGAGCAGAGCAGAGCAGAGCAGAGCAGAGCAGAGCATACTGTGGCGGCGTCGGATGCCATGGAAACCAGCAGTATCTCTAGTGGCCGAATCAATCCACCATGGCCTGAAAACATGCCCGTGATGCGCACCAGACTTGTATGATGCGCATGGGCCATCATTGATGGGGCACGCTGCATCCGGATGCGACGGCTGGGATCCCAGCAAGTTTCTTGCTTCGAGGCATGATTCTGCTCCTATAGCGGCGATGGACCATCAAAATCGGAGACCCATCCGGTGGCGTGGGAGTGCAAATGTATTGGCCTGTCCCGGTCCATCCAGTGGCTCGACCGTGAACAATGGTAACGATAGATATTTTGAAGATTGCAAAAAGACTGCACGGACCCTCTGACCTCCACACTCAGAATTCACATATTGTTTCTTCGCGAGATTTCAGGGTATTTTTAACCTTTTTTTACTTCAACAATCAGGGAAGAGCTATGGTTTGCCAAACTGTCATCTCCAAATGCACTCCAGTTGCTGTGCGCAGAGCCACCGTTCAGCAGCATTCTGGTGCGATCGGGGTTCGCCCAGCCATGGCTGGCCTCCCAAGGAGAAACATGGTGCGTGTGATCATATTAGAGGCTCTTATTTAATCGATTTAAGTGGAAGGAAGGTGCAATATAATGCCTGGGGTCGGTCATCGGACTGAACGTGGGACATGTTTTGGACAAGTGGTGGAGTGCTCGGTGATCAGCTTATTGGCCCAGAGCTTGGAGTGTTGGGGATCTGTTGGAATGTAATTGGATCGATTGAGTCAATTTGAGATTGGATTATTGCCAGAAAGAGTCGATGGATTGGAGAGGATGGTTGCTTAGGAAGGGAGGGGTTGCTTGACGTTGGTCGGTCGGGGATCATATGGGAACATGACATTGTGGGCTTGAAAGGCTGACTGGTGGCAGTACCGTGTGCAGGTTGTTCCCTCCAGAGACATGCGTGTCTCCGCCTCCTCTGGTAACGAGGTGGATGTGGAAGCAATTGTGGGCGATCTGCAAGAGAAGGTGCGGTTGGTTGTATGATTTGCTCATCATGTTGGGCAAGTCTCTTGTTGTTTTGTTTTGTTGTCGCTGCTGACAGAAGAAAAAAAGGAGAGAATTCGTATTCTCCTCTCAGAGGGCAACTGCATCGAGGCATATACATGTGTTTCTCATTTTGATGATATAGTATTATTCTTTGGTGCAGTGGGATAAGGTTGAAAACAAGCCAGCCTTCATCATCTACTCTGTGGGAGCCTTCTCTGCGATCTGGCTGTCCTCCACCGTCGTGGGTGCCATCAACAGTGTACCCCTGTTGCCAAAGGTCTTTGAGTTGGTTGGTCTTGGATACTCTGCTTGGTTCACCTACAGGTATCTTTTATTCAAGAGCAACAGGGAGGAGCTGCTCGATGATATTGAGGTTTTGAAGAAGAAGATTGCAGGAGATAACTAGGCGATTTTTTCAAAGGATGATACTCCTGTCCTTGGAGATGTACAATGTGACTGCTGCTGCTGCTGCGTATGTATGATGCTTACATGACATACAAACGCTGCTGTATATGTATGACTGTTCAAGCATGCACACGCAGAGGGTGTATCCATGTGTGATCAAACAGGTCAGGGACAAATTTTATTGGAGTGAACAATACGACATGAATCCTTGTTGATCCTATCACATCAATTATATTTTATCTTTGAAGAATATACACGAATCATCTCATTTTCATGACTTGCTTTTTCATCCCGTCTACCTGATTAGAGTACTCGATTAGCTGAGCCAAGCATGATTCTAGTCGTAGCAGCTCAGATTTGACGTGAGTATCCAAAGGGGCCAGCATGTCTGACACGGTCTGGTCACAGTCACGCAATGCCTTCTCGCGCTCTCTATCCATATCATTGTGGATGCCTTGGACGATTGCGTCTAGCTGCGACCTTATTTTCTTCTTGGCTTCCATCCTTCTCACTGGAATGTTGAGCAGTGAGGTATAGCCAACTGCAGCACTAAGACCAAGAGCAAGCAGATCTTCTAACGTAGTCGGAAGGATATACGTCAACACCAATGCTAGACCTCCAGCAGATCCTGCCGTGCTTGCTGAGCTCAGCACTGCCTGTTGTATCTCAGTCTCAATCAAAAAGGCCACGCTCTCCAGATCGATATCTACTTGTCCTTGAGCCAACGCATCCATTTCTTGGCCAACTTCTGCTTTTCGTGAGTCTCTCCATTGCCTTCTTTCATCTTCAGAAGAGGAGGATGGCTCTTTCTTTTGTAGATTCGGGCCTTGCCCAAATGCTTCTAGCCTCTCCTCCACAAACTGTCTGTAATTTTCCTCAACTCGTTTGCAATTCACATTCAACCAGCCTGCGTGCTCTTCTAGTATACTATTTACGCGTTTGATTGCATCCTGAGAAATGTCTTGATTGTATAAGATGGAAGCAGCTGCTCTGGTCTTTTTCCTACTGTCTAAATATGGGACCAGAGTTTGCCAATTAGAAAGCTGCATGACACCGTCAATTATTGAACCAATCATGCCAAACATGCGATCAACTTGATTTTTGACCTCAGACTTTTGAATTTTGCCTTCTTTCTGCATTTCCTCTTTAAAACTTTGCATCTGGGATGTAACTAGAGAGATGGATTCAGCATCCTTCTGCAAAACGTCTAGTTCGGCTTCCACTTGTGCCCTCGATGCATCAATCAAAGCCGCTGCGACAAACAAGGGAGTTTGAAGTTTCAATACTAAGCTTTCTGAACCTCCGCTGTCAGGAGTTGTTCCCAATAAAAAGTCACGCATGTGTGATTCCAAATCCTCAAATCTTGAAGATCTCCACTTCTGAGAACCAGAAAGATATTCCTCTTCCTGGGCAGTCAAAACTCCGGCACTCGTATCTCCCTGAATATACCTGCTCTCAATTTTAGCCTCTGTTGCTCTTTTAGCGGAGACAGGAATCGCTTTGGCACCATCAACCCCTAGAAGCCGCTTAGCATTGTTCTCTACAAATTCCCGGACTTCATTCACTTCCAGGTCATTCGCAAGGAGGTCAATCTTGTTCACGACAAAGACTACCTTCTTACCCCATTCTCTCACATATTTCAAGAACTTGACCTCACTGTCAGTGAAGGGGCGATCAGCAGACAGCACAAAGAGAACCAAGTCAGCTCTTGGTATGAACTCCTCGGTCAGCCTTTGCTGGCGCTCCAGAATTACATTTGTCCCTGGAGTATCCACTATATTGATTTCTTTCAATAAATCGGCATTGGCGTACCGAATAAACATCCCATCAGATTCCTGCGATGGCACACGCATAAAGGCATGAAAACAATCACAATAAAGCATGGAGTACCAATAAAATTATGCTTCATCAACATCATCGCCTACCTGCTCAACGCGCTCTTCCCCGTGTTTCAAATCAGCCCATTTCATCACAGTGATTTCATTTGTAGTAGGTAAAATGCCTTCTGGAACTATATCGCCGCCTAACAAAGCATTCACTACTGCAGACTTGCCGCTATTAAACTCTCCCACTACGACAACAAGAAATAGTTCATCCAATTGCTTCAAAGAGTCCTTCAGTATGGAGACCTCATCCAGGGCAGGACAGCTATCTTCCAAAAATTGAATCAGCGGCAACAGACTTTCCTTTTGAGACTCAATCATCTTCTCCCTGGACTGGCTCAAAATATCAGAAACCTGTGCTACTTTCCTCTCACTCTCTTCTTGTGACTCGTCACCTTTTTCTAGATTCTTCGTATCCAAAATCAAGTCTTTTACATGTGAAATCATTGCTTTCAGATCTTTGCCTGTACGCTCTCCAAAGTCGCGCAGCGACAGAAGGTCCCCTAATGGCATCACCACACCATCCATATTGCCAAGGGCACCAACACATTCAGCATCCTCTAGCGCCTTGTCCCATTCCACTCGCTCCACTTGACCAAGTAAAACTACACTAGATCCGCTCATTTGCTGTCGGGCGCTTTCCACCAGGAGCCTGGCAGGCACTCCACTCGTCGCTCCAACATTCACATTTGCAACTTCTGCACCAGCAGCTTGAACAACCAAAAACCCAGCACCTTCAAAGGCCGCTTGTCGAGCCTCTTCCCCAGATCCCACAGATTTTCCCACCACACTTCCAGCGTCTTTCAGCGAGTTCTTGGTCACGACGATGGGCAAGCCAGTGGAGGACACCAGCACACCATCCACCCCAACAGCATCTGCTATATCCGATCTATCCTCCACGATCAGCATTGCTTGCCCTTCGACTGCTTCTTTCAGCGCCAGAATTGAATTATACATATTTCCAGCATTCCCTTCACCCCCAATAATAACCCCACTCACCCCTTGGCGGACAGCTTCCACAATATCTTCAAGTGCTCTGCCGTCAACCACATCCCCAGGCTCCACCTTTACGAATATTCCCGGTATTTCCAGTCGAGCTTGCTTCTTCCCTGCAGGAAGAAGAGATTTTCGACCTGGTCGTACTCCCACTGGCTCCTCACTGGCTCCCCCTAGCGGCCCATCTCCAAGAACAGGCTGCTCTTCCTTCCCAGACTCACCGGCAAAACCGCCTCCTTTGTCATCACTGTAGGCCCACCTCCTCGACGCAATACCTCTACATCTTCCTATACAGGACAAATCCATCCTTCTCTTATCAACTCGAGCTTGCTTGTCCCTGCCTACAGCGAGAATACAGCACATTCTACTGTTGCTGACACGTGTCCATCCCCATGTCACCTTGCCGCACTCGAGCCCACAGCCATGTACCATCTTCCTCATACTTTCCACTACTCGATTC
The DNA here is from genome assembly GCA_002818215.1 of Picochlorum sp. 'soloecismus'. Classification (NCBI taxonomy): domain Eukaryota; kingdom Viridiplantae; phylum Chlorophyta; class Trebouxiophyceae; genus Picochlorum; species Picochlorum sp. 'soloecismus'. The sequence continues at coordinate 51,286 of PJAJ01000025.1, read as the reverse complement.
GAGTAATACGAGTAAATTATATGACAATCAACAGCATATCAGCAGTCAACATTGCGTATGGATGAACTACTCTGCGCAAACTTTGAATGACTGACAGGTGCCAAGTAATCCAGCGAGCAAGGATACACACTCCTAGGCGTGTCCCCTACCACTTTGATGATGCAGATATCACCATCGGATTAAAAATTATACTTGTTCAAGCTACCATCGGCTCGTATGTGCCAAGATCATTGATGTACTACCTTACACACCTCACTCCGGGCAGCCAGGCCTTCGGTCCCCAGCTGGCAAAACAAATCTACAGATGTGATCTGATTTGTCGGCGAAGGTGCTCTTACTGCTTGCCCAACCATCCAAGATATCCGTAGTCCGCGAGCATGTGGATCAGCCTACAATGTACGGCTCCGGATTGATTACCGCCTGAACATAATCAGGCAAGTTGCGATTACAGTCCACCGTGCGTTTGAATGTCCAACTATTTGGATGGATGCAGATGGATGCAGATGGATGCAGATGGATGCAGATGGATGCAGATGGATGCAGATGGATGCAGATGGATGCAGATGGATGCACATCATCCACATCCAGTTATGATCGTGTCAAGTATGGTGCAAGGTTTTCAAGGCATGTACAAGTAGCCGACACATTTGCCGTCATTCGTGCCCGCACATGTTTCCTTTTGATTTCTGGCCATTCGTTTTGCCTATGAAAATAGGCATGCTGCCTAGTGTAATGAATCGACACCTCGCCATGCAATGCACCAACAGGAGGGGTGCATCAGCATCATGTGCGGGTGCCATCCGGATGGATCCAGTCACTGGGTCGGCCAATCGGTGGATGTGTTGTAGAAGTAGGCAAGCATATCGCTTGAGCTTGAGCTTGAGCTTGCTTGAGCTCAAGCAATCAACGCCATACCCTAAACCCTAAGAATGCCAGTTGCGCTAGATACGATTTTGTAGCGATGCCCCAGCGTGAGTAGATAGTGCAGCCATATTTAATTGAGGCTCCAGTATATTTTCATATATTTAGAGTCTTATAACGGTATTAAATCAATCGGCTGCGATCCTTTAGCGCCGTGAGTCCATTTGGACCGTGCAATTTGGCGTGCGACGAACAGTTTTGCTGGCAGGGATTCGTCGTCGTCGTTCGCGAAATACGCAGTGTCGTGGAGTGTTGAGGAATCAAATGATATGAATTGCTATTGAGTATATGTTACTTGTTGTCAGAGGTGAAAGATCAGGGAAATCATGTTGGGGACGGCTTTGTTGGTACCGGGTGAATTCGTGGAAGCTCTGCCACTGCTCGGCGTTGTGAGTGGCGAGAGTTTCGTGGTGTCGGAACGTAATAGTGAAAGAAAAATAGTAGAGGAAAATATAGATCTGGGTTGGCGGGTCGAAAGGATAGAAGATAGAGTGTCGATCGGTGAGAAAGCCGAGTCGTGGTCGGTGCAGCATCGCGACGTGGGAAGAGACGGCGGAGGAACGAGTCGCTGTGTGGCTTGCGTGCGAGGAAATCGAATCGCTGTAGCTTGTAATAGAGATTTTGATTGTACTCTATTGCCTGGGTTAGAGAGTAGTGATCAGGAGTCGTGGACTTGGAAGGGCGATTCCGAAAGTAAACTGGTGCAAAGGGAGGACCTGGAAAGGAGAGCCGGTTAGTGTTTGGCGACATTTCAGAGGTTTTTTCCGGTGGAATTTTTTCTTACATCCGAGAGAGTTATATAATATATATTGTGGTTTCACTTTTTTGAGCAGAGCGAGGAATTGTATCTTGTTTGGACAAACGACGGAATATTGGGGCGAACCTGCTGCCTGGCTGTTTCCTTGCCATACAGATTTGGTTCTGGCCTTGACATTGTATTTCTATTGCGCGCTCGTAGATCAGTACAGATAATAGAGTGTTGTATATTGGATTGTAGTTGGTAGACAGGTGTTTAAGCTTCGTTGGGTACGAGGTTTTGTGGGGAGCATTTTCATTTTACACTTGCTGGAGAAAGTGGCTGGAAGCTGCAAAAAGATTCCCATTCGCTGCTCGTATATATTATTTTCATAGAGGAGAGGTTGGTGATCGTTGATCATGGAAGATCAACGAGAAGATGAAAAGCGAGCATGGGAGGCTGGGCATCAGGTTGTGAAGGTTGCCAGGCGAGTATATGTTGGTAATTTGGCATGGAAAACAAGTTGGCAAGACCTAAAGGTGAGTTAATCTTATTCTCAATTGATTCTAATCTAAAACTTCAATTATTACTTAAGCCTTGTTTGTGTGCTTTGATTGCAGGACCACTTTTCAAGTGTCGGTCCGGTAAAATATGCTGATATCTTGCGCGAGGGAGGTAGTGGGAGCAGGAGTAAAGGCTGCGGGATTGTGGAGTATGAGGCTGCAGAGGCTGCTGCTGCTGCAATACAATGCCTAAATCATACAAATTTGGATGGGCGTCAGATTTTTGTTCGCGAGGATCGAGAGGATTTTGAATTAAAGGGAGAAACAGATCCTCAGCCTGATCCTAGTTTGAGGATGCACAAAAGGCCAAGGGGGTCTGGGGTACAAACGCCCATCACCTTGGGTAGAAGGGTTTGGGTAGGCAACTTGAATTTTGAGACGACCTGGCAGGAATTGAAGGACCATTTCAAAGCTGCAGGCCACGTCTCTCATGCCGACGTTATTGTGAACCCAGATGGTCAATCTAAAGGATGTGGCATTGTTGAGTTTGAGAGCCCTTCTGATGCACTGAGGGCCATCTCTTTGCTCTCAAATTCCAAACTAGATGATCGCCTCATTATCGTAAGGGAAGACAGAGAAGATCCAGTGACACTGACATCAACTAGGATGGGCCCAAGGACGGCCACCTCAGGCTCTGGGGTTGCTGCTGATGGCACTCAAATAGTTGTTCATGGCCTGCCATATAGAATGGCATGGCAAGAATTAAAAGACCTTGCCCGAAGCTGCTCCAAAGGTCCGGTGATTAGAGCGGACATAATTACAAACCCAGATGGTTCCTCCAAAGGCTATGGTGTGTTGGCCTTTTCCAACCAATCAGATGCCCAAGCAGCCATTCTTCAGCTTAATGGCCAAGTCATTGACGGGCGAGTCCTTACAGCAAAGTTTGATAAATTTGCTACGCAGTAAATGATGTCAATTGTTTTTGGCTCTTCATGCTACAACGTAGATGGTACAACCGCAAATTTTTTAGGAGATGTCCATCAAAATGTTCAGTTTGGCTGAATTTTAAAAACCATTGCAATGGAACAGGTGTTTTTTTTTTCACCTTATTTTGTATACTTTGCTTTTTTATATTATATATTGATGATGAGAAGATTGAAGATAAGATAAACAAGTATATTGCGTTGATGAGGTATGATATGAGGCGAGCGTCGGGTATTTTGAAGTGGAAGATGGATGCATGAAGAACTACGTTATTTCAAAATCGTACATGAATCATGAAGGTCGGAAAGCGCATCGTGATGCATTTTCTTTGCATGGGACGTATACTAAACCATTACATTGCTGCAAATAGTTTCGCATTTGGGAAAGAAAATCAATGAAGCTAGAGAAAAGAATACTCTATGCACCAAGTATTCATTCAGCAAGGTTGGAATTGGACTTGTGTCGAATTATTTCTAATATGATTGATTATTTGTTTTCGATATCATTTCTTTTTTCTTATATTTTCTTCCTGGACACCAATTTTGCAATGTTTTTTATTGTTATTGTTGTTAGTACAAGCTTGGGGGGGGGGGGAGGCAGACTGTAACTTGGATTGACGCTTCTTGCATCCTAGATTGCTACACAAACTGAACACCATTTTCGAGTCCCGTGCGATTCACGGCTCAATAAGAATACGACACTATCTTCCTCTCATCGTAATTCGATCGAGTCTTCCCTCAGGCAATCTTGCAAGATCTTGCCTCTCTCTTTACTGAGAGATACTCTCTATTTAGAGGCCACTCACTGATCTTACCCAACCTGATGAGCAACGTCAATATATTTGCCGATGTATGCCACTAAATGGTACACCACAATAAAATTTGTGACTGCAAAGCTGCGCCCCGGTGCCACAGCACATGTGCTATTAACTACTCACCAGTAGTGATCTCTCATCAGTGAGTCATGAGTCTACCCTCGCAAGGGCACCGTCCGAGTCTCCCTGCGAAAGCACCACTGAGGTCGTGCTCATGAGTCCTGGATACTCATACCCGTGAACTATAGTAAAAAAGTCTACAATACTTTATTTATGTTCTTTAATACTCAAGGTAGATCAGAAGTCGATTTAAGAGAGGATTCATTGGTTGTTAGAGTGAAACTCTTACTGCATTGGGTACCTTTGGTACCAGAAAGAAGGATGCTGGGGGTGGCGCATTCAGTTCGCAGTGGGTCATGTCGAATTCCTAAAATATCTAAAATTCTAATTGATCAATGTGATTTGGCAAGTATCCATTCTACAGTGTGGAAACAGTCTGAGGGCAACAATGCAGTCAGCTTTTGTACACCCCAGACCACTGAGTTTGGTCCTAGGTGTGATGACTTTTACCCAAGAAAATATATATGGGATAATACACAGGTTCGGAATTGTAGGAAGTTTTCTTCCATGAATCTTCCAGCCCGTAAAAGGCGTGTTCAAGATTCCAGTGACACTTGGCACCAAGACAACGGAGAAAGGTCCTGGGCTTCAGACAGAAGGGCTCGAATGTCTCTAGAGGAGTGGAGGAGACGCCTGCCATCAGTAAAAGAAGTCTCGAAAAATCTCCAGAAATCGGGGGGCTGTCATATGGTCTCAGAGAAGAAGATCAGGAAAACGTCGGATGACACACAGGATGTAGGGAAAAACACTTCCAGTGATCAGGCCATACTGCATTGGAGAGACTGCGTAAGGATGGCGCGAGAAGAGTTTTTAAAGACTCAGAATAGTGAAGAAATAAATATGCAAGAATATGTGAAATCGAATTGTTTGACGGATACGTTTGGAAGGAAGCATTCATACTTGAGAATCTCCCTGACAGAGAGGTGCAACTTGAGATGCCAATATTGCATGCCAGAGGAAGGGGTTGATTTGACGCCAAAGGAAAATCTGCTGACCCAGGATGAGCTCTCAAGAATTGTTAGATTGTTTGCTGCAGCTGGGATAACAAAGGTTCGATTGACTGGGGGCGAGCCGACACTCAGAAAGGACTTGCCAGAGATTGTGCGATTAATTAATGACATCGAAGGGGTGGATGATGTTGGAATAACGACTAATGGTATTGTGCTGGGGAGGCAGCTGCACGAGTTGAAAAAAGCTGGACTTACTCTGATTAATATATCTCTGGATACATTGAAGCCAGAGGGCTTTGAGCAGATGACGCGGAGGAAGGGTCTGGACCGGGTATTGAGGGCTATTGATACAGCGATTGACTTGGGTTTTGACCCTGTCAAGGTGAACGTTGTGGTCATGAAGGGCACGAACGAGTCTGAAATTCCGAACTTTGTGGATATGACAAAGGACAAGAATATTAATGTATGTCGAAAGAAAATGATATTGCATTAAGAAGAGTTTGGTTGTATGTATGTATATAATGAAGCCAACCTTGACATTTGACTTTAGCACATTTTGCATCTGCAGATTCGGTTCATTGAGTACATGCCATTCGATGGCAATGTCTGGAAATATGAAAAAATGTTTCCCTTTAAAGACATGAAACAGATGATTGAAAATTATACCGGATTAGAACTACAGGCATGCGATGATAAACCAGGGGAAGTGGCAAAGAACTTTAAATTGCCAGGTCACAAAGGGTTGATATCATTTGTGACATCCATGACTTCTGCATTCTGCAAAGACTGCAATAGGGTGCGATTAATGGCAGATGGTAACCTGAAGGTCTGTCTATTTGGAAATAATGAAGTGAGTCTCCGTGATGCGATGAGAGAAGGGGCGTCAGACGACGATCTCTTGGCAGTTATATCAGCAGCAGTTGACAGGAAGAAAGCTGCACATGCTGGAATGTTTGAGATATCGAGGAGCAAGAATAGAGCAATGGTAAAAATTGGTGGTTAGATTATTAATGTACTCATCCTAATTAATTATAAATAAATAAGACTGCCTAGTCAAACATGATGTCGTATTTTTTAAATTTTGTTTTAAATGTCTCAGCCATTTGCATTTCCTGGCTCTCTGTTACTTTGCAATTTTTCCAGTCTGCCCTTTCTGGCTTGCCCACGAGGTTAGCCAACGCGGACCTCCCAAAGCTGAGAGGATGTCGTTCTCCTACAAAAGCACATTTTTTTGTGACTAATCCTGCGAAACTCACGCACAATACTATATTTGAAGCATTGACACTTGTAAAATCTCACCGTATGCTATTGGATGCACAAGACGTGAACCATCTGGTAATATTGCAGCAAAGTATTCCCCATCACCAACAATATCTCGCATTGAAGAACGTGATTCGTGTTCGTCTAAACCTGATATCACAGTAAATGAATGACCTAACTGATTCCCTGCATCTTCAAACATTTGCTTGGCTCGCTCTGCTTCTTTCAGGGGAACTCCAACAACATTAACATGGCAATGGTTTCCTCCACTTTTCCGAAGCCTCATATACCTTTCGAATCCAACCAAGGACTTTCCTTGAGACGCATAATAGCTTTTGAGAGCTGAGATATATCTGGCAATTTCATCGGATGTGCTTTCTGGAAGATCCAAACTACAAGCATAATGTTCTACTGGTATAATTAAAACATGATCCTCAGTGATGGCACCCTTGTCCAAAGCTACATAGCTTTCTTCTCCAACACTGCAGACTAAGTTAACATCTGCATTTGAGTTGGATAAACAGAACCAGCAGCCATCGACGGGTGCGACTTTCTTCCTGTTTTCTGCAGCAGCAGGCTCAATATATAATTGCCGCCCCATGAGTTCGGTTTCATTCAGTTGACAGGCTTTCTCCATCTGTTCCTTGCTTGAAAACTGAACATGACAATATGTATTCAGCTTTCCATCTTGATTTGCACGTCGAACTATATCAACTACCTGCCCAACATTTCCAAAAAAAGCAACCAGTTCTTCCTCAGTTGCAGAAAATGGTACATTTCGAACAAATATAGTTTTGGATCTGTCTTTGACAATATCTTTTCTACCTAGAGAGGGAGCTGCGATGACCTTTTGTTTTTTCTGATGGTTTTGCCACCTCCAACTTTGTTCTCCGAGATTGTCGTCCTCCAAGCTTCGTTTTGGCTGCCCTGTATATGGGCAACCAGTGGCATCTGGGGGGATCAAAGAAAACTGTTCCATACTCATTAATGCACAAGGAACCATACCTAGCGCATGGATCCATTTCTGCTTCTCTTGATTACCCACAGTACCTATCGATATAAACCTGGTGACATGCTTGCCCGCACCCCTGTCAGAATTGATGTATGGAGGACGTGCATAAAACACATTCTTTGATCCAGCGATATGGTACCTTGGCCTGGCATTGACGGCCAAATCCGCCAGACATGGAGACACTGCACACAGAAAAACAATAATTCTGTAAAATTAGGATCCATGATCCTGACTCATGAACGAATCGGCAGCGACACAGCCAAACACGTGCCCTCTACTTACTGGGTGAATCCTCAACTTGCTCTGGAACGCTTTTGCAACCATACAAAACTCCCTCTGGCCAATCATTCGTTAGCAACAGGTCAAGATCTCCATCTGATTTATTGATGATTTCATTAAGAGCAGCAATATCCTTTGCATTATAGTACATCTGGCTTTCCTCTTCGGAGTTATATGCCACTGAGTTGTACAGTCCATCCAAATAGGCAATGCGCAAACCTTTCATCTCCGCAAGCCCCCTCCTTCCCAAATATTGAATACCACATTCAGGACTTTGGCGAAGCTTCTCAATCGCAAACGAACTGCCATGGCCCCACCCGCCAAGGAAATACGTTGGAACTGGCGCTCTCTTGGTTCCTTCCAAGTACGGCCCCAATGCACCCACAAATTCGGCATTTTCAGGCCCTTCACCATCAAAAAATCTCCCAACGCAAAGGACAAGCTCGAATGGACCATTAGAACGGTTCACTTTGTCGATTCGCGCAAATAGAGAATCAAAGCGGCCGTTTGTGTCGCCAACCAGAAGAACTTTTGCCGTCGATGCCGCGCCCATCATCCCTGTGTCATTTGATAAAAATAATAGAAATTACATTTATTGTGATAGTGACAGTGGATCAGGGAATGCTACACCATCTTATGTCATCCATCATTAACCATCATCAGTTGGTATTTTTCAATGAGACAGAGGCATTTCATTAGACATTTCTTGTAATGTATTCTCCATTCTATGGCTACTGACCTTCTCATCTTTGCATCATCGTTTTCAATTTTGCGTTCGCCGTTCATCGTCGCAGCCAAAATTGAGAGATCGTCGTCAAGAGATGTTGGCAGAGTGGCAAGAGTTTTCTGAAGCGCTGACTGCAAAATGTGCAGTGCAGTTTTTTCACTAGTTTTGCTCACTGCTTCATCCTGTAAAATCTTGAATGCATATTTCTGTCTGTCTATTTTTTCCTCCAGAGAAGCAAGTCTAAGAGCACGCATCAGCTCAAAAGATGGATTGCCATCATGCATTATACAGGCATCATTATGCTCAAGTTGCAAGACTGCAGGAAAATTCTCTAGAGGTATGAAGGCCACATCATGCGGATTATTATCCAAAATAAAACCGTAAAGTTTCAAAAGGTCTAGGTTATTGTAGCGGCCATAGCATAGAAATACCTGTTCCTTGCTGACATAATGCTGTTTTGCAACCAAATCATAGCATTCAGTATCTGAAGAGTATCCACCAAAGCCACATATCTTTTCGACAGTACTGTGGTTGGAAATGTTTGACCTAAGCAAATTGAGAGTGATGGGTGGGGGCGGAGGGAAATAGTTATGCAGGTCACCAAATGGAAACAGGATAGAGTGCCCTGGAACATCTTTATCCTTTTCCTCTTGTTGGCCAAGTCCAGTTTCTCCTGGATAGAACATGCTTCTAGAGGAAACACAGGACACAGCCCATGACCATGCACGCCTGGTTCGCCACACCTTTGAAATACCCAGGCATTCCAGCATACGGCGCGCTTTAATGTACGAGTTCAAAGCCTTTTCCTTTTCCTGGAAGATCACACGAATGGCAAAAGTTGCTTGAAGTTCAAAAATATCCTCATCTGAAAGGCTAGCTGCTGTGCAGTAAGATCTCGGCAGTGTCCGTAGATATCGAAACCATTTCGATTTTTTACCTTTATTGCACTCATGAAGCAAATGGATCGCCAAAAGATCCTCGTCAGACAACTCTGCTCTCTTAGCTTGACATACTTTCTTAAACTCTGGGTCACTGTTGAAGGCGTTCATCGTACCCATTAGCAAATCCTTGGGAATAGAAACCAATATTTCATCTTCTAATATGTCTTTTGTTGCAAAAATACCACGATATGCCCCTTCAACAAGCCTGCATTCCACCTTGCCGAAAACTGTGCCCTTTTCTTCAAGCCATTCTCGTAGTTCTTCAACGACGCTGCTCACCGTTTTTTCTCCATTAGAGCCCATTAATCACGAAACATATATCATTAAGGCTATATAATCGAATTATAATCTTATATGACCGCGTTGCTTTGAGTTTGAGCTTAAGTTAGCTTTGTATACAAAGGGCTTGCCACTACCTCCCTGCCTCGGTCTTTGGTAAGTGCAGCATCGATTTTTTTCATTTATTTCTATCTCGATTAGAAGATGAATTTCAGTAGAATGTTACAGATCATTGTTGTTTCCGCAGAATAGTGCGCATTGCAATATGCATGCATTACTAGACTCTGTAAACAGGCCTAAATTGTGGGACTGTAATCATGATGAAAAGGCCTCTCCATCATCGGAAGAGGTGAAAAGATCATCAATAGAATCTTTTGGCTTCTTCTGTGGACGCACTTCTACCACTGGTTCATCATCCTGTTCACTAAAGTTCTGATCGTCGGATACTGAGGTTGAAAGTTCCTCTATCTTTGACCTTTGCTTCTTCGGCCTAGTTCTGCCTTCTGCTGTTTTTCTTCTCTTTTGGTTCTTCTGCACTTTCTGTTCGACTATTTGCTCCTGACTTTTCTTCCCGTTTTTCTTCCCCTTGTTTCGCTGTTCATTGGTCTTGAATTTACCATAAGCTGCACAGAAAAGTTCCCTCAATTGTGGGGCCTTGAGAGTCTGTGGTAAATCAGATCCATCTATTCTCTTGTCAGCTTCAGCGATTGTACGAGCTCTGAAGAACTTTTTCGGCAGCGTAATGGGGCCTGTGAATTTCGATGGTACTGTGTTAGGTACTGGACTGAGTTTCAATGCAATCCTCCTCGTTAAAGAAAGACCTATATCACATAGTTGGTGCCCATTCTTAGTGGCAACATCATCAGCCTGGTCCTCGGTATCAACATCTAATAAATCACAGAACTTTAATTGTCTAAACAGTTTTAGAGCCACGCCTGAGTTATTGCTCACTTCTGTTGCCATAGCAGCAGTGTCGTTTTGGTCACTGGATCGTGGAACAACTAGAGCCTCCAGAGACATTTGCATGGAGTCCTTAAAAAGAGACATCAGGGCATCAACTTCAGTATCTATTCCAGACATTGCCACTGCATCATAATCAGGATGGTGTCCCATGAAATAAATTAAGAATGGCAAGATGAATTCTGGCATTTCGTTGACAAGGGTTCCAGATCCCCCTGATGTTGATGTGACCAATGAGATCTTGGCCAGCATGGCCCTTCTAGCCATGACGAACTCTCTGAGGTAGGTATAAGCTCGCTTAACATTAGGCTCAAATGGATCCGCCCCATAGAGCGCATATAACGCCGCCATTTTGGCGGATTTTTGACGCCATCTGCCTCTTCCTGATCTCTGCAAGTATGCAACAGTTGAATGGATCTTCTCTAGTAAAGCCTGTCGTACTTCTACCATCGAGTCCTGGCAAGCTAAACCCAGACCAAGATAATCACTGCCTGAAAAATGGGCATCATACGCTTTGAACAATCTAAACAGGGACTTGCCCGCTGCTAAGCGAATCCAGCCAGCATCAGGCGAGGCATCAGCTGTCTGTTTCTCTATGGCAATGCGCTCTTCCTCAGAATAGTTTCGAGGGTCCATTACGACTGTTTGGCCATCCTTGTCTAGGCTATCATCTTCTACCCATGTCACCTTTCGTAAGTTCCAATTGAATAGTTCAAACTGGGGCGCTTCAGTGTCCATGTCAGTGAAATCTTGTAGCTCACTTCCAAACGACTTCGCGATATCTATTGCTATCGAAGGTGCTTCAGAATTGACATCATCGGGCACAAAGCATTGACTTAGTGTTTTGATTAGCTCTGCTTTGATTCCTACATCTGGGCTTGGATTACCCCAAGTATTTGAAGGACCAGACAAACCTTTTCTATTGAAAAGAGGTTTGCCTATTGATAGATCTAATGGCACAATGGCATGCATTACGACTTCATAGGCCAATGTTGCAAATTCTTCTAGCATCTTTGATTCCATTCTCATTCCTACCGAGATGACCTTCAAATGAGACAGAAGAAGGGGGTGATCTTCCAAGTTGGTGTGATCCCTCAGTGCCGTAAGTGCTTCATTGCACATGTTGGCAATAATCTCTTTTCCAGTTTCCTTATTGCGAACTGCGTAAACCAGACTTCTGGCTGCAGCCTTGCTTGTTTTTGGCCTTCCGCATTTACAGAATTCTTGGATCTTCTCAATGCAATCTTCTGGAAACATGTAATCGGTGTCCAAAAACATTGAACCACCTGCACGAGACAATACTTGCAATGCTAGAGATGCTGCAAGCTCATCATCACCCATCAAGGTTGATTTGATCGTTTCTTGACAGTTTGCAAACATACGCGGTTCTGCTTTTGAGAATTCAAGAACAAATTCATGCTCTGCAATAAAAATGGAAACATATATAAGGCTGAGTCACACTTAGAGTTGAGATGTTACCTAAAACCTACCTATTTCAGACTCGCCCGAAATAACAATAGCAGACTTTAATGCTTCTGGGGTGACAAAGTTGGGACATAAGCGAGCAACAAGAGTCTGAGCCAATTCTGCAGATGGACCTCGACTCCCAAGCCTGCTTTGAAGCTCTTTCCCAGCAGCTTGTGCAGTGGAGAAATCAATGCCCAAGACAGACATTTTCTCCAAGTTGCGGAAGATGTTATTATCCTTCATTCCAAATATTTTTTCCAGACCCTCCTCTGCTTTTGGTAGATGTTTGAGATAAGAAGCAATGCGCTTGATCCGATGATTTAATCTATCAGTTGCTGTCTTCTCCTTCTTCTCATCTATCTGTGACTCAGGTTGCAGCAAGAGAGGTCTCCTGGACAACCTTTCCGCCTTGGCTTCCTCTCTTAGTTTCAAAACTTCCTTCATTTGTTCTTGCAAATCACATTTTCGCTTGATGATTCCCAGAATAGCAGACTTGGACACAGAGTTTGTTTCTTTCCACAAGACAGCCCACAATGCTGATGCTGCCTGTGGCAATAGAGTACTAGGCAGGACACCATGTCTGAAAACCTCGTCCTCAATATATGCTCCTAGGTCATGGTCGCCCGATCTTGTGAGATTACACAAACCAGCTATAAACTCTATCAGTAGCTTTTTGTTCTCAAACGAGCTGACATCTGCACACCTTGAGCACCATTGCTTTATAAGTTTTCCTATGCTAGATGCGACTTCCTTGCGCACTGACAAACGCTTGTCCCGTAATCTTGATATCAAACCTTCGTAATCTTTTCTTGAGACAATCTCTGGATATTCCCCTGCAATGGAGCAAAACGCTCCTGCTGCAGCAGATCTCAGTTTTTCATCTGGGTCATGTAACCGAAGCACAACAGCCTGAGCTACTGCAGACCTCTGTTCTTGTGTTTTCAGGCATCCAATTAATTCATTAGTATATTGCAGAACTTTAAGACGAATTAGGGGGGACCGATCGTTCAACCGACCGAGAACAGCCTCCGAAAGCTGTGGGTAATCAGACAGCAAGCAGCTGCCATTTTCTTGGGTAAGCAGCTTGCAAATCAAATCGACACTATCCAGCCGCCTTTCTTCAGAATCTACTTGTAGACTGGGTTGAAGATGAGGTAAAACGGGAAGCATGATCTGCGGCGATGCCTTGTGCACTTGCAAAACAAGCTGGCTGGGGTTACCAACCAAGTCACTGTCAGTCCTGACACCATCAAGAAGCTGGGTCAAAAACTTTTGCACGGGAGGTTGTAAGGCTTCTCTAGCATTCTGTAATATTCTTTGGGCGAACCTTTGGGTCACTGCAGACTCATAAACCTCCTCATCTGTCCCAAACGCAGCAGGTGCCAAATGTCCCAGAATACAGTCCAGAAGAGGTTGAGATATCGAATCACTCTCATCCAGCACTGTAGTTACCACTTCCAAAGCAGGCTCTTCTACGACATCGTAATTATCCGCATTCACGGAACCAAACAAAACAGTAAATAATTCCTGAACCAGCACCTCAGACTCTTCAAGGTCAAGCATTAACAGGCAGCATTTTACTTTTCCCACCACTCTGAGCAGATTCAAAGACGGTGTAAAGAAGATAGAGGACGAATCTGACAGATTCTTCATCGTACTAATTACCAAATGAAATATGATTGCCAAAGTCTCATCTGAAAAAGGAGTATCGGGTGCATGAAGCCGGAGCACATGTACAGCACACAGAGATGCATAAAGCCTCACTTCTTTGTCTCGGTGCTTCAAAAATTCCGGCTTACTGAGAGCCCGACTAAGCTCATTACTCGCTATTTTCATCTCTTCAGATCGCTGCGGACTCTCTTCCACTATTTTAGCGGCACTCTGCAAAGCATCACACAGCACAGTCAACAAGCGCACACAAACAGTACACGCCTTGAAACCCCCGAAACTCCATCTGAATTTATTCAAATCCAAAGACCTAAGCCATTTAATTCCATTACTCACCTTTAGCAACCCAAGCACACCATCCTTTCCATACTTGGTCAATCCCGCCAGTTGCTTCCCCACTTTCTTCAATCTTTGTCCATCATTCACCTCTTTCGCCCCCGAACTATTGTATGCAGCGTCATTACCACTCATACGAGTAATACGTCTACCATCAATGAGATTTCCACTCATTTCACCTCGCCCAGACATTTTTATTTTGCCTTCTTCGATGTCGCAAGCTCGGTTCAAATTGAAGCGTCGACTTCTTCTCAATCACAAAGGGCAACACATATCCACCATACTTCCCTTATGAAATAACTCATTGAAGTAATGTTTGAATTCCAATTCTTCTAAAGAGCAAATCAGAGAGAACGACCTTTTTTGAAATTTGAAATTTTCAAGCAAGGCGCGGATTCATTTGGTCATCCAATTGGATTTGCAAGTCCTTGGCCACGGCCCAGTCCTCGATTCCATAGGGCGCGTGCGTATAATCGATATGTGGAGATCGCCCCAATGAGTGGTGCCATGGTGGCCAACACCTGGGGTCTCATTTCTGTTCCGTCAAAGTAGAGTCGAGATCGATGGAGTTTATTAAGCTGATGATTGCAGATTATCAACCACGTCCTGTTTATGTCATGAGGTCATCGGGTCGATATTTGCAGACTAAAACTTGACATTAAGATATACATATGCTCACCGAATCTATTCAAGACATGCCCCCTGCTTTCTTTTGCCTGTGCATAGCCATATGGCTTCAAGAGGTACCTGGGATGACACTGTAGGTGTATATCTGAGATATAAATGAACCTGGATTATCAGGTAGTTGTATGCATGGTCCAAATTGGCTTTCTTTTGATCAGAGCTGGTAAGAATACATATGAATTAGCATGCATGCTCACCCGAATAGTTCCCAGGGTTCCATCCTTCAAAGGACAGGTGTTCATCTTCGCCTGGACGAATGCACACATAGACCGCGAGCGCCTGGTATTTTTAGTGCTATGACAAAAGTATTTTTCATATATTTGTGACATTTACACAGCAGAAAAGTCGCGCAGGAGAACGAAACAAGGACTGGTTGGAAGGCAGGAGAGCATGGGGGACAACGAGCAACCAGTTGAAGGCTTGGAGGCCCGGGAGGAAGTCCTGGCAATCAACCAAAATTGTGATATAACTGATAGTGATAGAAATGACGAGAATAGACCTGAAGTAAGTGAAAAATTAATGAGTGGCGACCGCAATTCTGTGGGAGATGCACAAGCGGAAATCGCAGGAGGAGAAAAAGAGGATGAAGAACACGGTGCTGACGGAGCATATGGATCAGACATGAGAGAATATGGTAATGGAAAAGAGGATGAGAGGGAGGTGCGTGATGTTCCCGCCTCCAAGACTGGTGATGATGGTCGTGAAGATGTTGGGACCGGTGGCGTCGTAGAATCAGGAGGCAATGTTGCCGCTGGTACGCTATCTGAAGTAACTGAAGGGGTAGATGAGGGAGAAGGTATTCTGGAGGATTCGGATGCAGAGGAAGATGAAAATGACGAAGAAGAGGTGAGTGTGGATGACAAACCATTCTCAGTGTGTAAAACTAGTGGTGTTGACAAATTGCTAACAGAGTGGTGGTGCTACGCAGAATTTGGAAGATGATATTAGCGATGAAGAAGGGAATGAGTACACTATGGAAAAGAAAATGAAAAAGAGAAGGAGTATATTCGTAGATGATGCTGCGGAAGAGGATGAGGTATGAAGCATTGTTTTTGAATTGCATTCATATACAATTGGGCTTGCTGCTGAATTTTTCCATACTTCTCTGACATTCAAGCATCTATCGCTACGCAGGATGATAGAAGAAAGGTGAAACGAAATCGGTTTATTGATGATATAGCTGATGTGGACGATGAAGAAGATGAAGACGAGTATGAGGATGACGGTGTCGATGACCTCATTGATGACGCAGCTCCCACAGCACAGGATATTGCAGAAGTTCGCCAAGCCATGCGGGATGCTGAAAGAAAAGCGCTCGCTGATGAAGAAATTGACCCGGAAGAACTGAGAAAATACCTGGCAGAGCGATACAACAAGGACCGTACAGCAGCATATGCTTCTGGGGATATTGACCAAGCTGACAAGGCAGTGATCCAGCAGGCACTTATGCCAACAAAAAATGATCCACGATTGTGGGTTATCAGATGCTCGGATGGTTCTGAAAGAGATATTATTGTCCGCCTCTTACAGAAATGCTATGATTACGCAGCCAAAGGAACTCCATTGCTGGTCAAGTCAGCATTCTGCAAAGACAATTTGAAAGGGTTTATTTACGTTGAAGGACGTAGTGAGGCACATGTTCTCAAGGCATTATCAGGCCTTAGATCTGTCCATTTTTCAAAGAAGCCCCGTTTGGTGCCCATAGAAGAGATGGTATCAGCTATCTCGTATGTTAGGTCAGGAAAGAAAGCTGTAAGTGCAGGTTCATGGGTACGAATGAAATCTGGTCTATACAAAGGTGATTTAGGAAAAGTAGAGTATATTGACACAAATGAAGGGAGAGCTATGGTAAAGCTTGTTCCTCGATTGGATCTGGCTGGATTGGCAGCAAAGAGAGCTGCGTCCTCTCGGGGTGATGCTGCTCCAAAACGAACAAACAAGTCACGGCCTCTTGCTAAGCCGTTTATACCAGAAGAAGCTAGAGCATTTAATCTGGATGTAATGCAGCAGAGAGACCGCATGACAGGAGAAATGCAGTATGTACTGAATAATAATCAGAGATTTAGTGGAGGATACCTCATTAAAGCAGCCGCTTTAAAAACATTGAATGTTGAAACTTCTGCACCTCCTCTAGACGAGCTTCAGAGGTTTGACTCGGCTTCCCAATCAGGTAAAGTTCAAGAAGATGTGACGGATCTTTTAAAGGGTTTTGATATCGAATCGACGACTTATGCTGCTCGAGACAAAGTTGAAATTAAGGAAGGAGAACTTCAAGGGGTCAAAGGTGTTGTAACAAGAGTGACAGATGATGGACAAGTCATGGTACGCCTGAACGATTCTGCTCTGGCGGGCATTGAACCCATCAGTTTTGCGCCTCGAGAGATCAGCAAGTACGTTGAAGTTGGTGCACACATCAAAGTCATGAACGGAAGTCACAAAGGTCAGACCGGTATGGTTGTTAGTGTGGAGGATGGAGTATGCCATGTCGTCACTGATGCCACCCGTGAAGATATAACGGTGTTTGTGCGGGACATTTCTGAGTCATTTGCGATTTCAACAACCCTGGACTCTATTGGAGATTATGATCTATTTGATCTTGTCGTTCTCGATCCACAAACTGTCGGTGTCATCGTTGGGGTTGACAAGGACAGTTGCAGAGTTTTAACAAATCAAGGTAGACCCGATGCTCCCGACATAAGAATATGTCGTTTGCCAGACGTTAAGAGGAAAATAGTGAATCGAAGAGCATCTGCCATTGATGGTACAAGGAATGAAGTCCATATTGGGGATATTGTTGAAGTTTTTGAAGGACCCTTACGGGGTAGAAATGGAACAGTTCAGCACATTATGAGAGGCGTGTTATTTTTTAAATCCCGAGATATCCAGGAGAATGGTGGCTACATGTGTGTCCAAGCACGTCAATGCAAGGTGAGAGGAGGTAAAAGAATTCCTGGAGCAGGGACCACTGGGGTACTTGCAACTCCTGCCAGAGCACTTGCAACTCCAAATCCATACGGTGCGGCAGGAAATGTTTTAGCATCGCCTGCGCATCATGGAGGCGGTGGTCATGGTGCCCCTAGATCAAATGGTGCTCCTGCCTATGCTGGGAGATTGTCAACACAGCATGACAAGTTATTGGAAGGGAAGAAGGTGGATATCAAGAAAGGGCCATACAGAGGTATGCGTGGGACAATTAAGAGTGCAACCGGTAGCCACGTTAGGGTTGAACTTGAGGCCCGAATGCAGACAGTGACTGTATCTAGAGAGCATCTGTCAAGCCAGGATGGTGGAATTATTGCTCAGGCACCTCGTCACTCTATGGGTATGAGCATGGGAATGGGAATGCCTGCACCTGGTGGAGTAACGCCTGCTCATTGGTCAAGTGGAGCTACTGCAACGCCTGCGCATTACAGTGCCTTAGGATCCGCTACTCCACTCTATCCTGGAATGACTCCTGGCCGAGAGCAAGTGACTAAGACTCCTGCCTACGATCCGGCATGGGCAGCCACTCCAGCCCATCCAGGGTTTAGTGATGTAGGATTTGGCTCTGCAGAACCATTGGCGGCAAGTACATTCTCGAATCCGGGAGCACCTGATAGAACAAGTCTCATCAAGAGAGGTCCTGCACCAAATACCTCTACAAAGGACTGGATTGGTCTCTATGTGATGACCTCAGATGGCAAGGAGGGTGTGGTATCTAGCGTCACAGATGATGGCCGAGTTTCGATTGAAAGTAATGGAATTGCATCATACTCAGACCTGAGCGGCCTCTCTTTAGCTCCAATATCCAGAGGCGATACTGTTAGAATTCTTGTCGGTAGTTCTAAAGGGAATGTTCGTACAGTGGATTTGGTTGAGAAAAATGAACTATTTGTTAGGCGACCAGGGGGTTCCGATGTGCAAATATTTAGAGCCGAAGAATGTGGAAAGATAAATTCATAGTTTAAATAGCAAAGATGACCCATATTGGATATGCATGAACTGTGTAAGCAATTTATTCTCCAGTATATTTCTGCGTTGATTGTGTTATATTTTCTTCGTTGCATTCGATTCTGAAGCCAATCTTAGATTTCTAAATCCCAAATTTATTAGAATGGCTAAATCAGCATTCAAATAAAAAAATTTGTGCCACAACTTTTCTCAGAGAAGAATCCTGCATTGTGTTCACTTCATATTGCAAAGGATTAGCAATATTATCACATTCCTAAATTTTATATAAGTAGATATGGT
This sequence comes from Picochlorum sp. 'soloecismus', assembly GCA_002818215.1. Taxonomy (NCBI): domain Eukaryota; kingdom Viridiplantae; phylum Chlorophyta; class Trebouxiophyceae; genus Picochlorum; species Picochlorum sp. 'soloecismus'. The sequence continues at coordinate 32,415 of PJAJ01000025.1, read as the reverse complement.
ATTTAGTATTACATTTTGTAATATAAACCAACAATTGTAAGCCCCAATATGTTGGGACTTTCAAGAGTCAGCAGGAGCATTGCGTTCTTAAGTTGCGTTTTTGATACAACGAAGCACAGTGCATTTCGAATAGATGTAACAAGATGACTTCGCTCTGCAATAATATAATACAGATGCTATGGATTGACTCATGTGTAGTGAGGCGGAAAAGTATAAGTCGCAGCTTTGCCACGCAAATAGTAAGGCCTGGAACCATGGGCTGCACAATAGCTCCACTGCGCTCAAACACGGACAAAGGATTGTCTATGTACTCTATTAGAAGTGGTTTAAGCCTTGGGAGAATTCCATCTAGTGTGCATTCTCTTTCCTGGCAGAAGCAAAGTCTGCATAGAATAAGGACTGCAGTGGCAGAGGGGGTCTCTGCGCCAATAGGCAGCTCCAAAGCAGCCTGGAAGACTCATAAAAGTATACAATATCCTTCTTCGATTCTATTATGTGGTCATAGGGTGCAAAAGAAGTCCAACTTGGCCTGTCAAAGTTCATCCAACTCGTCCTTCTCTACTAGCAAAGGTGATGATATGAGTCAGCAGAGTGATACGTTGCATAGCGATGGAAACCCGCATCACGATAGTCCTTATAATAGTTCTCAGTTACCAAAAGCTATTGTGGGACGGGTGATGGCAGCTCAAGCAAATTTTGTGAGAATTAAAGTAGAGGGTATTCTGGAGGAGGAGGAGAGTCATGACCACCTAGGGACTGAACATGAAAAGGTGGCTAAAGAAGAGAATGCGACTGAACTGAGTACGAGTATTAACGTATCTCTACCTAAAGATAGACTGCTTTGCGTTGTTCGAGCATTGTTGAAGAAGATAAAACGCAAAGTTCTCGTAGGAGATAGAGTCAGAGTGGTTGGAATCGACTGGGCCGATGGAAGGGGTATGGTGGAGGATGTGCTTCCAAGGAACACAAAGTTAGATGAGCCACCGGTTGCAAATATAACGCGAGTGATGCTCGTATTTTCTATTTCAATGCCACCTTTTTTACCCAGTGCAGCAACAAAGTACTTGATTGCAGCGGAGGAGGCGGGCATACCTATCTCTGTGGTCTTGAATAAATGTGACCTTGTTGAGCAACAGGAGTTAGAACAAGAACTAGAACGACTAAGGTCCTGGGGATACAATTGTCTTTCAGTCAGTGTAAAAGATGGTACCGGCCTAGATGATTTAGAGCAAGTTTTGCAAAATGATATAACAGTTGTCGCTGGGCCTTCAGGGGCTGGAAAATCTTCAATAATCAATGCCCTGTGTTTGAGATCAGCCCCGGGGGTGCATGATGCTGCTGATTTTGTCACCACTGATATGGATACGGTGGATATCGATTTGCAAGCAGTTGGTGACGTGTCTGAGAGAATTGGGAGAGGAAAGCACACGACAAGAAATGTCAAGATTATTGAATTGTCTGAAGGAGGTGCACTTGTTGATACCCCTGGATTCAATCAGCCAGCTCTACGTCTTCCACCTTCCAAACTTGCATCTTGCTTTCCAGAAATTCGAAAGCTCTTGGAGAATAATTCTGGAGCTCCTGATAGATGCGCATTCGCTAATTGTAGGCACATCTCTGAACCTGGGTGCCTCGTGAGAGCATCAGACTGGGAGAGGTACCCAATGTATGCAGACATATTCAAAGAACTTGAGGCCTTGGAGGAACTCCAGGCAAAGAGAGCTGCATCTAAACGCAAGAGAGAGGGCAATGTAAGGCACAAGCGAACTGCAGGAGGCGCAGTACGTGCCGAAGCCCGGCTAGAGACCAAAAGTCATCGGCGTATTTCAAGAAGATCAGCCAACCAAGAAACGGCTGAGCTTACCAGGGACATGTCGTTGCTCCAGGACCCAGATGCATCCACAGAAAGTTTGTAATCCATGTTTGCAACGAGTAAAATATTGTTTTTCTGATTGTTACATTTTTTCAGAGTTTCAGCCACACATCTATTCATCTTGGTAAAAATAAAAACCTCTTGGTAAAAAGGAAAAAAGATCAATCGTCATCCACAAATTCCCTACGGTCTGTCCAGCGTGCAGGGCGCATTGACTCGATTTCTTCCTGCACCCGCCATCATCATAATAATCATTGGTGCTTCCGCATTTTGCATTTCTCCAATTGCCACAAATCCAAAAATCCCCGGTCAAAATAGACCAATAGAACCACCATGGCATTCGTGTGTTTGGGAACACACACAGCAGAACGAATCACAGCAGAACGAATCACAGCACAAAAGAAAAGAAAACCTACATCGCTCATGTACTCCCCCGTCTCAGCCTTTGTCGCCCGATTCAGAGAACGAATCTCTTCCAGCCTTTCTTCGTCGCGCTCATCACGGCTTATATAGAATATAGGAACCCCGATACCCATGGCTATCCCTAGAAAGGCACCCAGAGCCCCAATCTGCACGTCTGGATCGCTCCAGTCCACTTCAAGCTCCCCCAACACCAGCAACCCCTGGACCCCGCTCGCGGACATATCAGTCACCCAAGACTTGCAGCCCACTTTTCTGTCACCCAAACCACCCATAGAAACACCACCACTCTTTGCTATTCCTCCAAATGATGGTGATTTGACCTGTCTACCTGAACAATGCGCCACCCCACAACGCCCAAACTGAGCCTCAAATTTGATTGCCTTTGCCATTACCACGAAACACTTGTCTCCCTTCCGATACCAAAATTAGACCACTTTGATACAATTTATTTATTGTATCAGGTACATTATCAAGCCTTCGGAGTGCAGTGAAATCCAAGTGAAATAGGCTGCATCAGTCACCAGCTGGTGCCCGCAGCTGCAGGCTCGATCGATCGATCGATCATCGCGCGATGAAGAGGTATCTCAATCTGCAAACTGATCTGTTTATGGCCACATACAGCACAGTCGCTTATCACACACGCATTCCTAAATTTAATTTTTTAGTAGATTTAGTCACTTTTATTTCATTGAGATTTTGTTGCTGGAAGAATGTATTCGTGCCAGAAGCAAGTAGTTGCATCGGCGATTGCGCCGATGCGTGGGAGCGTGACGAATTTGTCGAGCCAGAGAAGGCCAACGGTCCAGATTGGTGGACAAGTGGCATGTAAAAGGACGTCTGTGGTTGTTTCTGTTGCTGCTCCTGTTGAAATTCAGCCAGAAGAGAAGCCCGTGTTCGAGGTACGTGTGACCGCTGTAGCGCTGGTGGTGCCAGGCGCTGACGCTCGTGTGACCAGGAGGGCAGGGTGCTTGCTGACCACCAAGGACGGCACGTCGCTGGTTTTCTGGTCGGGGAGGGGGTGTCATTTGGTGGTTGAATTGATATGTTTTGATTCTGTAGTTTGTACCAGTAGGATGAAGATTTTTTATGTGATTCATTTTAATTTGTGTTGAATTGTTGTCTCTGAGCCTGCAGGGTGGACGAAAGCTGGCAAACAACCCTCCATTCTCTCTTCAAGACATTCGAGATGCTATCCCCAAGGATTGTTTCGAGAGGAACGCTCTAAGGTCGTTTGCGTACCTCGCTCTGGATGTGGGTGTGGTGGCTGCTCTTGCCTTTGCTGCTTATACTGTGAACAATCCTTTGCTGTGGCCGCTGTACTGGTTTGCCCAGGGGACAATGTTTTGGGCTCTGTTTGTGGTAGGACATGACTGTGGGCATCAGAGTTTCAGTTCTAATAAGGCATTGAACGATTTCGTAGGAAATATTGTACACTCGAGCATCATGGTCCCCTATCATGGGTGGAGGATCAGCCACAGGACCCATCATTCTAATCACGGACATGTGGAGAATGACGAGTCGTGGCATCCAGTGACCGAGACGCAGTTGGGTAAAATGGATATATTTTCCCGCCTTGGTAGACTGCTCTTCCCAATTCCATTGTTTGCGTATCCTTTCTACCTGTTCAACAGATCCCCAGGGAAGAATGGATCTCATTTCGACCCAGAGAGTGATTTGTTCGTGGAGTCTGAAGGGGGCTTGATCAAGACATCAAACGCATTCCAGATTGGTTTTATCGGTATTCTTGCCGCATGCACGGTGGCTTTGGGTCCACTTGCCATGTTCAACCTTTACATGGTTCCATACTGGATGTTTGTGGTGTGGCTGGATGTGGTTACATACCTGCATCACCACGGGCCTTCAGATCCCGAAGAGGAAATTCCATGGTATAGAAACGATGAGTGGAACTACATGAGAGGTGGATTGTCGACCATCGATCGTGATTATGGTATCTTCAACAAGATTCATCATGATATCGGAACACATGTAGTGCATCACTTGTTCCCCCAGATTCCCCACTACCACTTGTGCAAGGCTACCGATGCTGTGAAGCCAGTGTTGGGTGAATATTATCGCGAACCAGAGCCATCTCCAGGTTGGTTCCCGACACATTTGATTGAGCCCTTGGTCAGGTCATTCAATCGGGATCACTATGTCTCCGATGAGGGTGATATTGTCTTTTATAAAAAAGATCCAGCAATCAAGCTTTTCTAAGTTTCAGGCAGCTATTCTGTTTTGAGAATAAATGTTTCTGAAGTGATTCTTTCGTAATAGGATTGAATTTTCTGTACCCTGTTTCATTCATTTATTGTTTATGGGCCAACACATGTCGGCTTTATAAATGATTTAGTTTGGCTGTGATTAGATTTGTCTAATCCAGCATGGAAAAAGTAATGAATTTAAAAAGAAATCAATGCGATTCGTATTTGTAAGAAATATTACAAAAATGCAACATGCCTCTAAAAAAAGAAAAAGTATATTCAAAATGCATTCTTTAGATGTTTTACCAGCTCTATGAGGCCTTGAGGCTTGTCCCCATCCTCACGCAATTTCCCATCAAACTGTGGACTTCCAAAATATCGTGTGGAGGTCTTGAATGTAAAGCTAGTAAGGTTTCTCGGCCATACAATGCCTGTGTCGCTTTCCATGAAGGAGATAAGTGCCTCTCTTTCTTGATTTCTCATGTATTCACCATGTGCAAAGGCAGGGAGGTAACAGGACTCCAGATCTGGCAGGCATAGAACGCCTCTTCTGTCTGTACACAGCAAATCAACAGGGTCCCCAGAAGATTTGAACCAAGAGCATAAGATTGCCCACGGAAAACCAGTGCGATATCGTGCACCAGCAGAGCCCTGCAAATGGCAACAAGGAAAGATTGAATCACCACAAATACATCAGTACCAGTTAAAACCACATTCATTGCAGAAGAAAATACATACATCATTGAGAAGCGGCCTAAAGGCTTTGTATTCCGTCTGTTCAAAGTAGTTTTCTGTGCAGGCATAAAGCATGAGCACATCATGCAGGCCTGCGTGCAAGGGAGCACCTAGAGCAACAACCTCAGCAATTTTTTTCAACCCTTTTCTGGCAGCACCTACACTCCTCACTCTTTCGGTCTTATGTATTTTTTGCATGCTGGCCAACAGTTTGTCGCTTGGCATAAATTCTCTTGTATTGGACTCAGTTCTAGGTTTCATCTCGCTATCATTTGGAGATTCCTGGTCCTTGCTGTCCGAAACCTGCCACCATGGGGTCTTCTCCTGATCCCCGCCACCTTGTCGAGTGGATCTTTTTGAGCCTGTTGATGACTTTAAAGAATCCAAATAGGATGACAGGGCGTCAATTGCTCTGAAAGTCAATATGTATTATGAGATTAAAAAGCACGTATATTGGAGACTGCGATATGATTGCAGGGACAACAGACTAAATTCCACATACCTGGAAGCTACTGAATTCTTCCCAGCCCATAAGAATTCAATTAAGTCGTCATCTTTCAAAAACTTTAAAGGAGGCTTGCTCCTCATATCTAGCGTCTGATTTCTCAGAAACATTTTGAGCTTTTCAATGGAGATCATCAGGGCTTTAATGCGGGTGTTAACCAGGCGATTGACATCTTCAATAGAAAATGCCTTTTCATCCCCACTTTTATGGTCTTGTGTGTGTGCACTTACTCGAAGCTCGGAGCCCTCTTCCTCAACAAGCTTGAGAGTGTAAGATATCCATGATTTAAGCCATTCCGGTATCGTATTACTATCTGGCTCTGATACCCCATCCCTAAGTACTAGGTCTTTGAAGCCATATCGTTCGAGCCTTGCCTGATCGTTTCTAGTGATTGCTGGATCGACTGAGCAATCCAATATCAACTTTGTTCTCCAAATTATCGAGTTTTTCTCGCTGAAAACTCCATTGATTGGATTAGTACTTGAGGATAAATTGATAAACTCTCCTTCACAATGCTCTGATCCGCAAAGGCAGCTCAAACCCTGCAGGTCTCTTTCAAAGTCTCCCTTTTCCCTGTAATCTATTGTGAGCTCCTCCCCGTGCTCTATCGGCTGTTTGGTCCACACTCCAAGCCTTAGTTGGCCATTAAAAATGAATTTTTTAAGAACACAGTTTGCTTGGCATGAATGGTTGATTCTGCTCACAAAATTTCCTTTCTGAGATGCCTGAAAGAATACAAGAGGAAACAGTCAGAATCATGCCAAGAAAGGACCGACTAACTATGAATACCTACGTACATCTATGTAAGCGATTTGATATCCTTTCCCATCTAAATCTGGCCTCTGGATACCACATGTACAAGAATTTATGACGGACTGTGATTTAGTACTTAATCTTGATTTCAATGGATCTCTCTCAAAAAACCTCCATGAACTCAAACATTCCCCAACGTATTCACCTACAAAGGATTCTGCAGGAATACCGTCTTCTTTCCGCAGTATAACCCCATCTCCTTTTGGGTGACTTCGAGCAAATCTCCTTCCACTCGGACGCAATGGTTGGTATCTTTTTGCATCCTTACCTGTCCCTCCTGTCTCCTCCACAATGTTGAGAACATCAATTGCCGCCTTTGAAGCATCTCTAAAGTTTTGAGGGGCATTTGGATTATCAATAACTATTTCAAATGCCCGAATGATGTCCCACCCATCTATAGACAGCATATTTAGACCAGGGAGGAGATATTTGTTGAAAAACACATTTCTCTGTTCCCTCGAAGATATGGGAGATTCACAAGAAGATAATGCATTGTCTAATACTTGGCGTGTGAATGGATCAATACCCCATACTGCTTGAATATGGAAATCATCTTCCTCAATAGGGATTAAGTGTTCATTTATGAAAAGAGCTACTTCGCTTGAGGGCTGAGATGAGGAGCTACTAAAGGATAGGAAATCCTTCAAGATAACTTCATCTTTTTGTTGTCCACAGTCCCTGCCCAGTACCAATTCAGCCAAATTGTCCTTGATAATCATAGGAGGAAAAGGATCTCTTCTCCAAAATGTGCCTGAAAGGTACTGTTTTACATCCTCGTCTTTTATTGCCTCGACAACAGCTTGCACCCCTGGGAGCCTCAATCTCTCAGTCAGTGTATTCTCCTCCATTTTTTCTGTTTTTACCTCAGCATGGTCATCAGCATCTATCCTCTCATCCTTCTTATTGTCAGATTTTATCTCTGCTTTTTTCTCCTCCGTAATGGTATCCTGCTGCAAGGCATTATCTCCTGCCCCAGCATCTGCTTGCTCGCTTGTACCCAGGACTGCATCGGTGAGCATGTTGAGGCCCTTTGGATATGCAGTCTTATCAACCTCCATGGGATCAATATCTAATCTTGACACAGTAGGAGACGACAGGATTTTCACATCGCCATGTGGGCCAATAATTGTGAGGCTATACCTGACTCCATATGCAGCTTGCAGCATTGCCAACTCCTTTGAAACATTTCTCAGAATTTCGTCACCTTCTTTCGTCCCGCTTTTCTTCACCTTTTCTTTACCTTTCGAATTATTTACCTTCTTTTTAGAATTGGTCTCCTCGCCCTCAGCCTTTGACGCATCCTTCTCCGATACAGCTGGCTGCTTCCTCTTCTTTATAGTGGCTTCATGGTGATTAGGGGACTTTTCTTTCCGGCGAGTGCTTTCGGTCCCCTTATCTGAGTTTTCCTTTTGCTTTGGCTTCAAAAACAAATCCAGATATTCGTACACACTTTTGTGACTGTAGCACGTCATCGGTGCCATTTTGGCAAACTCTTCTGATGCTGAGTACTCAAAGCGCTTTGTCTCATCATCCCATTTCTGCGTTTCCACCGCCGCGTGGTCATTTCCGTCTGAATCTCTGAGCCACCAACGTCTCATCCTTCTATGAGGCTGTGTTGGGCAAGGAGGGCCGAGCAATTGTTCTCTATATGACGTGAATATCAGGCCCTGCGGTATGTTTGGCACAACGCTGTCTTCACGTTGGGAGCCAGTGCTCGTAGTGGTCTTCCCTTTCTTCACCGCTCCACCTTTTGAGCTAGATTTTCCCATTTTGAATTATTTCTAAGTGTTTTGCAGCGTGTCACTGGCTCTGAAATTTATACTTGAACCGATCAAGGCGAAACCCCTGTCACTCACAGCCAGCCATTAGTATGTCACTGGAGGCGGGGATATTAACCGAGATAAAGTGTCTATCGTCGGATATTAGTTTATAGTAAACTCAAATTTGGAATCTTAGACTCAATTTTATGGGCGATTTGCCCTATTCGTGGACTGTAAATCCCGGCAGGGAGGATGAAATGGTGCTGCGACAGTGCATCATGGAAAGCGACAACGGGTTCGCAGTGACGGTGATTCGGCTGAATTCGCAGTTTGCCGGAGATCTAATATGGTATTTGAAATCCTGAGAGGACATTATACCTTGATTTAAGGGCAATGATGTCTCCTCGGTATCGCACTTGCCGTCGAGGTTACAATACGAATACATGGGTTTTCAAGTTTGAAGCTATGCAGCTAATCTTCCCAACGCAGGATTTTTGCAAAGGCAGAAACAAGTGCATCCGGTTCGTAATGCACCCCTCCTTCCACAAGCTCGCTTTTCACTTGAACGATATTCTTGATTCCAAGTTCTATCAGCACATCAGTATCTATATCTATAGGTCCATTCATTGGAACTACTATATCTGTGACATATCTGGACGGGAGATGCCTCAGCTCGCCTACCTTTGACGATGCACCCCTCCTATTCAAGGCATCAGTTATGGCAAGCACAATGTCACTGGCTTTCATTGGACCTTCGTGGCTAACACATTCAGATGTTTCTCTGTCCAGGGCTCCATTTAAAATCAAAACTTTGGGGCAAGTCCTTGAAGCAATGATTTCTCCAGTTCTCTTCAGAATGAGGGAAGGACAAATTGAAGTATACAGCGACCCCATGCCATACACAATGCCATCAGCACGTTCTAATTCAGTCATTACTCTCGGATTTGCGAGTGGTGCAACTTCGTGCTCCTTTGTGTCGCCCTCGGTGGACAAGTAAAATATCCTTCTCACTGGAGAATCCAGGGGCTCCCATTCAGCCTTATTCACTTCGGAAGGAGTGGCCGAGTTAGATGGGTGGGAAATTTCATTCTGCCCCACTAATACTCTACCGTTGCTCAGTTCAGCCGCTAAACTGATCCGCTCCTCGGTGCAAATCGCTGGGAGCACCATGGAACCCTCAGGAATACGTGCAACCCTTGCAAACATGAAAATGGCTGCTTCTAGAGATCGAAAAAATATCCTTGCTCCAGCAAAAAAGAAATTACCCACGGATCCACTTTGAAAACTAAATCGTTCTGTCGAATGTCGCAGAATATTCACATGAAAATGGACCAGGAATGCTCTGATTGTGTGCTTGTATGGCTCAGACACACCCTGCATTATATAAATGATATAATAGCAAAATCAACAACGCCTGATGACCACGAGACCAAAGATCCAGGTGTAAACAAATATTCACAACAGCTTACATTCCACAACCCATGATCGCCTTCAACAATATCATACCATTCCCTCTTTGCTGCCTCTGGATCATCACTACATAGCCTGTGCGCAAGCAGTGCTTTCACAGCCCGGGCTTCGTCATCACTATCGTCTGCTAGCCTCAGGCACCGACTCCTTATATCCCCTACAGCAGGACCGCCGAGAACTCGCACGATTTCAGCGGTGCTTCCTCCATCATCAGACACTGGAAGCACATGAGACACCCTAGTTGTAAAGTTCTTCACGTGTGATGCAACACTATTGAATGCTGTCCCTCCACTGAAAACTACCAAAGATGGTTGACTCTCCTGTGCATTGCAGCCTGAACTGCGACATCCATCTTCTAGCAAATGCATGTCACTTGCGTCCATCAGCGACCCTGCTGCCTCAGTCTGCTGGCCCAAGTCCAACTGCCCTTCAGACACTCCGTTTACTGCAAGATCTACGTCACTTCTTTCGCTATCGAATACTAAACTTTTCGTTAAATTACTTCCTCTAGGATGGGCACCTTTCCTATTGCGTACTGGAGGAGCCAGACTGCGTGCAGTATCCCTTGAAGACTCTTTGACTCGACGCATCACCAAATGCTTCAACTTCTGCCAACGTGCCCGGCTCCTAGATCAACCGCACCCAAATAGATCCTAATATTTTATAGGTATATTGTACTCCACGCTACTCTATCAAAGAGGGCACAAATTATAACCTGCTCACTGTAGCACTAGCAACTCCTCATGATCATGACCTGATAAGCTCTCAAACAATGATCCAGAATTTCCCTGATACTGCCGGACAGTCGATCCGTTCCACAACAAAATCGGGCACATATCATTAAATACTAAAATGCAAAATCAAATTTGAAATAATGTACCACCTCTTCCGATCGGACACACAATAAAATTTCCTTCTTCATCTCAGAGATGCAAGTTTGCCCTGTATTTGTTATTGACCCATAGAATTATTCGATGCGATTTGTCAACAGTAAAAATAGAGTGTACTATTTCATTGGGAGAGGAGTGAGTTGGGTAGTTTAAAACATACACGGGCAGGCTGCATGGTGTACGCTTTGGGGACCAGGGGCTCTGTCCTGAAGGGTGCGAAAGAGCAGCTTCAAGCTCTAGAAACAGAAAATGAGCGCTTGAGACAACTGGTGGGTACTTTTACAACTATATTACTTAATTATAAAGGGCAAGGAGGTGTTCTTATTGTAGGGTGCTTTCACTTTGGTGACTCTGACGGTGAACAAGAACGGTGTGTGGGTTTGCAGTTGGGGGAGAAGGCCGTGATGGGTGCCATAAAGAATGGATACGTGAATAAGTACAGACCATACGCAACTAGCTCCTTATGGGCAAAGACATGGGAGCCTCGGTACGTTGTGGTGCAGGAGAACGAGCTTCTCTATTACAAGAGTGAAAAAGATATGCACCACCCACCACGAGGCCAGATACGGCTTCAAGGGACGTACGTAGATGTGGAGGGGCTGAAACGTAAGAAATGGTGGACGTTCAAGATTGTAGATCGACTGGGAGTAGATTTGATTCGGTTATCTACAGAATCTCATTCCGAGATGATGTCTTGGATTGATGCTTTGGAGCTAGGTGGTTGTGTCAAGGTGGGTTTCCCTGGATATGGTTCTTGTCTATTTTGTTCTTACAAACCATCAAGCCGGAATGTGGTGACGACGTGCCGTCGCGTGCTCAATGTGTAGAGAGATGAAGATAGGTCTGGTCACAGTGCGAACGAGCCTGGGAGCCCTAGCAATAGTGGTATCTCTGGTGATGGGGAAGGCTTGACAGGTGCTGGGTCGCTCCAAGGCAGGTATGGGACTGTGGCCGAAGTGGACTCGGTCGGAGATATTGCGCGACTGCAAGATTTGAAGCAACATCAGGTACAAAGTGGATACACTTCGGATCAGTCTGATGTAGGAGCCCGTACTATTGGGTCAATGAGGGAGAGAAGAAGTACTGTTAACAAGAAGAAAGGTTTGGGCACCGGGTTTGATGGATGTGTCCCAGTCCATACGCATCCAAAGTTTTCTCTGCTTTCATCGGAAAGGATACGCGTCTCTGATCAAAGTGGATTATTAACATTGATGTTTATCATTCTGGCAGCCACGAATTTTAGATTGATTTTAGAAAATATGATAAAATATGGATTTAGATTCAACCCCATCACATTCATTCGAGTGGCTATCACCCCATCTGGCAATATTCCACTGCTATTATGCTGGCCAGGGTTGCTGCTATTTGGTGTGACTGCATTGAACATAGAAAAACTGTCCGCTTCAATGATGCGACGCGAGATAGCAAAGAGGTATGAGGAGCAGAAAAAAGATCTTTCTCCAGATAGGATCTCAAGAAGGAATGGAAGGAGGGCATTTTTGTCAGAGACATTGTCGTTCGTCCTGAGCTTTTGCAATACAAATTCTGCTTTGCTCATTCCTTTTTATGTCATTCATGCAACTGAAGCGGAGCCATTACCTGCTTTTGCACTGACGATGGCAACAATAGTTCTTTGGCTGAAGCTTGTAAGTTTTGCGCATGTTAATTGGTCGCTGCGGCAACTGAAACGGATTGACCCAAGGAGGAGATGGCCTGGTGAGGCATTATCCGGGTCAGAGCCCTTGGCTGTGGAAAGTGAAGACATGGTGTATCCACAAAACTTGAATTTGGGAAACCTGTTGTATTTCCTTGTGGCTCCAACATTGTGCTATCAGCTCTCTTATCCAAGAAGCCCCCGATTTAGAATAAAATGGCTCTTGCGAAGGGTATTTATGCTTAGCACTGGACTTGGCATGATGCTATTTATAATTGAACAGTATATAGAACCAACAATTGATAATTCCATAAAACCTCTTCAGGACATGGTGGGAATTTTGCATTGCTTATTATTACAGAATTTTGATTGAGTCATGTATCTTTATACTAAGCATCTGTGTTTCCTACATGCAGGACTGGCTGGTTATGATTGAGCGAATTCTCAAGCTCTCTATTCCAACGTTATACTTCTGGTTGGCCATGTTTTATTCTCTGTTTGAGCTTTGGCTCAATGTCCTTGCAGAAATCACCCGATTTGGTGATCGAGAATTCTACAAAGAATGGTGGAATGCGACAACCCTTGGAGAGTACTGGAGACTTTGGAATATGCCTGTGCATAAATGGATGCTTCGACATTTATACTTCCCTGCAACCAATATAGGGATGCCCAAGTTTGCTGCCGGTGTGCTTGTTTTCTTTGTTAGTGCTGTGTTCCACGAAGTTTTAGTGGGTGTTCCTCTTCATATGATTCGTGGTTGGGCATTTTGGGGCTTAATGGCGCAGGTGCCATTGATGTGGGTAACTGAACAGTTGAAGCGAACCCTCCGCAGTGACAGGATTGGCAATGTCATATTCTGGGTTTCATTTTGCTTCCTCGGACAACCTCTTGCAGAAATTCTTTACTTCCATGATTACAGGAAATCTCATAAGTTTTGATAGTCTTCCGCATTGTTAAGCCCTTATCATTTCAACCACGAATGTTTCTATATTATATTATATGTCTATATTCTTAAAGAATAAAAAACAATATAAAGTGCTATAAAAATTCATTGATTACACTTGCTAGCCAATCTTGTTCAACTGGGTCTAGACCTTCACCAAACACAATGCTTTCCACGCCATGCTTTAATACTAATTCACTCTGAGGCACCCCATTGACATAGCCATTAATATTGACAATAGCTGTGGACAAGTCACCCGTAAATCCATATACTTGTTTGGATGAACCTCTTGCCCAATTGGGAATATTATCAGGTCCAGATAAAATTGCAAGCTTCCTCTCAAACTTCCAGGTGACCTCGTCTATCTCAAGCAACTCGGATATAAACTGCCTTCCTAGAGCACTTTTTATCAGAGATGCACCTGCAAACCAAAATGGAATAGAAAATAAGGCAAATATTAGACCTCCTCCAGTGAAAGCACTGACAGTCCAAAATGCCACAAAAGCATTCCAGACGAGTGCAAAGCTCCCAGTTGACAAGGAAGCACCGTCAAACTTTGCTGGAGGTACATATATCTGGAGGCGACCTTCGCTTCTCTCGATTTGGATCCTAGTCCCAACAGGCTTGCGCAGAACAGGTCTTGTATCTGGGTATGAGACCTGGTCTCTCAGAGTTTTCTGCACGTTAATAATACGCCCTCCAACAGCTTTATCCCCTTTTCTGCCTTTGATTATGTCTAAAGCTTTACTCAAGCTCAAACGATCTTCAAGAAGAGGCTCGAGAAACCCAGATATTACGGCTTTCAGCCTTGGGCTCAAATTGACTTCAGAAAGGTCTAATTTTAGCCTAACTTCAGGGAAAGAGCTAGGCAACCTCCCTGTTGCCAAGTATAGCAATGTAGCTCCAGTGCTGTAAAGATCTGAGTACGTTCTAGCCCTTCCTCTAAATTGCTCTGGAGCCAGAAACTCAAATGTACCTACAATTGTTGAATTTGGCATGTCACTGGTTTCAGCAGCCTGGACCCCCCCAAAGTCCACAAGCATGACTTTTGCATGTTCTATATCCTCAGTATCGTCAATGATAATATTGCTTGGTTTAACATCTCGATGAACAACTGGTGGTCTTAGCTCTGATAGGTACTCCAGAGTCTTTAACAACTGAATAAGTATGTGCTCCAGCTCCCTGTCAGTCCATTTATGGCCTCTATTAACCAGCTCCTGTAGTGAGCTACCCTTTGCAAGCTCTTGAACAATGCAAAATGTTCGATCGTCATTCGAATCTATTTCAAACGAGTCTAGATATGACGGAATGTTTGGATGATTTAGGTTCTTCAATATCGAAGATTCCCTCTCAAACAACTCTAGCTGCTTCCAGGTCTTCATATTACGAAGACTCAGCACCTTCACTGCGACCATTATACCTGTCGCAGTATCCTTGCACCTCAAAGTGACTGCATTACCACCTTTTCCAAGTACACCAACGACTTGGTACCTCCCTAATTTGGTAAGCTCCGATGGAACTTCTTGAAGTTGATCAATAGACTTGAATATTTCAGATGGAGTTTGGGATTCATCCAGTCCTGATCTCATCTGAGATCCCTCGTAGCGTGTCCCATATTTTAGAAACCTCACATCTAGACGATTGAATTGTAGTCCATCTCGCGATTGATTTCCTCTCAGCCATCGAAATATCCACGGGTTGCAATACCCAATTCCAGGCTTGCATGTACCCAAGTGTAGCTGGTTGCTCCTCATTGTCAGCCAACTCAGAGCATAACAATGGATTCATTCATTGAACTTAAACAAACATTTATTTCATCATGTGTTGAGGCACATAATCATCAATTGCTTGATCATTGATGCTCAAACATGGCCATGGCCAGGATATCCAATCGATTGGACAGTCACGATCATGATGACTCGGTCCTTGCAGCCTCATCTTTTTGCAACCACAGGAACCTAAAATGAATAGAAATGCTTGTTCAATGATAATTGTGTTAAAAACTTTGTATAATTTGAAAAGGAGAGTAAATTACTACGTCCTTGTAGTGCATTTTACCTAGTATCTACGTGGACGATATCAACATGTCCGACTCTACGGTACGTAAGGTCCCATGGCGTGATTGAGTATCCAGAAAGTGTTTTCATTTATTATTTGATCTAATTATTTCCGGTTAATTACATAACAATGCTGCCATTGTTATCGGCACCGTGCTTCCTTGAACGACGATACCTCCCACGTGTCGGCGGGTAGTATGATAGCGATGCCTTCGATACATTGGACTGATGAGGCTGTGTTTTGTTGTTATAATATCTTTTCAGTGGGATCAATTGATTAAGAAGTATAGCGCTGTTCGTATTTGCGTGCAGAAGTCAATCGCTGCTCTGAAAGAGGAAGGCAGCAGAGCTTTTGCTATGAAGGATTACGAAAAGGCGAATGCAGCATGGAATGAGGCCTTACAACACCCAGATGCGACAGTTACAGATATAGCCTTGATTCATAATAATAAAGCGGCATGCTTCATGGTGAAGAAACAGTATGAGCAAGCTGTGTCTGAGTGCACAACAGCACTGAATTCTAATCCTGAGTATGTAAAGGCTCTGGTTCGCAGAGCCAAAGCCTTTGAAAACATGGGGAAGTACAAGGATGCTCTTGCAGATTTGCATAAAGCTTCCTCTCTGGGTCATGAAGAGGCCAAAACGGCAGAGCAACGAGTGAAAGCGCTGATTGCTGGGAAGAAGCCAGCTGGGATGGGCAATGGCCTAGGAAGCAAGAAGAATGTCGCAGCTGGGAGATCAGCAGCATCTGGAAATCGCCAAATCACTGTCCCGGTCAAGCTTACAATGGACAGTGATACAAGGGCATTCCAGCTTGCACCAGGGATAACATACTCAGAGTTGATGGAGCATGCTCGCCAACTATTTCCCAATGCTGGGCCATTTGTTCTAAAGGTTCTCGACAAGGAAGGCGATTTGGTAACCATTGCATCACGAGCAGACATCAATAGAGCAATCCAAGAAAGTATTGACGCTGCAGGTAAATCTGGTAGGATCCAGCAGGGGAGTTTACAAGCCATCCGGCTTCATGCAATCAAGGTTTCATCAGAAGATGAGGTTCCAAAGGTACCTGATGACGAAGCTAAATACGTGCAGCAGATGTTAGAACAACTTCAAAAGATGCAGAAGATGCAGCATACGAAACAAGTACAGCCTCAGCAAGAAACCGTGCAACAGGTACAAGTGGATGAGTGGATTCTTGCTTTCGTTGAATTGCTGAAGGAGCACTGCAATCTCGATCCGGACAGGCCCATTGAGGCCCAAGAGGTGGGAAACGATAAACTTAATGCGGCTTTCCAAGCCATGATGCAATCAGATCCAAAAGCAGATGAACTACTTGATGCAGCTCATGATAAATTTCAAGAGCAAGCTGCGCTTGGAATGGTCTGTCAAGCACAAGTCCATGATGCTCGGGCTACAAACGTCTTGCAAAAGGCTGCTTCATCCGGTACACCATCAAAAGAAATCAACGAGCAAGTAGAAAAGTTATTTGAAAAAGCTGAAGCCAAGGTTGACGAGGCAATTTCTTACTGCCCCAGTGTATTGGATGCTTATGTCATGAAAAGTCAAATCGAGCAAGGAAGAGCCAAATTGGCCGCGGACTATCTGGTCGAAAGTGTGCTTCCCTCTGAAATAGAGGAATCTGAAGCGCGACAAGCTGCTGAAGAAGCTGCAAGCAAGGCAGCTGTTGCCAAGGCTTTTGCAAGGGTTACACAGGATAGTGCAGCAGCTGCAGACAAGCATATGGAAAATGCGTATAGATATATTAATCAGGCCATAGAGGCCATGCCTGAAGAGGAAAAGAAGAAGGAGCTAAAGCAACTGAAGCCAATGGCTGAACAGGTACCTGGTGATCCAGAAAGTGAGACACCACTGAGAGCTACCCTGCTCATCAACCTTGGCAATGCACATTATGAGCATAGCATTTTGCGGGCAGCCGGTGGTTTAGAATGGCGATCATTGATAGAAAAGGCCCAAAGTCTATTCAAAGAGGCAGGAGCTGCTGAACTAGACATTCGAAACGCCTTGAAAGGTCACCCAATGGCAAATGATATGTCTGATCTAATTGGACAAGATGCACAAGAGAAATCCCCCAAGGGCCTCCCTTCATTGGCCCCACGAAAAAAGAAATAACTCACATGAAATTTTGGTATGATCAAATTAAATAGAAACTATTTTAAATTTAGGACTAAAAAGGAAGGAAACTATGTAATCTTGCTCTTGTGAATCCGGTAATGAAGGAAACGTGTGTCAATTCCACCAATAACTAGTGGGTATTTTTCTTCTGCACGAAGTTTGAGGTCCTGTGTTGCCATCGCAGAGCCACTTAATACGTAGGCATCGCTACCCTGAGCCTCTCTTTTCAAGAAAGAACCCAACTTTGACCAACTTCCGGAAATAGAGTCAGATTCAAAAAATTCATCCCTTCTTCTGCTTGATGAGCCTGCGGCGTCCTCCAAACGCTTTCCCCATGGGGGGTTGGTAACCACCATATCCGGGGGTCTAGGCAGCGACCAGCTTGAGCAATCCCCTCGGCGAAGGCGAATGACGGATTGTACTCCTGCAGATCTAACATTTTCCATTGCCAGACTCAGCGCTCCTTCATGCTCATCGTTTCCCCAGAGCTCGATTTTTGGCTTTTCCCTTGAACGTTGGTCTTTTGCTGACTGAACCCTCTCCTTCCAAAGATTTTTGTCAATTATAGAATTTGGCCAGCTAAGAAAGGGCCAAAATTTTCGGTAGAGCCCAGGAGCGATATTACCCGCCATCAGGGCAGCTTCTGTCAAAAATGTCCCACTACCGCACATCGGATCACAGAGCACAACCAACTCTCTGTCAGTGGCCCTCTGCACCATCTCTGGCCAGCCAGAAAAATATAAACATCCTGCAGCAGCTGCTTCATTCAAAGAAGCCTTGTGAATTGTTTTGGACTTAAATCCTCGTTTGTGCAACGACGAGCCACTACAGTCCAGGTAAATTGACAGTTGATCCTGGAAACAAGTGGCAAAGATGGGGACGTTTGCAACTTGACCGGGTCTAGGGGGGTCAGGCCTTGAGCCTCTATGGTCCCTTAACAAGTCGCAAATGGCATCCTTTGCTCTCACATTCAAGAGTTGGCTATTTGAGAAATTTGAGTTTCCCCATATTCTTGATTCAATTGAAAAGGACATTTGATCGGAAAACAGCAAGCTTGGCCAGTTAACTGCGTCTTTGACTGCATCATAAATGGACTTTCCAGCCTCAATCTGTGGATCCAATTCGACCTGATGAACCAACTTCAAAACACGAATCGCCGTTCTCAGCCAAAGATTGGCGTCAAACATTATCTTTTGATCGCCGGAAAAGTGCACACCTGCCTTTCCTGTGTGAATGTCACGAGCTCCGATATTTTTGAGTTCCGTAAACAAAACTTCTTCCAGCCCAGGGTGACATGAGGCGAAGTAAGCCTCTCTACTTTCTTTGAAAATGGGACGCTGAGAACTGCAATACCTCACCAGCCTTTTAGGTTTATCCTGGTATAGGATACACAACCTCTGGAGTTGCAATGCATGTCGTTTGACGAAATGGTGCTCAGGGCACAAGTTTAGTGCTATCATTTGACTATATGCTATGATAAATGATTGATATTTATAAATTAATAAATAATGGAAAATGAATGCATATCATGCGGTAGAATTCAGCCTAGTTTTCAGGTCGAGCTCCTGGTCTCCACGTGGTACCCGTAGGCGTGTCCATAATGAAGATCCCTTTCTCCTCAAACGCTTTTCGAATTTCGTCCGCAGTTTCGTACTCCTTGGCCGCTCGGGCAGCTGCTCGATCTTCAATGGCTTGATACACATCATCCTCGGACATCCGAGCTCTCTTTAATGCTAATGTTTTCAGTTCCTGAAGCAGTGCACCAATATCCTCACTAGGAAGCAATCCAAGCAGCCTCAAAGACTCTTCCAATGCAAGAGTCGTAGATCCGATGATAGAAATTCGGTCGGCCCTCTTTTTTCCCTTTTTGGTGTGAATCAGGTCGTTCAAGGTTTTTAGGTGGGGTGAAAATGAAGCAAGCACTAATGGTGTATTGAGGTCATCACTCAGTGCATCGTACACCTCACACATTATCTGCTCTGTTGCGCCAGAAGAAAGATTGGAGTCACCGACAGACTGATCAGATAAAACATGATGAGCATCACTTAAAGTTTGGTACAGATAAAATATTCTGTCTGAAGACTCCTCCAATGCCCTGATAGTATAGTTGATTGCTTGCCTATACTGAGTACTGATTAGAAACCATCGCAATGCCATTGGATGGTATGAGTCCAAGACTTCTCGAATGGTGAAAAAGTTGCCCAAGCTTTTGCTCATCTTCTCGGAATCGACATTTACAAAGCCATTATGTACCCACCATCTTGCAAAGAATTTTGGGTCTGAAGAATGGTCCCCACAACAAGGTTTTGCAGTCGCACGTGCCTGAGCAAGCTCATTCTCGTGATGAGGAAACAGCAGATCGCTTCCCCCGCCATGGATGTCGATTGTTTCGCCAAATATAGAGCGTATCATGGAACTACACTCTATATGCCATCCAGGTCTCCCAGGTCCCCATGGACTATCCCAAGTAGGCTCTCCAGGCTTTGCTGATTTCCACAGAGCAAAGTCCGCTGGGCTTTTCTTTCGAGTGTCAATGGAAACTCTTTCTCCTGCCCGGTTGTCTTCCACTTGTCGGCCAGACAACCTTCCATAGTCTGGAAGTGACATCACATCAAAAAACACGTCACCATCTGCCACATATGCGTGCCCATTTTCAATGATTCTTGTTATCGATAGGATCATATCATTGATATGTTCAGTTGCTAGTGGTTCAAGAGTAGGGCGCTGGCATCCAAGCATTTCCATGTCAGCATGGAACTCCTCTGCAAATCGTCTTGATAGCTCTAAAGGATCCTCTCCATTCTTTGAAGCCCTGTCTATAATTTTATCATCAATATCGGTGAAGTTTCTACAATAAGACACTTCATAACCAAGGTGCTGCAAATATCTGTAAAGGATATCAAAGCTAACATATGCACGTGCATGCCCTGCAAGAGAAGCAAAACAATACAATTATAGATAGCTCCCAAAAAAGCCTTGACTCTCCATTAACCTAGGTCTCTCTTTTTGTCAGTCAACCTACCGATATGACTGTAATCATAAACAGTCACCCCGCAGACATACATGGAAACCTTGTTATCATGCAGAGGTTTGAACAACTCTTTTTTCCTTGACATCGAATTGTGAAGCAACAGCCGTGATTCGTTCGGTACAGGGAATAAATCATTTTCTTTTTCAATCTTAGTATCAGAATCTCTAGTTACTGCAAAATAGCGCACCCTTTCCACCCAGGGACGGGTGTTGTAGGGTGACTGCAACGGTACCAGCCTCTTCGCTCCGGTTGTATCCAATCTTTCACCAGGAGCGCTATGTCCATTCTTTTGTATGAATCGAACATTTTGGATCCTAAATGATGAACTGACTCTCATTATCGACCTCATCGAGGACGAACAAACGAATAATTCTAGAACTAGCAGATGCAAGGCGTGCGAGAACTTCCTGTTTCCAACAATAATCCAACAATGTGCTATCACAAATCTCTTAAATACATAATTAATGTTATGATAAAACGCCGCATCGTCATCTGCGGACACATTTCATTAGAACCTACTAGGTCACCCAAATCAGGTATCAGCATAAATGCTGCCAGCGGCACGTCTCTCGAATATCCCTGAAGATCTTTGTACAGGGTTGCGTAACCATAAATGGTAAATATATTAGGCATAGCAGTTTTTATTGTCGCTTGATGAATCGATTTAGACTGGATTTGGACTGGATGTTGTGGGTGTTGGAGCAGACGCATTGGTTCATCCACGGTTAGACTGGTAAACAGCTTTGCACGCATCTAAGAATGTATCAGTATTGATCATAATTATATTTTTATATAAGATTGTTTTAATGAGTCAAAAGATCCAAGAGGTTGACTGGGACAGGTACGAGTGACGGGGTTGAGAAGCAGTGCCAGAGAGATAGCTTCAGATTCTGAAAGCAACTGCGTCTGTCTGGCGAATTTGCCACTTTAATGGTTTTCACTTTACAATTTGTTCCCATTTTCTCTTTGTAGGCTGGATAAAAGGAAGTTTTTTGTCAATGGAATCTTCATTTTTTCGGGTTTGACAACTTGTTTGTTCCCACTCACTGTCATCAAGACAAGAATGATGGCTCTTGATGATGCACACAGAGGATTTCGAGGTGTTTATTATACAGCTAGAGATGTTGTGAGACACGATGGGGTCCGTGGCTTGTACAAAGGATTTGGTACCGTCGTAGGAGGGTTGATACCAGGCAGGATGGTCTACCTTGGGATTCTGGAGGCATCAAAAAAAGTTGTCAGCTCGATGATGCAAGGTTACAATCCAAGCTACTCAGAGACATTTATTGCAAGTACATCTAGTTTTGTGGCTGGAGGAATCGCCTCGCTCTCTGGTCAGTTGGTCACTGTGCCAGTGGATGTCATTTCCCAAAGACAAATGATTTCAGGTGGGGGTGACAAGTCTCTCTCTCAGAAAATAAATGCTTCTGGAGGCCTGGCACTAGCGAGACATATCATTAAGAATGAAGGTATTATAGGGCTCTATAGGGGCTTGGGCGCATCTGCGTTAACTTTTGTCCCTGCTTCTGCGATTTGGTGGTCTTCCTATGGGGCATGGCAGTCTATCATTTGGGCTCAATGGGACAGGGGCAAAGGCATTCCGCATCAAACAGGCCCGGCAGTGGTGCGGCCTGAGAACGAGATTCTCACTGTCCAAATTATTTCCGGTGTCTTGACGGGTTGGACGACAGGGTTTATCACTAATCCAATGGATGTAGTCAAGACAAGAATCCAGACTTCTTGCAAACATGATGGCCCTTCGACTTGGGCAGGCACCGTCGCTGACATCTTCCAGAGGGATGGTGCCAAAGGATACTTTCGCGGTGTTGTTCCCCGTATGGCGTCAGCATCTATTTGGGGGACTGCCATGGTGACGACATATGAGTTTTTGAAACGAATGTGCATCAAGGAGGAACCATAGTTCTGTACAGGCCACTAGCGATGCAGTTACCCAGTAAAGGCAGTAACTTGCCATGACATTAACTTATTATTTCGCATTCAAATGATGGTTTTTGATCCAAATTAAAGTTTATTGATTGAATCAACGGCTTCACGTTATAAACAGCACTGTTTCTCCACTATTCATAGCAATCCTGCAGGTGATGTCTTGACGAATTCGTCCCCCCTTCAAATTTGAAGAGCCGAACCTGCAGGTTCCCAGCTGGGGCACATGGGCCCCGGAGTCTTAAATCGTTCCGACGTTCGCTGACCTATGGAAATCTACATCATATACAATACGGATGCATATTTTTTGAAATATTCCTAATACTCATCAAGATGATGAATAAGGCGAAAATTCTTCGCCTTGCCAAAGGATTCCGAGGACGGGCTAAGAACTGCATTAGAATAGCAAGGGAGCGTGTGGAGAAAAGCCTCCAATATGCGTATCGGGATAGAAGGAATAAAAAAAGAGAGATGAGAGCTCTATGGATAACTAGGATAAATGCAGGGTCGAGGCAATATGGGGTTCGTGATGTTGCAAGTCCTGTTGATGGAGGTTTAAGGATTTTTGCGAGAAGATTCCTCACGCATTGCTTTTTTAATGCAGATCAAATACTCTGACTTTATCAAAGGACTAGAAGAAGAGAACATTCAGATTAATCGCAAGATGCTGTCTGAATTGGCGGCCAATGAGCCATACAGTTTCAAGGCTCTTGTTGAACAAGTAAAAGCAATGAGAGCCATTTAGACTTGTGAATGTGACAGCAGTCAGGAACACTAAATTTATAAATGATGGCAATCACGAGATTACTTACTAAGATTTGGCGATTGGTTAGCAGAAAGAACCCCTCGATGTCCCCTTGTAGTTTTTACACCACTTCTTAAAGGACTTCCATAGTGATTCTTTGCATGATGTATATTTTCTTCCTCTGAGCGAGAGCTCGGTCGCCTAGGTGTCTCGAAAACTTTTCCGTATATATTCAACTCTGTCGGTAATGTGTCCAATAATTTTATAGCTTTGCGCAAGAGCCTCATGGCATCCTGACACTTCTTCCTTCTCTCAGCAACATCATCTCGTTCCTTCATGATGCTCTCAAGCATGTCTTCCCGGTAGAGCACGTGTGTCAATTGCTGCTGTAATCCTCTTTTGACTTGATTTACCATAAAATTCATAACAATTTTCGGTACGAAATCCTGCACGTTTTTCCTGGCTATGTCAAAGTAGGAATCAATTAGCACTCTTGTAACCTCAACTTGCACAATTTCTTGCTCTGTAAGATTTTCGGGAATTTTCAACGTTTGTGGGGGTCTTTGAAGAATGCTTTCGTCACTATTAGTGTATAGTACTGAGTCGCTTGCTCCCTGGCCCTCCTCGGATCTACCAAACCATCCGTTAAACCATTTTTTGCCAGGCTGGGGATCACCTTCACATGCATCTGCTGGAGCCCTTGCGGACATTAACTCGTCGGGCCTGAATAACTCTGGTTCCTGTAAGTTTGAAGAGAGAATCGCGGCAACAGCCAATCCATCCGCTCGATTTTTTGTCTGTGGTCTCTTCTTTGGAGGGCCCTTGGTTTTGGTTTGGGCATCTATAGGATGCGTTGTCAGGCCACTTAAGCTCCCCTTTCCCCTGGATTCTAAAACATGTGCGATTGCTTGATTGCCACCTATGAAGGCAGGATTCGATGTGTTGATGAATGCCAGTTCGCATTCTACGAAGTTGCGAATCATCCTATCGGCTGGAGCAGCTCCTGCACTAATGTAATCTTCAACTGCTCCTCCAATGTATTTTTGCAACCTTGGAAACCTTTTCACCTCTGGTGGAGCACAGTCAAGCGCAATTTTCAGTAGCTCTTCGTGCACAAAATCTTTGCACTGAAGTGCTGGAGCCAAAAGTTTCTCAATTGCTTTCCTTACTAGGATCTCAAAAGGTGCTTCTGGGATCAGCAGGGAACCATTGATTCCACCAGAATTTTCTATTGCGGTTCGTATCTCATCCGTTGTCAGCTCGTATGCTGGATTCAATTCATCCAGTAAAGTGTTGAATATGTTTAAGAAAATGTGCCGGATTCTGGCGCCGCCCGCAATCTCAGTTACAGGCAAATGCTCTCCTTTACCCTCCAGAACAGCGGCAAACCTGTTTGAGTAAGAGTCAAGAATAGAGAGCAACAACGCTCCCCTTGCTGCTCCAGTTGACCCTGGAGGTGCTTCACCATACATTTGACTCTCATTGCGCCGGGCAACCAGAGCACTCTCTAATGATGCTCTTAACGATGGCAGAGTTTCCCTGATAGCATCCACAAGAACTTCGTTGATTTTGCTCGCCAGCCTTCCGACGCCGCACCTGGATGATACGGCATCATACTGTGCATTTGATCTGAAAAAAGATATCTCTGCTTCCCTGGCCCTTGCCATCGATGTTCCAGAGACCACGTCATGTTGGCTTCGAAGCACGATACCTACATAGCCTAATCGGAGCGGAACAACCTCATTTTGTAAAGCAGTGACAGCATTCGTCCCTTTATCCATGATATCTAACTTTGTGAGAACACCAATCGTTCGAATACCCGTGGGATCCACCTTTTTGGCCAAGTCTAAAGCATCAGAAGATGCCAAGTCTTGGTTTGCTGGTGACACAGCAAGAATTATGCAAGTTGGGGAACTAATATACTTCAGAATCAGTTTCCGCAGCTGCCTTTCGATATCTTCTGGCTGGTCACCTACAGGAACACGAGTCATCCCTGGTAAATCAACAAGTGTCATGGTCAGAACCCGGGGTGAGAAAATTCGTAACCGTATTGGCTCGCTCGATATGCTCTTCTCAGTCCCGACACTCCTGTCGGTTTCCGTTTCGATCTCCATTCTGATCCTCTCAAAATCATAAAACTTTTTCCCTCGACAATGAAGAAACTCGCCCCACTCAACGGCTTTACCGCCGGGTTCGTTATGTTTTATCAACTGCAACACGAGCGGCCTACGAGTCACAATGTTATTTCCCCGCGGAAGGAAATCTCTCCCCACAAGTGCTTCCAAAACGCTTGATTTTCCACTGCTTTGACTACCGACAACGGCAACCTGCGGTAAGTCTAGCCGCATATCTGTTCGCACGTGGAGGAACACATCTTGCAAGCGGTTAATCAACGGTATTAGCGTCTCCCCAAGACAGTGTTGTTCACAAGACTCCTCCATCTTCGACAAAAATTGAGTTCTCAATTAATTTATTCACGGTTAAATTCATGTCATATTTCACATATTTGAGTGAAGATCGCAACATTGCGCACATCTGTAAGCCACAGACTGGCACTCTGAGGCTGCGATGGGGCAGGGCGGAACGACTATGGTAGCTACGGGTGAGACATCGATTTCTCGAGTGTAATGCCGCATCAAAGGGGTCCGTCGACAGGATATGAAGAAAGCGATGTGAAGGTGAAAAGGACGATGGCGATCGATCAAGGAGCACTGAGGGCACTTCGAATGCTCAGGTCCAATTCTCGTGTGAAGAATATTGCAACAGAAACAATTAGTAGACATAAACTATATTCATCTTCGAAATTATCCAACTCTGTATGCGGACTTGATTTATTTTTGGTACAGAACGTGTGGCAAAAATACAGAAGGCAGACGTATCACATGTCCATGTCATCATTGTAACTACTCAGCGTGCTATCTCCGCTCGTAGATCTAGCTGCATGTGGCTCCAACGGAGACCCTAGATATTCTTTACTCTCTGCAGCATGGCAGCATGGCACGATGTGAGAAAAAATTATTAGAAATCGACAGTATCACACACAACGGGATTAGCAAGACACGCACGAATAGAAAAATCGTTGGGAGGTTCATACTCTGCCAATATTACTCTGCCGTCGTCCATCATCTTTTTCAACATATAATATGTGCAATCTCTGTTATGCTCAGTACTGTAAGGTGGCGAAAGAAGATCAAGAACGGCACAATCTGTCAATGCAGTAAATTGATGAATATTTCCTCCGGTGCTTGGTCTAAGAATTACTGGTACGTCACTGCTTCGCAAGACGCGATCAGATACGCCCAAAGCCACCCTTTCTGCACTAGAACTGCAAGGAATAGCGGGATCCCAGTCGAATGATCTGATATGGAGGTCCCCAAACAGCACTCGAGAAACAACGCTCATTCCTGGGTGATCATGGAGAGGGATTCTGCTCCGTGCAGGCAAGCAAAATATGCCCACTGATAGATCTTCATCCTCATATACATGGAGATATGTTATCTTTCTGCTAGCATGCCTACCAAGTCCAGCATGTTCACGCGCTGCTTCGACGGCAAGCCCTAATTCCTCCAGGGATACTTCCTTGACAGCTTCTCTCAAACGCAATAAAGTAGCATCAGATCCAAGACAGTCGCCCTTTTTCGCTTCTTCGATGACATTCCATACTTTTCTCAACCCAGAAGTACTGAATTGCGCGTGACTTTGTTGCATGCTATTCGTAAAATCTAATGCGTCGTCGCGCATACTAAGTGGCAGACCATCATCTTGTCTTGCACAATGTACCCTTGAAGACTCGAGAGCTCGAGGGTACGATGCTGGCTGATACGCACTGTCTAACATCATTCTTGTTTCGGTCCTATACACGTTTTTATGGTATTTCCCAAACAAAGATGGTGCAATATCGCTACGCCTATTCCTATTTCTCGCCAACCAGAGTTTTTGTGTAGTGGACTTACTGTTGACGGTCGACGAGCAACAGAGTCCGCCCGTTACGTTTCCCGTAAAAATTTTATTTCTTCTCTGATAATCTATCCAGAGATATCTTAAAATTGTAAATTCTCAGCACCAACGAAAAGGATTGGGAAATACTACAGTCGCCCTCTTTCCTTACGCTTCGCTTACCCGGAAAAAACAAGCACAAGTACTTTCTACGTTAGAGACTGAGTATCAACTCGCATACAGTGCAAAATATTCTCCCGGTAGCCCTAAGTTAACAGCCCCTCGATGCTTGGCAAAGAGGCTAGCTAGTAATAGCAAACCAGAGATGTGAAGATCGGTGCCTGTTCCGCCAAACGAATGTCTTATTGGCCGATATACGTGTCCGCAATCTAAAGACGGTGTTTCAAAATTTCAACACATAAAAATAAAAGTGACAGTACACGGAACGCGTGCGATTTTTTGGCCTGTCGACAAGCATGTGGGACACGTCCCACATTATAGAGCAGGAAGTGGGGAGAAATAGGGTCACGTCGATGAAGTCATCTCGTCGATCAGCCCCGATATCGGGGCGACGTGCCCGTTTGCGTGTCCCCACGGCCATCGCCATGGGAGCGCCTGGCGCTGAGTCAGCCTCCCAGAGTAAATCATATTCATTACAGTGATTTCGGTGGATCTGAAAAACCTTTAGGCACAACTTTTTGCTATTCCGCATTCCCATAAGTATAGTAAATAAGCATCTTTCGAACTTAAATCGCATGGCTTGGACCTCAGGCGAGAAAAGATGGCATGCATTCCAAGATCATTCGTAACTCAAGGGAATAGAATGGATGCCCCTTGACAGATAATTGTTGCGTGTTTTCCCGGTGACAAGCCTTCTCGAATCTCGTCGCTCTTAGGGTGGCAGATATGAATATCTTTGATGTCCTTCTTGGGTACGCCAGATATTTGTGAAGGCTGACAAACAACAGTGAAAAGGTCATCAACTCCAAACATCTCCATGTTCAGGAACTTTGAAGCAATCGCCATTGCTGTGATGGCATGGAGAGAGATGGGCTCTGGAATACATATACGAGATGTTCCAGACGCTAAGGCCAAAAATAGAATGAGCTGGTCTGCCATATGCTTATCAACCGTTGCTCCAGAAGCAAGGACATTTTCGAAGTCGACAATCTGATCATCAATAAATTTTTGCCGCTTGTCTCTGTTCGTCATACTTTCCTGTGTCAGATTTGATGAACCTAATCGACACGCGGTAGATGTAATGGCGACAATAGTGAGTGTGGTTGTGCTCTTAGGGCAGCATGGGTAAGACTCATCACTTGTTGCTGTAATCTTTACCTTGGGGGCGGATGACCTTTCAACTATAACTTTAGAAGAAAGCAATTGGTCAGAGCATTGCTCAGCTATCATTCTTGATTCATCACAAGATACAGATGAATGTACAAAGACATGCAGTTCGCGAATCTGTCCCTGGTCTACTTTTGTAAATGGCGGCACATGGTCCGTCTTGAATCTTGTGACAATTATCCTCACACAACCCCCTCCCCGTGGATAATACCCTCTTTTTACGGGTTGTGTGATCTCACAACTAATTCCAAAGTTTTCTGCTAGCGTTGGGAAAAGCACGTGCAACATATAATCTAATGGAGGAGCAAATGGTACGTCAGTACCTCCCCTGATTTCAAAGCTGACCTCTGTCTGTGAGGCACGTAAGACGCAAGGCAGTAACGCCTGAAAGAGCAGTGCACAGCTACCAGCAGTCCCTATATTTACCTGTATATTATTTCTACTTTTCTTTGGACTGCTAGAGTCTAGAATGTATTCTATCTCAGAGCTATTCAGCTCAGCCCCAATCAAACTTGATCCATCCATAAAAAAACTTGCCACAGCCTCAATGCTTTTCAAATGTTGGGGTCTCAATCCTGAGTTGCGTCTTTTCCCTCTAATATTTTGAATTTTGAGCTTTTCAATGCCTAAAATCACAGCGAGAGCCAATGAAAGGCGAAGAACTTGACCACCTCCTTCCAACAAACTTCCTGCGTTGACAAGTGAGTGACAAAGCACTCGCTCAAGCGTTACAAAATGGAATTATCTACGGATACATAAACCATGGTATATCAAACGAATTTTATTGGAAGAGTCTCACTTGCCATCAATTGTAATTTCCCGCATTGTTGGAAGCAAGGTATCAGCGTTCAACTTTCCGTTTCCGCTACTGAGTTTATTGTCTTCTCGAGTTTAGGGAACTCTCTTTCTAAGAATACGCTCTATACATTTTAATAATTTTCATTACATGCTTAAATGTAAAGGTAGAAGTCTTTGTCATATGTGATGGACTAGAGGAGTCCAAGTACTACTTGACTTGAAAATGTTTACGGTAAACATTTTCAAATGTAACATTTTGGAATTGTTGCCATACCTGCTTCAGCAATAATGGAACCCCCTGAATACTTGGAATCCCATTCTTTGCAAAGGATACAGATGATCTCCAGGCATCTTTGTAGCGGCAACTCTGGAGCAGTGCTTAGTTCTCACACTTGGTCTGGACCTGGCAACAGCAACTTCTTGGGAAGGCTCAAGTTCAGTCCCGAAGTGGAACGAGCTAGGAGAGAAGGGCTCCCTATTGTCGCTTTAGAATCCACAATAATTAGCCATGGAATGCCATACCCTCAGAATTATGAGACAGCGAGAGAGGTCGAGTCAATAGTACGCAAGCATGGTGCAGTTCCTGCAACTATTTGCGTTTTGAAAGGCGTGCCACACATAGGTTTGACAGAGGGCGAGCTCCTTTACATCTCTAAAAATAAAATCAAAAAATTGGCCAGAAGAGATTTAGCCCATGCGATGGCCCTGAGGATGGATGGAGCCACGACTGTTTCCTCGACCATGTTTTTGTGTTCAAGAGCTAGCATTCCTGTCTTTGTCACAGGTGGCATAGGAGGCGTGCATCGAGGGGCTGAAACCACAATGGATATATCATCAGATCTTACAGAGCTAGGACGAACTCCAGTGACTGTTGTCTGCGCGGGAGTCAAATCTATATTAGACATACCAAAGACTCTTGAGTATCTGGAGACTCAAGGGGTTTGCGTCGCTGCATATCAAACCGACGAATTCCCAGCATTTTTCACAAGAAAAAGCGGTGTAAAAGCTCCATGCAGATTTGATGATCCGACTGAGGTAGCAAAAGCAATTCAAGCTGGCAGGGACTTGGGATTGGGTAGTGGGATGGTCCTTGGTGTTCCAATCCCAGAAAAGCATTCAAGTTTGTTGGGTATGGACATCGAGCGGGTGATTGAAAATGAAATCCGAGATATTGAAACAAGAGAAAATATTACAGGCAGTCAGATCACGCCATATTTACTAGACAGGGTTCGAATTCAAACAAAAGGAAAATCTCTTTTGGCCAACATTGCCTTGATCAAGCACAATGCCAAGTTAGGGGCCGAAATTGCTCTACTTATTTAATTATGATTAAAAACAGGAGGTAAATCCTTCAAGGTGCTTTTAAAGAATAATTGCGCTCCTCGGGGGAAAGTACAGACCAGTGTGGGGATGCAATATTCTGCTTCAACCAACCAAAATCCTGCACTTGTGACCACTTGTGACACAGTCCACCAGCATCTTTACCGCCAATCTCCTCGGAATCCAGCGGTGCAAATTTGATCCCGTTTGAATCCTCAATGATTGGACCACTCAAAACCTTAACATAAAAAGTGCAATTCTCTGCATTGTGTATTCTCACTTGTCTAGCTTCTATGTACATAACGCAGTTCAGTGCGCGGTCAACATGAGCGGCTCCATCGACAGCCGCATCACAGACAATAACACAACTTTCAACATTGTTTATGTACATTGCTTTCTTGCCCCCAGTGTGAATCCTGATGATTTCGTCTTTTCTATTTTCCAAGCAAATAACATTGTCGGCCGTCGGTTTACTCTTAGATGAAAGGTCCATTTCTTCCTTCTTCGCGTTTTCTCCAGAAGCACCAGATATCTCGTCTACTTTATTCTGCGAAGCAACTACGTCTTTAGGCAAATTACGAAAAGAGAATTTGGATCGACGGGCAGAAGTTGCCTTCGTAATTGTAGCCAGTTTTTTTCGAAGTAGTTTGCACTTTTCAGATAGTTGTCGCAAGTCATAAGGTGCCATAGCGTGTGATTCGATGGCAATATCATCTTCTAAGTCCTTAATATCACTGAAACACTTGCATACATCGAAAGTATTGCTTTCGTCCACCAAACTTTCATGTATGGAAACTGCCCGTCTGGCGAGCGTCTCGATCGTTTGCGTCATCCTCCTCTCATGTTGATCTAAGAAAGGAATGATCTTCTCAGCCTGCTTGACGCAAAAAATATCGACAATAGTGTAATTTTATTAGGTCTCAAATCTTTAGTGCTGCGCCATCTAAAGCGATGACCACCAAGGTGACATTGGTCAAGAAAGCAACAGTAAATGCTTTGGACTATGATCATGATCATACTTATGAAGCATATATGTATTACATATGTTACACGCCTTTATTCCAAGGTTCCGACTTTCCATGAAACGTTGAAAGACACTGAGGTAAAGGTTGCAAAGTTGGGGTGCTAATACACTGAAACAAATTGCAGTTCGCAATTGAAATGAAGAATTACTTCCAAAGTCCTGTTTGACCAACAGGAGAGAGACCAGGGTTGCAATGCTCAAAATGGTCGTGACCACTTTCAGGGATCCGCTATGCCTATTCGAACCATGGAA
Organism: Picochlorum sp. 'soloecismus'; assembly: GCA_002818215.1. NCBI lineage: Eukaryota > Viridiplantae > Chlorophyta > Trebouxiophyceae > Picochlorum > Picochlorum sp. 'soloecismus'. The sequence continues at coordinate 558 of PJAJ01000025.1, read as the reverse complement.
AGCGACGTGATTTGCTTACGACAACAATCCTCGTGCGAAAGAAAGTTCCGAATCGGGGAATCGAACCCCGGTCTCCTGGGTGAGAGCCAGGTATCCATACCACTGGACCAATCCGGAAGGACATCCTTGTGGCAATTATTGCTTTGCTATAATAGGAACGAATCTCGAAACTTTTCGCGGTAATGATGACAAAAATTTTAATTTTAATCAATTATTGATATTTTAGAATCCATTAGCAGTCATTAACTAAAGTAGTGCCCCGCAACAAGCAGGGGATCATCAAGATCTGCAATCGGCCATTGCGAACACCTCGCAGGAGCTCTGTTCACGATGCCGGTCCAGATTCAGGAGAGAATCAGTGGAAAACGGAGAGAAATTAACTCCGAATGGACAACAGTTACAAATCGGCGAGCTAAACGTCAAAACTCGCAGCACTATTCGGACCAACGGTCTCGGCGTCCCTCGAGGCAGCCAACCTCGAGGCAAAGGGACAAGGTACCCGCTGCATCTGTGGACATACTCGAGGTACCTTCGGACTGCTTCCGGGAAGTCTTTTAC
>PJAJ01000024.1:0-265536 GCA_002818215.1 Picochlorum sp. 'soloecismus' | reverse complement strand
ATAAATTATACAGTATTCAACTCAATCCTATAACAGGATAATACATATAGTATTGAGATATAGGGGCATCTCAACCTGATACGATTATGTGTGCATAAAATTACAGTGACCCGGTCAAGGCGGTGGCTGAATAGGACCATACGCAGATTGCGCCGATTGCACCATCCAGCTTCCGGTCAATTCAGAAGCCAACTGGCTGTAGGCAGAGTAGACTGTTGGAACACGAGCACGAAACAACCAGAGAATATCTGAAATATAACATCCTTACAATACAAAGTTTCGACTATGCGAACAGTATTCAAGGACGGTAAAAGTAATCAGGGGTAGGGTTCTTCTGATCGAGTCGATGCAAAATTCAAAAACATGGTACCACAACAGTACTACTACTCAGGTAGAAATTACTTGGTCAAAACGATGAGGATGATGGAGCAAAAAGGGTCGAGTACCCAACGATGATAATGTACAACACCAGTAAGAATGCTATCAGAGAAATAGCATCATCCTTAAAACTATCTCTCTGTTGAAAAAATTTCGTCGGATCCGTTGGATCTGCCTGGTGGTAGACATTGTCGTCGAGATCCATGCTGGTTGTCAGACTCTCCAACGCTGATGAAGTGGCATCCCTGGCATTCCTCGAAGATGAAGACAATGCCCATGTGAGCAGGGCTGCTACCCAAGCAGCTTTCCCCAAAGTACTACACCGTGTTACAGACCAACTATCCTGCCTCTTTTCTATTTGCCCTGTCAATAGATTCAACGTAACCTCTGTCGTCATGTCGACGTCCACTTGGATTCCAGGAGACACTGTTCCTCGAAGCTGCCAGTCTAGTCTTGCCCTCGAGGAAGGGGGCTGGTCCACCATTCGCATCGACTTTACAGTAATGGAGTCAGGTTTTACAGCTTTCGGAACGTAGTCAATGGTAAAATTCTCCATCCCGTACATTTTTCGAAAAGTACCCTGCAAGCAAGACAGTACAATGCTCACCCCTCGTGCTGTTCAGTCCATCGTCATCGATAGCCAAATGATGGCAGAAAACTCGAAAAAGCAACCAGTTACGTTACAAACCTCGTATTCTACATCTCGAGATAAAAAGGATTGGGTCCATACCCCATTGCCCCTTTCGATATCGCGAGCCAGAGACCTAACTGTGGTTTCAACCGCAGGACTGCTTGTGCACACAAAGTCATCACAATAGTTTGTCGACAGGTTCTCTATCTCGAGTTCCTTATCATTAGTAGCCCTCACTGATATTGACTTGTATGATAAATAACTGTTAGAAACCCCTTTTCGAGCGCGATTACATGTCTGCTCCCGCACCGACTGTCCAAGAACATACTGCCTGCCACCATCCACACACTTTTGTTTGCTGGAAGGTGTCTCCTTCTCGCAGCAAAACAGTCCGCAGCGCGGCCATGTATTCACCATCATCCTGATCATGTAAATCTTGATTTATATTATTATTCGATAGCAGCGCCTATGTACGTTACAAGACTGCAGAAAGAGTACTCTTAGTATCTACGCTGTATCGGACTCAGAGAGCTTCAACTCGATCAGTCCAACAGAGCCAGTATTACCCCCTTTGTCGAGAGAATGTCCGTACTACACAGTCAATACAAAAATATTGAAATATGTATTTGATACAACGAATCTGGTGGTAGCCTACGAGGAACACCGACGGATAATCAGGCGATTCGCTGATCGCGGGCTGCAGTGAGGCTGCAACGGATAGAATCCACCTTTTCAATAGGGTTTACACAGTTAAACAAGGTGATATTGCTGGCAAGATACGGCAGTCTTGTGGATATATAAAATAATAAACAAGTTTCTTGGATGGAATGCATTGCAGTAGATTATCAAGTTGTGAGGGAATGAGAGAAAGGTAGAGCAGGGAGAGTCGATGGCATGCCATGGTTGACTTTTTAGATGAATGCGTGGACCTGGAAGAGCATCATTTCCAAGATGGATATAATGAAGGAGTAAAGTACGTTGTAATAAATTGTTATTCCATATAGATACAGATGTATACGACGCTGTTGTGAAATATGAAACTACTGCTTGGAGGAAAGAACGAGTGTGACTGTTGTGGTGTGGAAAAAATGGATATTGCAGGGAAGGTAAAGCTCTCGGTAGAGATGAAGGCAGGGTCTTAGGATTGCAAAAAGGGTTTCAGATGGGGTATGAATTGGGGTTTTACGCTGGATGTGTTCATATGTGGCAACAGGTTGATGCCGCATACCCTGAAAGTCTGCTTCCCAGTGAGTCGACGCTGTTGGGGGGGAAAGTTCGCAAGGCTATAAGTGCATTGGAAAAGTCGTTGAAGGAATTTCCGTTCAAGAATCCTCGGGTGCGCCTTCTTATATTCTATATGTTTATCCTTACTTTGACCATGTACAGGTGTACGTATTGTTTGACAGGCCGACTGAGTGGCTGAAAAGATTGGACACAATCAAATGTATGCATGATTGGTGTATGAGTATGCAGGATGGGCATCTACAAGCAAAGATGGATTCCATAAGGTCCAAATTCAAGCTCGTTGTGTCAATGCTCAAAATAAGAGATCCATATGATGAACCCAATAATGACCAGGAATCTGTAATGGAGAAGAAGGGGGGTGATGGTGGCATTGCTAAAGGTTTTCTTGGTGGTCAATCGTCACCATTGGACTTTTGAAGAAATACATGCCAGGCTTGATATGCTATTAGCCAAATAAGATTCTAGTAACACACATCATCACGATGAATATATATCCGATGTATATTGATGAGTCATCAATATAATCTGGTAAAGAACAAAATTCCATTGCCAAACGTCATTCAATGATTGGCTCTGCCGTCCTGGCAGTATAGTCGAAAGGGTTTCTTTCGGTAGGAAACCGGCAAACACAATATCGTAATACTGTTAGTTTTTTTTCCTTCGATTATTAGTATTTGACAAGATAGAGTACAAATACTAACAAGAACTATTGTCCTTTAGCAGCAAGAAACTGCAAAAGAATCGGCAACATGTCGGGCAAGAGTACCCTGACCAAATATATGGGTCAGGCGCTCGGGAAGCAGTCGCTTATGGATGCTATAAAATCAGGTGGATGGAAGGTTGTTATCGATGGAAACCTCGGGTACGTGCGAGTTGATTTCACTTGCGAGGGCACTTGCTGGTGTGATACTGCCGTGCACAGGGAGGGGTTGGACACCTCGTAGATTTGCGCCTGACGCTATTCAAGTGGTGATTGATAAAAAATAATGATATAGATGGAAAGAATGCAAGTGTTTATTTGTTGACTGATTGTAATAATAACGCCGATGCCGTTGCAGGGAAACAATGGTAGCTCGTGGCCCAGGGGGAGAATTAGTGGGGACTGATGAGTACGGTAACAAATATTTTGAGCAAAAGGATGCTATTTTGAATAGAGATAGATGGGTTGTGTTTGCAAATTCGACGCACTACACGGGGCAGAACCCAACAGTAGTGTCTCCAGAGTGGCACGGCTGGCTGCATTTCATAACTGATGACAGTCCTGCAAATGTACGGTTAGAATTTTGTTCGGTATTAGATTTACATATAATTGATATTACTTACTCGCTATCTTTTTTGGGTCGAATTGCCTGCTCGTTAAGAATGGAATATGATTGATTAGAGTGTTCCTGCAGGCTACTTTTGCAAAACCAAGGTACCACCTGGAGGCCAAGATGCATCCCACAATGAGTGCAGACAGATACTCTCCCAAAGGTGCGTGGGGAACTCCAAGAAGACGATCATGGAGAAAATATGAGGCGTGGAGGCCTCCAAGTTCGTCATGATTTTTTGTTTTCAGCTCATAGAACTTGTAACATTTTCCATTTCGTCATAGCATTCAATATTCAACATGCATTCGGTCCAAACAAAAAGTCAAAATGCATATGGTAGGATAGATTTTCACGGTGATATATCACTCAGCTGGCGTTCTTTCGACCCCGTCGCCTTCTGCTGCAGCCTCGTTGATCTCTCCAGGATCATACATGTCATTTATGTCTTTTCCTGCCAAAGTTTGCCTAGTCTGTTGGTCAATCTTTTTTCTAAGCACGTCATTTGATTTAATAGATTCTAGTGTCTTTTCTCTACCTTGCCCAAGCCTGTCATCTCCAAAAAAGTAGTATGATCCTCTCCGTATCACAACGCCGACAGCCTCTGCTGCATCCAATAAACACCCATTGGCAGAGATACCCGAGCCAAACAGGATGTCGAATTCGGCCAGCTTATATGGAGGTGCAACTTTGTTCTTGGTACATTTCGCTTTAACACGAATACCTATTTGACCATCATTTCCAGCAATCCTTTCCTTGATGCGTACTTCCATTCGTACTGATGAGTAATACTTGAGTGCCTGTCCACCGGATGTTACCTCTGGATTTCCATAAATAACACCAACTTTTTGACGCAACTGATTCAAGAAAATAATTGAGCAATTATGCCGAGATGCATTTCCTGCAATCTTCCGCAGAGCAGCGCTCATCAAACGAGCCTGTGCACCAACTTGCAGTTGACCAATTTCTCCTTCAATCTCAGCCCTCGGCACCAGGGCTGCAACAGAGTCCACAGCAATCATGTCCATCGCGGAACTTCGAATCAGTTGGTCAGCAACCTCGAGCGCCATTTCTCCCGAGTCTGGCTGACACAAGTACAGAGAGTCAACATCAACGCCGAGGTGCTTGGCAAAGACCGGATCAAAGGCATGCTCTGCATCAATCAAAGCCACGTTCCCTCCCGACTTTTGAACTTCCGCTAGAGCATGAAGAGCCAACGTCGTTTTCCCCGCACTTTCTGGTCCATATATTTCAATTACTCTTCCTTTTGGATAGCCACCTCCCAGCGCAAGATCCAAAGTAAGTGCCCCACTGGGGGTGCACTGACTGCATCCACAAAGCAACATGTATCCTTTATCAACGACATTGATCACCGTCCGTCTTATATATCATATTTTGCACTCTTTAACACAAATAAAAATGAAGAAAAATTCCATTAGCACAATAATCAAACATACTTACACTTCACCAAAGGTGTTGGCCCCCAACTTCATCACCGAGTTTTTTCCAAATCTATTGTTGATCTCCTTCATGGCTTGATCCAACGCTTTCGCCTGCAAATAAATGGCACTTTGAAAATACAGAAGCATCACTATCGAGCAGGCTGCGACGACATACACCTCTTTTCCCACACACAGGGACAATGTAGTTGCCAAGCACAACTGGCCAAAAGGCTTGTACATCAGTTGAACTTCACTCACCCGGGCCTCCGTAGATGGATCCATACTGACTGACACGGACATTTTTTCAATCTCTTCTGGCACCGAGCTCGCGGACGCTGCTACAAGGCTTCTCGTGCCAAAACCACGACTCGCACTTTGAATATCAACCCCAAGTTTTCGTCCCATGAGACGACTCGTCGAACGCAACATCGTCAAATTTACACCCTGAATAAATTTATCTGTTGTATTTTGCGTTTTTTTAGTTCTTATCTTGGGCGTCGCTGGGTTGCAACGAATGGTGGTCGCAAACATGAGAGTGAGGAAATTCTCGCTGGACTGAGTCTCCTATCAATGTTAACTCGCTTCTTGACGCTTTTTCTCTGCTTGCCAGTACCGTAACAAAATAACAACTTGAACGAATGCGGTCTTGTCACCTGTACTTGGGAATGCACCAGGACAAAAGTCTAGCGCCCGCAGTCCTTTCGACATTCCTCCAGAGGTGACAGCCTGCTCGAGAACTCTCGCTTCGAAGCTCCGTGCATGCAAAGTGAATTCGTTCACCTGCAACTCAGCTGGGTGAAGCATGACCACAATCAGGGACCCGGCTCAAATCCACCTCTTTACAAGATCAAATTAGAACGCGGAGTAGCAGTATACCATTCATGGTTCGACATGCACTTCAAAACTCGAGGTTGAATTCAAACGGCTTTGTTTGAACACTGGATTGTCACGCGCCACCGTCGCGGCGGTGCCCCCTATATAGGGGGGTATAGGGGGGGCACGATAGATCGGGGGGGGGGGGGGGAAGTCAAAGAGGGTGCCGATTTGCCAATCCTTAACTAAGCGTATCTGGCAGAAATTGGACATCACAAAATTAACGAAAAATATTTTCAGGTGATTTAGGGCCTTTTGCATCACGTTGAGTGCCACTGTGGCGTTTTTGTGAAACGTGGCAGCAGTAAGAGATCTTCAGGGCCCCTGTCTGTGAACAAGACTTTCGCCAAACTAGCGATCAAGAGCCACGAACCAGCCCAATTGTGCATAAACATACCTGAAACGGTTGTTATATTTGAATTACATACCAAAGATGGAGATCATAAGGTCTTTGGTGCGCTACATCGCAGTGGCTGCTCTGTGGTGCCTGGCAAGTGGTGTTGGTGGAGTGCAACAAGTTTTGGGCCGTGATGACAATGGTTTGATGCCTGGTGGGAGATCGCTCGGTGGTCTATACAGCTTAAAACCCCTCAACGTGTACCCTGATCCAGTGTCCCGCATAAAGTTTGGGGGCAAAAATAATGGAGTGAACACCAGACTTGGAATTAAAGACAAGCAAACAGAGTCCGTTGTATTAGAATACAGATTCAAGTTCTCTCCGGAATTTGGATGGGGGGCTGCTGGAGGTACTCTTCCAGGAATTCTTGGAGGAAGGAGATTTTGCACACCAAATCATAAAAGCTCCAAATGCTGGTATATTCAGCCAGGATGGGACCAGAATGGGAGGGGAATGATGCACGCAAGGCTTCAAAAGTATGATGGAGAGATCCATGTGAACGATTTCACCTGGAAAAAGGATTCATGGAATACTGTCCAAATGATTGTGAGAGTTAATGATCGAAAGGATGATAACGGGGTGGTGCAATTGCTTGCTAATGGAGAACTCGTTGTCAACCAAGAGAGGGTACTGTTTCATCACAAAAAGACGCGCAGCAGTTATGTCTTAATGTCAAGTCGATATCTGCAACAAAACAATAGAATTGAAGTAGGATTTATCAGAACAAGCGATTTGGCGCTATACAGAGCAGAATTGCTGCTCAGCCCATCTCCTTCTTTTCCCATCAACAGTCCTTCTCCAGCAGAACCAGTACAAGATCCAGAGCCAGCCCAAGAGCCACCCCCCTCTCCGGAGCCAGAGCAGTCACCGGAAGCATCGCCGGAACCTTCTGAAGACGAATCAGCTCCTCCATCTGATCCAATTGTAAGGCTTTTGTGGACCACTGGAGAGATGTCCGCTGTCATGCCCGAAGGAGGCCAAAGGGGATTTGATGCAGCCAAAAGAGAAATGTACATCTGTTCTGGTGACATTGTGCACTTTGTATGGTCAGACGAGCCTGGGGGAATGGGACTCTACGGTTTTTACAAAGAAGAAGAATATATCAGCTGCGATAAGAGAGACGTAGATTATATTAAGAATACACGACCAAATGGTGAGTTCAAGACAAAACCAAACAGATCTGGCTGGAGATATTATGGGCATTTGACCGGAGCTGATGATGGCGCCTGTAAATATGGTTGCAATACTGAAAAGGATAGAGGCAAGACAATAACAGGGACATGTGCCCAAAGAATTGCCATCCACTGGGGTAAATGTTGAACAAATGCACTCTTTTTGAAGATCTTCTTGTCTAGACATCTTGATGGGCTCGTGATTACGCTATAGGAGCGGACGCATTACCATCCGGGAATAACAACTCTTTTCATTGCTATTATTTTCTTGTTGCTTAAATAAATTAAGTGTATTTCCTTTAAGAAGAGAAAGATTGGGTGACAAACCAGACGGGTTTAAACGGGGCAGCAACTGTTGACATGCCTCGCTTTCGAGCGTTGCATCTCCATGTACCATTTTTCCTGATGCATTCGTCATTATTTATTTATTTATATTTATTTATTTATTAATAAATGAAAAGCAATGTCCTTGCGATTTGGTGCGTATTTTAGGTCACAATACGGCAGCCGCTGGACAAGTCTATTGGAAGAACTTAGGGGGCCAAGCTGTCATATTGCGCTATTGAATCATTTTGCAGTCGAAAGTGGGGACATGCCTTCAATAATAATCAAAAAAAATCATGGAGATGCAACTGGGAATGAGCAACTTATGGTACCCCTCACCGACTGGCCTCCAACGGAAAGTCATGTAGAGCAGCCACTGAGACTGATGATGTTTCAGAGCAACCGGGACCGGCCAGAACGGTTGCTACAACATTGGGACAGACTGAAAGAAGGGTACCCGCCTCCAGAGAAGAGCAGTAAGACTGGTCTTTTCGAGTGGTATTGGATGGATTTGGCTTCGCTTCTTCCCCAGCTCATGCTTGACGTAAAACCTGGGCAGAAAGTTCTAGATGCATGTGCTGCCCCTGGAGGAAAGAGCCTTGCTATTGCATTGCAACTTTTTTCTCCTGAAAACCGACATCCAACGGGTCATCTAACTTGCAATGATAAGAGCAAGAACAGGAGAATCCGCATGGCATCTGTTTTGAAATCCTACCTAAGGCCAAATTTATTTGGACTGGGAAAGATTCGATTCTGTGGACAGTCTGCCGAGACTTTTTGGCCTGTGAGCGAGGCCTACGATCGCATTCTTATCGATGCTCCATGTTCATCAGAGCGTCATATAATTCACCAATGCAAGGGTGATATTGACGCCATTGGCAGAGAAGACTGGTCAGTGGCAAAATGTTCAAGATTATCAAAAAGCCAAATCAGAATGATTCACAGTGCATTCCATGCACTCAAACCAGGTGGCCGCATCGTTTATAGCACATGCAGTCTGGACTACAAGCAAAACGACCACGTAATTGAGAAAGTATGTAAGAAACTTGGTGACAGGATTCACGTCATATCACATGACCAACAGTTTGAGAATCTAGCAAGAGAAATCCCTCTGCCTCTGGGGCGACAAGGACATCCACCTTCTCAGCGGGTTGGTCAACTAGAAAAGCTAAGGAAAGGGTGGATAGCTCTCCCGGACGAGTGTGGCTGGGGCCCATTGTATGTTTCTGTGATTGAAAAAGCACCCTTGCATTCTGATAACATCAAAGAATGCATAGATTGACCCAGTAACAACGACACTCAAGATTTACAGATTATTCAAACATAGCGTTTATTTGCGAATCAAATTAGTCGGCTCAGACAACACATACTTTGGCAGGTCATAGCGGCATCCGGTCTCATCATAGCAAACACTCATGTCCTGCATTACAAGCAACAGCTCCATCATCAGTGACGTATCAGGACCTCCACTCTGCATGTAAAATATCAAACAAATCGGCAATATACCGCACCTCTTCTGCTACAATGATACCGGCACTTTCTATGATCACATATCTATCTTCCAACTCTATGGTTTCACATACTGCTTTTAGCGCATCCCAGATTACTGCACCGCTCAGTACATAGTCGTTAGAATCGTTCGTTCGTTTAAACCAAAAACTGACATGACTGACTCCCATCTTACATCCCATTTTATACAAGTGGCTAGCGAATTACATTATATTAAAGCAGCAACAATCTCGCACCTCTATTCCCACCGTAATGCGGTTGCGTATCCCAAAATTGCTCTCTCTCTTGTCGAAGCTGCTCGACACTCATGGGTTCATCCGATTCCCATTTAGGAACAATCAACTTTTTAACATTACTAGTTGCCTCGTCTGGAGGTTTCTGGGTCTTTTTAGTCGTGAAATCTTTCGGTTTGCCACACAAGTTTCCCATTTTTTTCTTCTTCAATTTTACGTGACAGGGCTCGCGGTGACTGAGCAGTCCGCAGCTCGTTCCCCTTTTTATAATCCAATCTATTGTAAAGAGATATTTAATTACAATGATAACAAGAACACCATCAGCCTCGATGATACCAATATTCATCCATGCATCTATCCATGAGTCGGACCTTCAGTAAAGGTCAAAAGTTTCATGAAACCTTTCATGATCACTAGTAATGCGTACGACAAGAATGGAACAGAGTAACACAGTATGTACAATGTATAGTATGGTGTATTACATTATGAATATTATGCTGCTTCAATAGCTTCTGGACCACTCTCCACCATGGACTCCCACCGTTCTTTTTCATATTCCTCTGGAGTCTTGAAGTCAGGATCACAGTATTTCCTGCGACTAAACATGTGACAATCGAGGCACAGGCACTCGCTGTCCCATTTCTTCTTCCCTCGACACCATGTCTGCGTAAATGCGTGTTCCTTGGTATTCTTACTGCCACAGTTAAGGCATTCGGCAAATTCTTCGTTTGTCTTCCACCGAGCAGCCCATTCCTCTACACTCATGATTTTGTACCCATGCCCAATAGATGGATTGATTTCCACAGGTTTCCCCTGCATAATTTTCTCCCATTCCCTCGAGTGCACTTTTACCATTGGCTTTGAGTCCACAGAGGTTTCAATCTCGGCCCTCAGATTCGATACAACGTCTTTCAAGCTCATTTTTTCCCTCTTGTTTTTGGTTGCTTCTGGGTCCCTGCCAGTACACTACTGCTGTTTCTCTCTCCCTTCTTTGTTACTCTTCCACGACGAATGACTCTGTACGTAGTCAATTAGTATTAAAAGTAAGATTAATTTGTATTTAGATAGAATCGTGCACGTTTTACGCAGTTTTGTGCCATCGTATACTAAAATGATAATGACAAGGTGTGCATCCACAACAAGAACAACAGGCAGACAAGACCCGTTGACGCGACTCGGTCAAAGGCCCAGGACGCAATCATACACGGCATGGAAAACAAAGGAACTTGCACCAAAGTTTTAATAGTGTAATAGAACTATAAATTGCACTTTATACAGTGATCGATTGCCGAAGTATAATCGGCAAAAACCTCGAGTCAGCCTGATCCTTTACGTTGTCAAAAATCACCACCATTTTCAACGCACCGTCTTGTTATTTTGTATCCAAACAACACGTTTATGAACCAATATCACTTTTTCACAACCCTGTAACAAATAGTTTGATGAAATGCGTTGCCATGTCACAGCCTTCTCCTTTTGACAGAGGCAGATGATGACGAGTCAACTGTTGCCCGGTGCGCCATGAGCCTGGGAAGAAATCCTTGTCCCGTCATCATGGCTCTTTGATAGTGAATCCGTTATAGCCTTGACTTGTGAATGACAATGCATCGATCAACCTGGTGCCTTGACCGATACACTGTAGATAAAGGGACAAGAATCGACTTGCGGATCGGATTCAACAACTGCTAAATTTCAGTTTACCTACTAAGTCAGAGCATTGTAAATGTTCTCAAAGAGTTTTGTATTGTACTCCCTACTGAAGAGACTGACCCAAGAATCTTGAGTGAGCAAGTGCAGCGTAGTAGTGACAATACCACGGTTGGTGAGTGACGCGGGAGGGTTAAAGCGTAACCTCGTTGCTCGAGTTTGCTTATCAGGTTTGACTGTCTGAATAAAAAATACGAGTATAAACTACTGTATGACTAGCGGTATTGATTACGAGATGTTGAACGAGTGGCATTGTTGACGCAGGGTAGAGTTGAAGAACGAATCCGTTGCTCTCTCTGGCTCTTGTTCGACCGTCGTTGTGGTTGTGAGACTGCTCATCACCACTATTTATGCTGACTGCTTTTAATTATAATAGAAAGGCAGATAGTCAAAAGGTGTCGATAGAGAGGGTATTCTTCTTGCGAGAAAAATCTGGTGGTTCGTGGCAAGCGGGCCTGGGACAGAGAGAGTGAGAGTGTGTGTGTGTTCTTTATTGATTCAAAAACAAAGGATTCACTCACTGCTCAAAAGGATAAAGCGGGCCAGAGATATACACTGTTACAATATTTCATCAAGAAAGAAAGCAGTAGCAGGTTGGTTTACGCTGTGTACACGTGGCTGTGTGTCTTTGGCTCTTTTGGAGTTGAACACAACAGCAGGAAGCAGCACTGTGACTTTTGAGCACAGTCGTATTTCACCAAGGAACATTTCCTTTTGGATATGAGAGTATGATAATTGTCTGAAGTCGAAATTTTGAAGTGAAGTGTGGTAGACCTCTGCATTATAATATATTCATAGAGTTTGTCTACTTTGGGGGTTTTGATTGCCGGCCCCTGTGTGGTGTATAACATACATATACACTCTATAAGGATTCATATTTTCAGTGGGCGAGCGTGATCGAGTGTACCTACTTACTGAAAAAATCTACAAGCCATGGATGAAATTATCGGCAGATTTGATGACTTGGAGCTGCAACATGGGTATGAGTCTGGTGATCGGTACCAAGACGAATGCAAAGATCAAGATGAAGAACAGCCTCTGCACGAGGAATGGGAGCGAAGTCATGTTGCTGAAAAGGGGAAGGAGCCATTGACATTCGAAATTGATTCGAAAGAAGCTGACGACCAAGAAGAGGAGGAGGAAAAAGAAGCGGCGAACTCGGAACCTGGGGAAATGACGTGTGCTATTTGTCTGGGTGAGATACCGTTGGAGGATTTGGCCATGATTAAGGGATGTGACCACATTTATTGTTCATACTGCATTTTGCAATGGACTCTACACAAGGAGAAATGTTTTTGTCCTCAATGCAAGCATGAATTTTCCTATCTAATGACGTATCGTGCTCTGGATGGAACACTCAACGATTTCCCTGTGGAAGAGAGCATTGTGCTTCTCAGGAGGGCAAGATGGTTTGAGGATCGCCTGAAAGGCAATGAAGCTTCCATCAATCTGCTTGAAGATGTTCGTATTGCGGATGAGAACGCGTGGATGGATGATTATGACGACGATGAGTTTGGCGAAGATGAAGAAATGGAGGCCTTTTACTTCTCCTCTGCTGCAGGCAAAGCAAGGATTGCTATTGGCAACAGGCGATTTGGCCAGGGCGGATACATTTCAGGGGGACACCGACAGGCACGTCCTATAAATCCCAAGAAATCCACTGGAGAGGGAAGCAGCAGCGGTTCAAAGAAGAAGATCAAGGGCAAGGGAAAAGGCAAGGCTCCGATTGATGCTATGTCAGAAGTGTCCAAGTCGAGCGCCATCAAGATTCGTACACCGAATGCAAATGGTGGCAAGCCAATGAACTTGGGCTCATCCCTAAAAGATTCTTCTCTATCTGATACCCAGGCAAGCCCTTCTCCCCTGCTTGGAAGCAGCCCAAACGGCTTTGGCCGCAGAGCCAGGCGCAATGCTAAGAGGGCGGCAATGCAACAGGAACATTCTTCTTCTTTGTCGGAAATGCCAGCAAGCTGGACTGCCGAAGCGCATTAAACAGTCAGCATTTTTGAAGTATATTTATATTGAAAACTACCAAAAAAAACATGTACATTACTCTTTTCCCGTGCGAGTGGCCTGCATTTTGCATCACACTGAAATCGGCCTCTCATGACTGGTGATGTGACCAGAATCAAGAGCTATGATTGCTAACGAGACTCGTCTAGCACGCAGAAAACGCATCAGTTGCTCGAAAAAGAATCAGATTTTGTACAGTCCATCCTACAGCCTGGCATGATTTTGATTTGACATTGTATCATCTTGTATTTTTTTTTTTGCTGCCTCATGCTTTAACAACAGCAACATTGAACGACTATTATGAAAGCGCTCCGCTTGTTCTTTCGCCATTTTCAATTATTCCACTCGCATTGTGGGAAATATTTCATGTGAAATATAGTCTTCGTTTGAAGAGTAATTGGAATTTACATGTTGGATGTGAAAAAAATTAAATGATCGACGGATTTCGCATGAAGAGGCTCGCCACTGTCGATCGGTATTGAGTTGCACGTGTGTACTGTTTGATACCCGTAAGATTATAAAATATTGAAACATTAATAATCTATATTAGGGATTTGTTTGGGTAGGATTCGAGTGACCTTGCCTGGTCGCTTGTTTTGAATTTTCTTATTGGAATTGAATGTACGGGGTTGGGAGGTCTGTCTTTAATCGAGAATCAAACTGATTCCGTACGATTGAATCCATCTAAATCAATTGATTCGTAGTCAAAACAAGCAATGGGAAGCTGTTGTGGTAAGAAAAGTGATCGGTCGAAAGACCAAGAAATGCCTGGGCCAGACGGGGTGAGAGGTGTGGACAGGGGTCTGCACTACTCGTTTTTTGGTGGAAAGATTGTGGTTGGTCCTGACTATAAAGCCCTGCTTGTTTCTTCTTCACTAATATTAGTTCCAATGGGTACGTGTGACTTGCTCTCTGCATCCAATCATGGCAATTCTAGTTAAAGACTAAAAGCATTTGAGGAATTTTGTGCAGTGGTATTTTTCATCCTTGTGATACCGTACACGTATGATCACATGTCCAAGGCGTATTTGGCTGTGACTATAGTTCTAGTAATATTTGTATTTTCAATGCTTAGCCTGACTGCCTTTCGCGATCCTGGATTCTATCCTCGTTCTCCATTGCACTCTGATATAGACATTGGGTATGGATACTATTGCATGTATCATATGCTGAGCGACGAACGTAAGAAGTTAACAGTAACAAGTGCATATTTAATTCGAATGCAGGATTGCATCCTCGACGGTTGATCATCACATTAATGGATACACGGTGACCACAAAGTTTTGTACAACATGCTGCCACTACAGGCCCCCACGGTGCTCTCACTGTGCTGTGTGTGACAATTGTGTTGACAAGTTTGACCACCATTGCCCATGGGTAGGAAACTGTATTGGAAGAAGGAATTATCCAACATTTTTTCTTTTCATCGTCTCTTCAACCGCATTGTGCTTCTGGGTGATTGCTGTATCGATTGTTCAGTTATCGGATGCTGCACATGGAGAGCAAGGATCATGGGGATCAGCCATTGGCAAATACCCAGCTTCTGTTGTCCTTGCAGCGTATGCCTTTCTGGCATCTTGGTTTGTAGGTGGACTCACAGGTTTCCATTCGTTATTGATTAGCAGAAATATGACAACGTATGAGCATTTTAGAAGCAGATACTCCACTTCCGGGAATCCGTATGATATTGGATTTTTCAGAAATTGGAAGGAAGCTCTTTTCACTCTGCCTTCTTCTAGGCATGGTCCATTATGGGCAGCACAAAAGAAGAAGATGGGTATTGTAGATGATCAGGAAGCAGATATAGATTTAGAAGGAGGAAGTCCAATGGCACGATCCAGCATTGAATTTGGAGGCAGTCTGCCCCCTTCCATAGATGGTAGCTCTGACACAGGCCCTGGACTCGGCTTACCTCCTGGCAGCAGTCATGATATAGCACATGTTATTTCAGGGCTATCTTCTCAAAAGTTACAGTCTGCGCCTGCTATTGACGAAGGTGACATTGAAGCAGGCATGCTAAGGTCCCCCAGAAAATGACGTGTAACTCTGTTTTGATGTAGAAATGCGTGGTATTTATTTTTGACTTTACAGCGCTGTAATATTGTCATTCATTAAACAAATCACATGGAAATTTTTTATCAATCATAATTCTACTTTGATAAGATCTTGCCACTTGCAATGCTATTTTGGCTTCCCAATGCTGAATGCTTTTCAGGGACGTTCATCCTGTTAACAGGAGCTCTGGAGCTTGGCGAGATCGATCCCGAGGAAAACTGCTCACTCCAACTCTCAATTGACCTTATCAATTAAGTTTTTATTTATCTGAACATCAAAATATTGGCACAATGGTACGAGTAAAAAGTAATTTGTAGATATGTAGTCGGGAAACGCGGTGGCTGCACATGGGCTGGTTGGCCGTTGACTCAGAATACAATCAACGCAACAGAGTTTTGGCATTGCACTCGAGTCATAATTATCATATTGAAAACTGTTTTCTTTTGTTTTGGGGGGCTTTATTTGGGCAATTTCACTCGCTTTGGCGCAATTGTAAGAGCAGCGGTGTGTCGTTGTTCTGAGCGATAATTTTGCCGTCTCGCAGGTTATGTCCAAACGTGTTTCTAATGCTCGTAGCGAACTTCATTACCGAAGAACCGGTCCTTTGAAAAAGAAGAAGGAGGAAGGCGTGTGGCAGGTATGTGGTATAGAGACGAGCGCGTGATGGTGGAAATTTGCGGCAGTTGATCAAGAAATTTCGTATTTGCAGACTATGCGGAATCAGATATCGACACATCCATTGCTGATTGCATTCATCTTTGCAATCATGATTATGTCCGGAATTGCTTCCTTCTTTATGCATGATCGTACAACCAGATCAATGTTCGGACAAACAGCGAATGTGGAAGTGCAGACTGACTAAACTTGTTGTGTTGGATTCTTATCAGTGACAGTGTTTTGGCTTTTATTTTGAACATTTAACAAGTACTTAGCAGTATACACTACACGTCTAGTTGCTCTATTGGCGCGCCGCAGACATGAGTTGCTCGACTGCTGACTTGTGTGTTTCATCCAAGTTGCGGACAGCAGGGGTGAAGGTCTCTGGGTCATGGGCCTGAAGGGCCAACATGGCTGATCCAAATACAAAATATGGTGATATGTTGTCCAGAGGACTTTGTACAGTGACACCGTCTTCGCTGTCTGAGAAATCCGAGTAATAGTCGCTGTCCCAGTCCTCCTCATGGCCTCCGCTGAGGGAAGTCAATCTGTTGTCCCGAGATGCTTCAAGTCTAGCACAAAGCTCGTCCTCGTCCTCATCACAATCCCTCTCATCTCCAGAGTCTGAAATGTATCTTTCTGAAGGGCCACTGCTTTCCTGGTTGCCTGCAGCTTTGGTATCCTCTTGCTCCTTAAGGGCTACAATCAGACTGACTGCTGCTGCAACAATTTGAGGGATGGATTGCCGCATTGCGGGGGGCATGGACTCCATTGAAGTTCCAATCATAGCGGAAAGACCAATAATCACTGTCTTTTTGAATCTCTTGTTCCGGAAATACAACAACTTATTGGATTTCTTTGCCCTCTTGGTCACAGCCTCGCCTAGTTTTGACATGAAATAGAACAGATGCTCATTCTGTTGCAACGCTTTAAGTGTGAGCAAGGGATTGTAGTACAACGCGTCTGCCCCACATACCAACAAGTTTTCAACAACTGCAGGATCCTCGAATGGCTCCTCGTCCCCAAGGACAAGTGTTCTGACAACTAATGCCATGTATGGCTCTGTACAGAAACACAACAAACGCAATATCAAATAGGCTACAAAAAAAGTAGCAACAGACATCCATTACAGCAATCAACTCAAATTTTGGGTACGTACGTATGCAATGGTCCACCAAGCCTCTGCAATGCTCTAGAATGACCTGTATTAGTGCTGCACATGCCAAGTAGGTCTCTTCATCTGTGCCGAAACCATCTCGGTCTTGATGAAAGCATTTTTCTAATGCATTGTTCGTCAGTATTAAATAAGAGGGATTAGTCGACTGTATGAAGGTTTGCGTGTCTCTGGAAATGAAATTGTCCAATGTGGGCACAAACTCTGACATGTAGTCCCCTGCCCAGGTCTCTATGCACTGCATCATTTTTGGATACAAGCTCCACATTCTGGGTGATATTTGCGGAGAATAGAAAGTGAAATACGTCGTTATTTCTAAGAGCTCTTCTACAATATCCAAACCATCCTCGCTAAAGAACTTGTCCAACAGCGGAAACAGAATATTCTCCATTTCTGGATACATTTCAGGGGACTTGGAAATTGCATCCAGTACAGTGGCCACAGTTCTAAGCACACTATGTCCAGCTAATGTTTCTGCAGCGAGAATATCGTCATTTTCATTTTTTGCAGCTTCCTCTTCGACGCTTACAATTTTCCAAAATTGCTCAATCAGAGCTGTTACAACTCCAATGGCATATGGAGTCACTTGATCGCTAAATTTCTCCACAATGGACTCAATGGTGGACATAATTCCTTCTGATTCAATCTTATTAGCAAGTTCGATGAATGTTTGTAGAAACAAAGGCAACATAGGAATGATTTTTTCTCCGTCTTCCTCCTCAACAATATCAAAGAATGCACGAACTGCAACATAAACATCATGATTCAAAGTTAACAAATTGCTTTAGATATCCACGGTTCAATTCAATAGTATAATGTAACATTCAAAAATAGTAATATTAATTAATGAATCGTACGAGCAATTGAAGCGTCTACTTGGACTGGGAGTTCAGGATCCCTCAAGCATTTTTGCACCTCGTCAAAAAGTTGCATGAACAACTGTTTTCCAGAACCCTCCCCAAACAAGTACAATACTTCGGCAAATTCAGACGATACCCAGCATGCCTTGGCTCGTAAATGGCCATACTGGGATTGAAAGACGTTCAATATGCATGTCTGGAATATGGAAGGCACTTGACTCGCATATTTTGGATTCTTCTGCAACAGGGCAACAAATATTAGAAGCGATTAGTTCTGCCTTGTCGAATTTGCATTACGAGAAAGAAAAGTTGCACAAATGCCGTCGCTCTATTCACAAAGGATGAAGCAAAAAAGAAAACTATATATGCATGAAAATACTCACCCTCAAGTTTTCCGACAATGAACCAATAGCTAAGAGAGCTCCATCCATTTTCCTGGCAATTTGTTTGGAAGGATGCTGTCCTTGACCCTGAAACTCTTGGAGAATAGACCCAAGGAATGCCATAATCAAATCCAGTTGGTTCTTCTTCTTTGAAGAACACAATGTATAAAGCACTGATACCGCAGCCGTCTTGGGCGAATAAATATCCTCTATAATATCGTACCCCTTTCTTATGTATTCCTCGGGATCCTCCACCCAAAGCTCCTCGTCAGCATCATCAAAGCACAGCATTGGAATGACCACCCTGAATTGCACAACATGCAAGACACGTCATTTTCTTTCCTTCGTTCATTTTTCGTTTTGATACGCAAATTATTATTTTGATTACTAAAATAATCACATACTGTTGAACAATGACTTCGATATGTGGTTGCAATTCCTTCCAATACACCTGCTTTCCAATCCCTTCTTCTAATATCTGCAGCAACAAGTTTGCCACCCTAGGAGACACATATGCCCCTTGACTATACGCCGATAGCTCGTGCAGCATAGCATGCAGAAACTTCATTGAATAATCATTGCTCCATTTCTCTCCATACGCAGCATCATGAACCGTGGCCCTAACTCCTTTAACTCCATACTTGACAAACATCCTATACACAATCTGGTACACCCACTTTTTAAGCTTCCACCAGGGCCAATCGGCCCTCGCGTCTGCCTCGTCTGGCATCCCGTGCACATGGGCTCGCATTTCAGCCAAAGCAAATATCCCATTCATCCATCCGTGATACTGAGCTTCGTCCTGAACCAGCATTGGGGGCACCTCCATGTATGTCGTACTATAAAAGATTTTGCAACACAATTTCAACAACTCGGCCAGTTCCAGTGACTCTGAGCCCCTACTTTCAACCAATGACCCAAATGTTGACAATAATGATGGAAACAGTGCTTCCACCGTAGCATTTAACTCTATCCTATCTTTGTCATCCCGATACTCGTATTTCCTTGTAACGATCCGGACAACCCGCAGTGCAGCAGTAATTGCCTTTTGATCCCCACTCCCGAGCCACATTTGCACACAATGCACGATATCAGGCCATCTCTCAGGAAAATCTTGACTGATCATTTCCTTTAGGCACTCTTCCAATTGCACGCGAATGGCATGTGGTGCATGTGGGAACAGTCCCAGCAACTCCTTCCTAACCACTTCTTTATCATGTCCATGAATCGTGCCTTCCTCTTCTGCGTTGCCATTATACTCCATAATTATCTTCAGTTGCTCTTCTTCTCCATCTCATCCATTATAAATGCGCATCTTTTAATTAAAAAAAACAACAGACCAAACGTGCTACCAACAACAAACAGCAGACAGACAGACCTCTTTCTCTCCACCCTCTCTTCACAGCATTCTTCAAATGTATAGCCGAAAGCTGTCTCAAATCTACAGTCAAACTCTCTGAATGCGTGGCTTGTAGCAAAAGCACCACTCCTCCCGCCTGGTGAACAATCTGCACACACTCAAACGTCCATTGTGTGCATGTATAACCACGCCAGACGCCCTCACCACGTACACAGAGAGATATGCTCTCAGCACATGCACCCACCTGTTTCAACATATCTTCAGCTCCTTGCCTCATAACCGCATCTGGACTCATACAAGCCGACAGCACACCTGCCAACTGTTGGGTGTCGGCCATGTTGGATTGATCGTCCCCGTCGAAGTTCGTCAGACTTCTTTTTCGGAATCAAATACCGTATGTGAAGTTATATTCTATTCTTTTTTACATATCAATACTTATCAAGATGAATAAACTATCCCCACAGGTTTTTCATCGTAAAGTCTGACTTGGGCATTTCAACACCAGCATACAAGGCATCAACTGCCAGCACAATGGCATCAGCAGCTTCGATGAATCCATCTCCATGGACCAGTGCACTTTCTTCTGCAAGAGTATAGTAATTCACATCATCATGTTTTGTCATTCACGAATGCTCTTCTGTTCCTTAGCAACAGATAACCATGTAGTCATATTTTAAATGGTTTGGGTTTCAAGCGCTATATGCAGAATCATGTCGATAGTCATCATCATGCACGATGCAAAAAAAGCAGCAAAATAAACTCACCTGTCTCTCCTATACTCTTGAAAAATGCTTCACGGGATGGCAGCCCAAGCATACCAGCCTTAATACCAGTGCGCACAACCCAAGCATGGAGTTTCCCTAACGTATCATCGTATGCAGCTGTCACCGCATCCTTCAGCGATTTGCCTGCTTTCAATCCTTTAAAAATAGAGCTAATAAATGCAAGAGTGTTCAGCAGCCTGTGTAAATTCCTCGCTGGACTGTTTTTAATAGTAATCGATTTATCCTGCGTACCAACATATCACTATTTACTGTATACATATGGCATCTCATTCCTAGACATTTGCCCGGTACCAATTGTTACTCATTGATCACCAATCACAATATAATACAAAAAGCCTACCGCTTTTCCTGCCTCTACGATATCCACCAGCAATGGCTTGGTCTCCGCCTGTTGTGCCACTGTGGACCTCTGAAGCGCCACAAAAACAAATGTCCATTCAATTCTACTTGTTGCATGTACTAAGTATTCTTACGACTCCATATGTATCATACCATACACACGGTAAAATTACATTCATACCTTGCCCTCAAACTCATGTTTCGCAATCAGGAACACAGTCCCTGCACACGTTTTACATTGCACACACAGTTGTTACCAACCTTTATCTTGTGTCCATGTTCTTCCAAGTATTGAGTTCTACTGATTCGACATTCCATTTTCAAAACATACACACGAAAGTAAAACAAAAACAACAACAGACGCAACATGGAGAGTAATAATAGCAACAACGAAATTCGGAATTAAGAAGTACAGCGTACCAATGTGATCAAATATGGGCTCCACATGCGCACACGCATCTACAAATTCCTTTGTAACAATTGCATTATTTACATCTATAGACTTGAATGCTTGTGTCAAAGTCGGCAGGAAATCGCTCGACTCATCCTTCGAATGGTGAAACATTCTTTCTCCCCTTGTGGAAACAAACAATTCTTTACCAATCGGTATTGTATTGGTATAATCTCTATGTGTATGTACACAATATTCACTTGCTTTACGTCAACTTTTATAAATATTCAATAATAATAATAATAACAATACCAGGTATGGAAAATGAATAAGTGGAGTACATCAAAAAATCATACCTTGGTGGGATCATCCAGGCCCTTGGAATCCAAAAAGTCATGAATTTCTTGTAGCAGATTTTGAAATTTGGAACAGAAAGTGGACATTGAAGCATTCAGTCTGGCTTCCATTTGTCCTTTATCGATTAGTTCTTTGTCAATACGTTCTTTGTCAATTAGTTCATTATCTGCATCTGAAGATAGGCAAGGGGGGGTACATTGTTCGCTCTCTAACAGTATAGTTTCTAAGAAAGCTTCTCTAGATGGCACGAATTTGAGAACGACTGTAAATGTCCCAGTCACAATCCAGCCATGGTACTGCTGCAGTGTGTTGTAGTACGTTTCACTAGCAATCTCTGACAATCTTGCAGTTTTATTTTCTTGTACGTTTTGTAACAATGTGATTATAAATTCCATTGCCCTGCATGCATGAATATTTTTTTATAGTATTACCTATCATTACGTATCAATTATTGTAGCGTATGATGACCCATACACATGATCATACTATCATTGAATGAATCAAACCATCCTTATGTGCAATAATAATAACATACCTCTTGAGCCAAAGAAGACCCTTTGTGCAGGACGTGCTGTCCATAGAGATGCCTCTCTCGTGCTCTTCAAGGATAATGGAGAACAAGTCTGAGCCATATAGACCTGGATTTTGGTCCAATCTGGCCTGCAAACGGTCAATGTTGCCTCCAATATCCGACTTCACGATGGCAAACCCAGTTCCGAGGTTGCCTGCATCAAATCATGTATTTTATGTTATATCAATGTCAATGTCCCTGTATGTGTCCAATCGCATGGATAATAGTGATAAAGTCGAGATGACTATTCATGCGACCCTTTGTCACTATTAGAGAGTCGAAAGTCGAACCCACTTCACTGATAGATGAAAGAAAGAAGGACAAGATTAACAAATAAAAATAACGTACTTATAATTGGGATTACTTCTCTACAAATGTTCAAAAATGCCTCTGTTTCTATGGAAGTCTGTGATTTGACATGATCCAATTGGGCACTCGCCCTGTCAAACACGTTTTGTTGCTTCATTGGATCTTCTCAATTTTTATTTCACTGTTTCAGTACATCATTACTGAATTATTTATCTTTAAAGTGTAGTTACATAAGAATGTAATCACATTCAAAATGGTGGACCAACCTGGTCATCATTAGCAAGGATGATGATCATGTCAAAAAGAATAACAATATATTGCTATACAGCAGCATTGATAGTACAAAACAGAACATACTAGTATGTTTATTATTAGTATTGTATGATACTGGGGGTGGTGTCGATATGGACTTCATCCTCATTATGATGGAAACAGCAGGATGGTATAAATATATAAGCGCTGCAAAATGTGCAGGATGAAAACCATTGAAAAGGCAAGGACACCAATCATCGAGTGCTGTTGCCAGCATTGAAGTTCACTCCAAGGCTTTGAGGAATGAGAGCTGAAATTCTGACCCGAAGGGTTTCTCCATTCATTCCTTGAAGATCTATTTGGTATGGGCGACTGAGGACAATGTTTTCTTCTCCATTTGCACGGATTCCCCAGAAACCGTCCGGTTCCAAAACCAGTCTGACTCCATTGATCCTAGCTGCTCTAATAGGGACCTTGACGTTGCTAAAGTTAAGGCCAATATACTTTCTGGAGTTGCTGGGAGACGTGAGAAGCTTGATGTCTCCATAGATTAATGGGGCACATGATGTGAAATTCCAGACAACTTGCAATGATGGGTTCAAGTCTGGATTGACGCCTGTCAAGTCAATGTACCCGGGTAGGGATAAGACAATTTCATTGCCGCTGCAGTCGTCGCATTTCTCTGCAATCATAAACGTCTTTTGTCTGAGTAGAGCTTCTGGGCAAATGGAGTCAGAGCACCAGACATTGGCGCATAGACCACACAACTGTCCACCTTTGTATAGAGCGGGAGATATGCCAATGTAATGGTCTTTGAAGTAGTTGTTCATGTATCCCATGCCACAGCTCAGCTCTTTACCCTCATAATTTCCGAGGGATCTTCGATATGAAATTGTTCCAATTGCGTTTCTTTGCCTTTTAAGATCCTGCGCAACGGCTTTCTGGGCTTCCGTCAGAGTAGTAGGAAACCATTTAGGAGGGAATAAAAGAGAAATGAGTTTTCCTGGTGTATTGACCAAATTCTCAGTCTTGTAGCCTGGCTCTTCGAGCTCACTGGGATCGACATTGACCACAAGGTCTTCCAGTTTGCTAAATTCATCCAAGTCCAAAGAAGCCGTTGTGGCTACTGGCTTGGCTGTAGTGATTGTCGGAGTAGACTGTGTGCTGTTAGAAGAGCTTGTCTGATTAGCAGTGATATTCCCTGGCTTCTCAGGGACAATGCTGCTACTTTCTGTTAAGATTTGCTCTCCAACTGGTGTTGAGGCTTCTGCAGTGAGGATTGAATAAAACAAACATATGGTTGCTAAAAGCAAAGCAAGAGAAGTAAATCGTGTGAGACCATTCATCCTGACAGAACTATTCTTCCTGTCAACCTATGCACGTCTGACAAAAAAGTACTTCTTTCAAGCTTAGTTTGCAGTACAAACTCGTCAGTGATGTCTGGGTCTGTTGAAGGCAGGCTCTTATTGCTTTTCTCCGTATCCAGGTACACAAGTTTCTTCGAGTAGTAAATATTTGCAAAGTATATCCGCCCAATGATGTCTCTCAATTAAACGAGATAGGAGTCCAGGAACAATTTTTTATGCCTGGGTGCTTGCCTCCTTCTTCGGCACTGTACTTTGCTTCAGCCGTGTTGCCTAGTGTTCAACCTGTAAACAAGACAATGGGCGATAAATTTGTCTAAAGCACACCCTAAAATAGTATAATATGAGGATACGATGTACTTTCTATCTGTAAAATTTGCCATGGGCGATGATCGAGCGACTGACCTGTTGCCTCGCTGGTCCAACCCAAACTCAAGCAGACACGAAATATTGGTCTCAGACAGGTGCAATGCGGCGTAAAATCAAACTTACGCTATTGAAATCAAAGGGAGTTAATACTAGAATTAATTAGACACATAAACGAGAATGCAGCTGCTGAAAGGTTCTGTCCGTGCATTGGCTTGTGAGATAGCCTAGTGCATAACATAGGAATGGCCAAAACTGACTTGCCTGCTACAGGATGTATATTTCGGAAGCATCGCTGATTGCATATAGCAAATTATTTGCTTCATATAATCTCGATTGCAATACTTTACTTTTCAAAGCCAGTTTCTGTATTTTCAACCACGAAATGAGTGCAATACAGCAGTGTGAATGACCCAACTGCCTCCAACCACCTGCTGCGACATGACGTCGATGCAGAGGCACCATATTCTCGAATCTGGTAGTACCAGAATAATAGGAAGAATGTGGAAAACGGATTCTCCCACGAGATCAAGATTCAACCGATGCTCATGGCCATGCAGTGCCATCATGGGAATCACTTGGACCATCCTAGACTGACATGGGTACAGTCCAGTATTGGTGCTCTCATCGACCTGCAGCTGCTTGCGTCCATAAAAGGGCCAATGCACTATTCAAAGTCTAATTTATGTATGTAAAACTATGTCCAGATCACTCGTCGACAGTCCAAGGCAAGAAAGAATAACCAAAACTGTTGCCAAGGCTACCCTGGACCAAAGGTCTCTTGGATTGATCGATCGAAGCAGCACGCCGGCGGAATCTGGGAAATGGATGTCAATGAGCCCAATCAGGGACCCTCTTCTGTAGGATAATTCGGGGTCTACGATGACTTTTCTAGGACGCGCCAAACGCGGTTGACCATGCGAGCCCCGTTGCTTGCATATTACAGGAAATCCAACCCGTGAACAACGCACTTGAACATTGGAATTTTCTCTGTCGACCCAGTTCACAATTCAAAGTTTGTCTTAGGTGACGGAAAGTACATTGCGCCTTGAAGTGTTGTAGTTTTCTGCAAGTGGAAGATTGGAGCTGATCGAATTTCCAGTCCAACAAACCTCAAGCCATAGCTTTTTGATACGAGAGTTTGAAACCTCCTACCGCAATTCATCTTTCAAATTCATATTCGCATTAGATCCACCGTTGCATTCTTCTTTTGCTTCACAAGTATCTAACAGAGGAGCTGACAATGTTGAAGAAGGTAGTTCTTGCATGTAGCCTGCTGCTGGCAATCCACGGGGTGACGACGGCATGGGGAGCAGCTGACGCTTCCGATGCCTTCTCAAAAGCTGCATCCAATATCGAGTTGGCTGGATCTTCTTCCAGTGCGTTTTTAATCTCGCCTGAAGACCAAGCCCTGCTAGATGGATTTTTTGAACCAGAGGAGATTGAGCAAGATATTTTCTCAGATGGTGTAGCCACCCAGAGTTATGGACTTGCACCTCAGTTTGAGAGCAAGGGTCCAGATGCTCTTAGCCGCCTCCAATATCCAAGCATTGGTACAGTGGGATACGGCATGAGCCCTATGTCAAGTTATGGTGCTGTCAGTTTGTCATGTGGCTTTGGGTATGTTGATGATTCTTTCAGGGGACGATTTGTTGGTATCGGGAAAGCTTTCTACA
This sequence comes from Picochlorum sp. 'soloecismus', assembly GCA_002818215.1. Lineage (NCBI taxonomy): Eukaryota > Viridiplantae > Chlorophyta > Trebouxiophyceae > Picochlorum > Picochlorum sp. 'soloecismus'. The sequence goes on along the minus strand of PJAJ01000024.1, from coordinate 239,406 downwards.
ACCAAGGGTTCACCTGTGGTCGCTGCATTAAAATACAATGTGATGATATAACCTGTGACGAGCCCGGAAAAGCTATCGTTGCGCAAGTGGTCGATCTGTGTGGCGAATGCTTTGATGGAGATATCAATATTGCTGGCCCACTTTTCAAAGAGTTGTCTGGAAGGAATCCTAATCCAAACCCATCCTTGGCTCTTTCGTGGGAATTCTCTGACTGCAGCCCATATATTAATACTACAATCAAGATGCTTGTGAAGCCTGGAGGCTCAGCCTACTATCAGGCTTTCAACTTTGCCAACGCCAGACAACCAATCTTGGCTGCTCAGGTTAACGGAGATCGCTTGAGGCACGAAACCAATAACTTCTGGAGCTGGAATCCAACCAAGGGGGCTATAGATCCAAGGGTATGTTTAATAGTAATTTGAACTTGACATCAGCTAGATATCATTAGTGTTAGTGGATGCAGTCTGAAATATTTGCCAAAGCCAGTTGTGATGCAATTGTGTGTTGGTCCACATTGGTGGAATATGCTGCTGAAAACATGTGTTGAACTGGTTTGTTGCAGGGGCCTTTTGATATCGCTCTTTTGGGAGCCAATAAGCAGGTTCTGAGAGTGCGCATCCCTCGTCTCAGGAGCAGTGACTTGAAGATTCAGTTTGCAGCAACCACCACCCTAGCTCCTCCTGGACCAGGAAATTCAACAGCCAATGCAACTGCTCCAGCCAAGGGAAAAAATTAGAGATGTCCTTTCGAGATTTCAAATTTGCTTAAAATGGATGAGTCATACTAAAAGGGAACAAAACAAAAATATAGGCACTCTCGTTGAGTTGATCTATCGTGACATATAACGTACTATGTGTTTTTTGGTAATAAAATTTCTTTGGCTATTAAATAGCCGAAAGTTACATATTTACAATAGGTCTTATCGACAAGAATAAAACCTTTGGTATCCATTCATTAGCAAAATACAACTTCTGGCACATTGGACTCTCCCTTAGGGATGCCTTAAGTGATGAAAGCAAACACAAAATAGAGTTGCCCAATGTCTTTGAGTAAAGTACTCTTATATGCTTTGATATATGTGTAGTCTGTATGGATAGACACCAAATTGCATATGAAAGGCAATTTGTCGAGCATCGCATTCACTAGAGGATTAAAAGTTGGTTCCTCTCAAGGCCTCCAATTAACTGCCTTGGGTTCAGTCCCACAGACCCTGTTTGTGTTGTGACTGAGAATACAACGAATGAGGTGCCTTCGTCTGAGCATTCAACTTTTTCTCCAGACAAGGTTCCGATAATGCATAGCGATACATCTCCATTTACTGGACACAAGGTCAATAGAGGTCCACCGCTGATACCTCTGCATCCAGAGCCAAGAATATCTAGGCCAGAGGAAGTAAAAGATTCACAATTTAGTGTTCCCAAAGTTACGGAATAGTATAGGTATTGCGGATTGATATTGCTGCTTGTGCACCCTTCTGACATTTCGTCGACAATTGGGTATCCAGTATAGATATAGGCCCTCTCCGGATCACAGAGAGCCGCTTCAGTTGGATAAGCCCACGGAATAAGAGAAACACTTTCCTTATCCGTATCCTCATAGAATGTCAGACCGAGCATTGCACCATCATTGACTCTTAAGCCGCCATCGACAAATGATTTTGAGGCAGTGATTGCACGAACCCTCCACCTGCCGCTGATTGGGCAGATAGCATCTAAACTTGGTTCGCCAGTTAAATCGGGGGCACCACAGCATACAAAACTTGGGTACTCTTCCAAGTCAGCAACATCAAATTCTCTTTCCGAATCGTCAGACAATACACAATGCGCTGCAAGGGCAAATGTTCTGAAGCCGCTTTCTCCCAAATTTGGTACCATTGTTCCTGAACAGTACCCAAAACCACTTCCTTTGTTAAGAAAGACTCGACAGACAGATCTATCAGCAGCAGCACCCCGTTCGTAAGGAGGATTGTTCGGGCATACTGCCTCTGTTGAAATTGACTGCAAAAGATCAGTAAAAGACTCATCCTCTTTATTCATATCTTCCCAATACTCTTGGATAGTCTGAATGAGTATATCGGGCTTTGTATGAGCAAATTTCATCTTTTGAACCAAGACGGTCTCGTTCGTAAACAGGTTGGCAGCAATGCTCAACTCTCCTGCTTCCTGAGCCTCGTTTAAACCAGAATCGACATCATCTATCTTCATTATATCAGAATCCATCGCGTAAGAATTGGAGCAGAGCGATGACGGCATGATCGCCAGAAGAATGATGAACGCAATGCGGTGACTAAGGTGGTTGACCATGGTACCCACGTTGAACTTTGACCGGGCGTTTTCGCTGGGGAATACAAACTCTGTGGGCGAATTGCTTTGAAGGAATCCGCTGATCGTGAATAATTATTTGTTTATAGAAGTGAATTTGTAGACCGTCAACGAGAACATGGATGATGTATTCATTGGTGTCTCGCCATCTCGGATTCCCAGCTTTTGGAAGCTTCCTATTCCAAGGTTGATGGTTGACCAAATCTCTGACAGCAGATTCCCTTCGCTTCGTCGCTACGATGCATACAAAACTTTAATTATATCTTGGCTGTAATGTGACATCACTTATCATGGCAACCATGATAGACTTATGGCTAAGAAAGACAAGTAAGCCTCTCTTTAGTTAGCCGACACAATATTTCATGTCGACCCACTTTCAAATGAAGTCATTCCATTTCCATAATTCAATTAAACCAGTTTCTGACGCATGCCTTAATCAGGATCACTCCACTGGTTCATGCTTCTAGGGCAGCAGAAAACCCATGTTGCCCTTCAGATCAAAGGACCAAAGGGAGCAGACCAAAGTTCTCAGTTTCCAAGAAACCATACGCGGGACGATATTTTCCAAGCAACGCCAAGTTGGCGCAGTGTTTTTGAGATGAGTGACCAAGTTTAAAGGTCGATAGTAAATTACGAAGAAATCCAGTCGAATTGCAAGACGGATAGCGATTTTCATGGATGGATAGAAACTCAGTGAAAGAGCCTTTATTCGCCAATAATCCAAGTCAGGACGAAGGAAACGTTTGCTCTACAACAGCCCTGAGGCGAATATATTTGGATCTGGACCTCTTGAACACACCAAAGAATAATATAAAGAGTTAGCTTGTACTGGAAAAAATCTTTCTGGTTTCTCTGTCCGCTCCAAAGGCATGGCAAAAGTTGCAGGAGTGTTGGGTGCACTTCACCTCATCTTGCTCGTGTGCTCTTTCACGGCACGAGGGCAGTTGATTCCTGCCCTTGAAGCAGTTGAAACCAAGATTCTTGATGGTATAGTTTATAACGCGAGCCTGACGGTTGGGTATGGTGAGGCGATAGACGATGCATTTGTCAAAGGTCTTGCATGTCAACTTGAGGGAATATCTCCATATTTTACTGTTCACTTGGCTGGGGTGAGCCTGGAAGCGTTTCCTGATGCTTGCGGTCAGTGTATCAGCATATCATGTGCTAATCCAGAAGAGTGTACTGGAAGCTCGTTTGACCAAGTCGTGGCTGCTGTTCTGGACGATTGTGCTTCAGAGAACTGTGATGGGCCCAATGCCTTGCAAGTGAATCAGTACTTGGCAAGAGAATTGACTGGTAGATCAGCAAAAAGTGGGGACGCACCTTTGGAAGTAACTTGGACGTTCGTGGACTGCTCTGATTATGGGGAGGTGTGTAATGTGGAACGTTCTATTAAATGTAAGATACATGTTACTAACTGGTCTAATGCCCTACAGATTTTTGCTCCTCCTGAGCCTCCAATGGTAGAGCTTGCACAACCAACTCCAGAGCCAGCTTTAGAGATTGTCTCAGAACCAACATCAGCACCTGTAGAAGCAGTCACCCCAGCCCCAGTGCCTGAGCCGGTGGTAGAGCCAATACCAGCTCCAGCACCTGTGGAAGCAGTCACCCCAGCCCCAGTGCCTGAGCCGGTGGTAGAGTCAGTACCAGCTCCAGCACCTGTGGAAGCAGTCACTCCAGCCCCAGTGCCTGAGCCGGTGGTAGAGTCAATACCAGCTCCAGCACCTGTGGAAGCAGTCACTCCAGTCCCAGTGCCTGAGCCGGTAGTAGAGTCAATACCAGCCCCAGTGCCTGAGCCAGTGTCAATACCAGCTCCGGAGCCAGAGTCAATGCCGGCTCCTGAACCCATGCCAATACTTGAACCTGTGGAGGAACGTATCTCTGAAGGAACACCGCCCCAACAAAATACAACATCTGAAACGATAATACCTATACTCGAGGTGAAACCTGACCAAGAGGATCCATCTCCAGAGCCAGCTCAACAGTCTCCAGAAGAGATTCCTGCCCCAAGCCTTCCCGAATCTGCAATAAGTGACGAGAGCAATGGCGAGTACGTAGGTGCGGAAGCAATCCTTGGCACATTCAAGGATAGAATTGGGAGTCTTGCTTGCGGATTCTCTGATTCTGCAAATATACCACGCCCTACCTGGGCAGCAGTGAGCTTCTATAATAGCTTTGATACTTTTGGATCCCACCCATGTGGTTTATGTGCTGAAGTTACTTGCTCCAACCCGAGTGAGTGTACGGGAACAATCAATTCAATACAAGTGGTAGTTGTAGAGGACTGTGCAAGCTGTAGCGACAATAACATGTTGTTACAGAAGAGTGCCCTCAAAGCTTTAACAGGCTCTGACTCACAGAATCAGGTGGAAATCAAATGGAGACCCATTCCCTGCAATGGAATCAGTCAGGGCAAAATTCATATGACAATATATCCTGGCAATGAGTACTATCACCGAGTTGCCTTGAGCAATTCTTTAGAGCCTATCGTGAAACTAACGATAAATGGTCTCTTTTCAACCATTGACAAGAATGGCCAATTTGAATTTATCGGGAAAGCCGCTCCGGGACTAGACCCCGGGCCTTATACTATTGAGATTGTTGGGAAATCTGGACAAGTACTGAAAACTACAGTGCAAAGTCTCTTTACCCAAGACTTGGATGTTCAATTCTCATGATCGTTTTTTCAATGTAAAAAGTGATGATTAAGATTTATATCGGTATGATCTATTTTTTTCTAAGTTTCGCCAACTTGCCTCCCCCACGAGGTCTCGTGTATCCTTTGGTAGGGCCCAAACTTGGCTTGGCTGAGTATTCCATGTACTTGATCCCTGTTGCGCCCGAAAGAGCTGCCATGCTACCAACGCTTCTCTTAAAAGAAGATTTATGTGCAGTGACATCAATAGCATCAGTAACCTCCAACTGTTCATCGGCGGCATCAGCTTCTGATGCATGCAAGACTGCGGCCAACAGGTTGATCTGATCTTCTTTGGAGGACAGCATAAGAGAATCATTCTCCTCTGGTGACACGGCACCACTTTCGATCAAGGATGGGATGACTTTGTAGGAATATCCTTGATCTATTAGAAATTGCTGTCTTTTACTCGTAAAATACACTTCTCTTGTATCTGTCGACACAAGAGTATAGAAAAACGCATCAAAATCTTCAAGACCACTACCGGCTCGGGACTTTTTCTTTCTAAGAATCCTCCCTAGTCTTTGTGCTTCTTGCCTCCTGGACCCAGCATGACTCGATATCTGGATAAGAACATTTGCTTCGGGTATATCCAAGGAGTTATCCCCAACTTTAGACAAGAATATAGTATTTACTGCCGGATTTGTCTTGAAAGCATGCAAGATGCGAGTTCTCTCTTGATGACCAGTCCCTCCATAAAGAAAAGGCTTCTTCATCCTGACAGCATATTCTCTGAGAGCAAACAAATTATCCGAAAATACGATGATTTTATCACCCCTTATTTCGTGATACCGTACGAGATAATCGCATGCTTTTGCCTTGTTTGGATTCATGACAAAGAGCAATTGCTTTTGGCTGGCAGTCCTGTCTGGTTTCAGATACTCCCTCATAAATTCAGGGGTCATTGGGCACCACACCTCGGCACATTGAACATTCGCAATATGACCATTTCTTGTCAAATCTAGCCAATTTGCTTCATAGAGCTTTGGACCTGGAGTAAATAAGTTGCGAGGACAGGTTGAAATAAAAAGCAAGTCCATGCTAGAATCAAAGGGAACTGTTTCACAAAACCTATCAAACATGCAGCTAGTTGGACTCACCGATGAGAAAATTTAAATCTGTGATAAGCTGGTCTTCTCGCACTAGTGTCGCTGTTAATCCTAATTTGCAATGCGCTTTAACAATACCCAGCACTTTCCTAAACATTTGCGCAGGAACAACGTGCACCTCATCCAGGATTATCAGCCCCCATTCTCTACTCATTATCTCATCCATGATTCGCTCGCTCTCCTGAGATCGCCTACCAGAATATGCCACCATTGTATAGGTGGTAATACAGACCCCTGCTCCTTGTCCTTTAAACCACTCGTGTTTGTCGCTGGTAAACCGACATACCTGGTCATCTCTCAGGGTAGTCCAGAGTTGAAACTGATATTTCCATTGATCTACAGACACAGAGTTTGTGCACAAGCATAAGCATGATTTTCGAATCCTTGCCGCAGCTGAAACGCCGACTAAAGATTTTCCTGCTCCACAAGGCAGTACGATAATGCCTGAGCGAGCACGAGAATTCCCAAACATCTTGCTCAGTGACTTTTCTTGATATGCCCTATGCTTCACATGAGGTTTAAGGTCTATCGCCATGTTGGGATTATTAGAGTCTCCTTTAAAATCATATTCCTCAAGCATGGGATAATTTAATGCTCCTGGAAGACACCTCGACTTGACATTTTCCACTTTACTCGCCTTTACTTCAAAAGAATGCATTTCTTTATCAGGATCCTCAATTTGCCCATCATCATCATCATCGCCAATTTCATGCTCAACTTCCATAGCCAGCTCTCCAGCAATGCCATCCTGTGCTTTACTTCCCTCTTCTTGTTCACCATCGCCTCCAGTCAAATCTATATTCTCTACCGCAGCAAGCTGATCAACAGCCTTGTCCCTCAATGCTTTGCTCTTCATAAAATCTTCCAGAATTGCATTTGCATTCTCATCTTCTTTATTTGAAGTCGAGACAACACGCGCATCTCTAATCGCATCATCAGCTAGTAGTCTCCTTAGTATATGCGGATCAGGTGACTCCACCAAAAATTTATTATTCTGCAGCACCAACTTCACTTTGCCATAATTTTCAGTCGACTCCCTTATAAACCACCGTATATCAGATGGCATTTTCGTTTTCGACAATCGATCTAGTACAGATATAATTGTACTGGTATCAAGCCCAATAGACACAGCAGCATACAAACTATGAGGCGTAAGAACGTATTCATGCACGCATTCCGGCCTGGACACAGGCTCTGCCACAGCAATCAAAAAGTCGTATGCCTGCTTGTACACATGACTGAAAGTTTCTAAAAATATTCGACCATCAGGACACACCCACAGAGGCCTATTTTCATGATCTTCTTTCAAATCCAAAGAAGAGAAGTCATGGAATTCTTCATCTTGCGCCCCAAGTACGTATGCACCATCTTCCAACTCTCCCTCAGAGTCAAAAGTTGCCTCCAGGTCATAGTCCTCGTCTTCAATCAATCCAGCCCGCCGTTTCCTATTTGCAGCGACACTCATTCCCGCCTTTTTTTCAGCTCTTTTTTTAATTGTTTTTCCACCACGACCTCGTTTCTTTCCCTTCCTTGCAACCTCCTCCTCTTTCACAGCGTCATCCTCAACAAACTCCTCATCTTCCTCCACCAATTGCTCGTCTTCTTCATCAACTGCATACGCATCATCTTCTAATTTATATTCTTCATCATCGTGGTCATTAATGCCCTCCTCTTCCTGATACGAGGGCGAAGATGGAAGACTCTTTGCATCTTCTTGCCTCTCCGACGCTGCATTTTCACCTTCTGCGCCACCTTTCTCCGTCCCTTTGGTAGTTTTAAGTTTCAATTTGAGTTTCATCTTGTTATTAACTAACAGAAGACGTGCGCCTTTCTGGCTGTCCCCAGAATAACAGAAACCAAATTCCTAGCAACTGTACAATCACCCTCACATTCTTTTCCACCCGATCATTATCTATCTTGTCACTTTATTGTAAACATTCTAAATTCTTGTTTTCAAAACAATTATGTAGTACCCACAAATATTTCATTTTATTATGACAGAGTCGTTCGTTGCATATTGTAAAGACCTGTGTCAACTATTCTCAGAATGCCAAACTTTATTTATTTAAAACATGCCCCCAGCGTGATTGCCCGTAGAGGGACAAAAATCAAACAGTCAGTAGCATCTGCTCAGATGCATGTATGAAAAGATTGATTCTCACCCGCGAGTACCCCATGGTAATAAGAAAGCACATATATATAGGACACGATCAGTAAGTGTGTGTGTAATATGGTACCTTGCGTGCTTGCACATATATTTCTATATATACTATAAGATGTTTGGATCATCGTACTAGGTGTTTGCAGCATGTTGAGTTTGAGTTGTTTCGAGCATGTTGCGGCCATGTCTTGGGAGAAGCTAATTTGGTTTTGCGGTCTATAAGAACTGCAGCAGTGACGATAATTGAAATTTTGAGACTATTTTACGTGTTTTTGGAGGATACTTGGAAATTTTTGGCCGGAATACTTGGAAACAGTACGAGATGGCCGACTCCCATTCCCCTTCGCAGCCGTCAAGTACGGCCAATCCCGTCGAGAATCCTGAAGTTTCTGAGACTAGAGATCCATCAAAATCTACTACACCAAAGCGAAAATCTGACAAAAGAAAGAAATCCACGGTACGCTGGCGCGATGTTGTCAATAAAGACGTCCTCACGCCGAAGGATAGGTACCCTCTGCTGCACTCCAAGAAGCTCCGTGTCCTTGATTTGGATGATGGGGAGATCCAAAATCTATGCACCACTTTGTATGATGATTATGTGAGTCGTAGCACCATGGTGGACACTCTGCAAGAGCGATGTACCTCCTATGAGAAGCGTATAGGCGACCTCAGGGCCTCTGAGCATTCAAACAAGCATGCCTTGTGTGTGCTAGGAGCACTGGGACAGGCCATTGATCCTTTGCTAGAGTCCTGTGAACTTTGTATGAGCAAAATAGATCACATGTACTCTCGTGTTGCCTCCTACAGCAGAGAAGTGAAGAAGTACGTGGCCCATTTGAGCGCAGGACAAGGTGCTCCCACCCTGGACTTTGAGGAGGCCTTTGGACCTGGGTCGGTTGATGCAGGGCCACAGGATGGCAATCTGAGTGCACTTGCCCTTGCAGCGGATACTGATGACGCCCCTGAATTGTTATTACACGCGAAAGCGCTGCGCACTTCGGCACATGGTGGCACGGGCTCGCAGTTCATCATGCATCTCATCAAGGTAGAAGCTGGTGATGGCACACTTGACAGCCAAGAGCGCCTCGTTGTATCCGGGCTGTACGTTCTACAAATGGAGCTCCGCAGCATGATCGAATATATAAGTAATAAGAAGGTGAGTGACATGAGCAACATGGTCAAAAACGCAAGGTACAGGGTGACTCTGATGAAGGGTGTTCTTTTGGCCAGCTTGGCCCAGAAGCATGGTTCAGCCATTCACAGCTATTTATCGGACAAGTTGCCCGATAACGCCTCTCAGGGAGTCCGATTTATTCATATTAGCGATCTGGAGGGGATAATGGAGAAAATTATTGTGAGCAAGGGGGTTGGTGCCCGCCAGAAGGAGTGTCTAATGTCCCTATGCACATGTCTGCAGCAAAATGGTTTGCAGCAGGAAATGGACCCAGATCGACTGGATATCGAAGGTGACAATGCTGGACCCGGACATTTGAATGATAATATTATATATATTAATGATGAGGTAGATTTCTTTTCCAGGGCTCGCGCCCGAGGTGAGTGATGGAGCATTGATGGAGCATTGTGTCCACCACAGGGTGGCAGGCTGTACAGCCACATGTGGTGGTTGGCAGCTTGGTAGCGTTTCTTCTTCCAGATATTCGGCAAGCATACGTATCAATTATTTTTTATGTTGCAATGATATTTTTTGGGAGATCTGGTTAACTTTGTTATGAGTATATGCGCCTTTTGAGCATGCTTCCTTGATGTAACACTTCCTAGACACCCTGCAAGAAAACCTTGCTAGCCTCTATCACCGAGATGGGGGTCGTGGACTGTCGTCCATACTATTCCTACAGATTTTGATGGACTATATACCTGTATTTAAATCGTTTTAAGAAGCCGCAACTGCCATCATACGTCACTTCTGCTGGGTTGCTTGTGCTGTGCACTTGGCACCAGGGCTATCCAACATTTGCCAGCGGTATAAATCAACATACGCGCAGGTATATTTCAAGAAAGTCACTGGTATCGAATATGCACACCTTTATTAGAATGCAGAAGGTGACATACTGGCATTTCGGGGAAATCAGTGGGTTAGAGACCAACTCTAACCTCAAACAAAAACAAGTTGCTGGAGTTGGCCAAATGAATCAAGTTGCCCCAAATATCACTTGATCTGCATATTAATACTAGACGCGCCCGCAGTACAATTTGAAAAGCATATCAACCCATATGCAATCGCGTTTTCAGCGATTTATAATGCTGCCCAGCCTCAGGACCCGTTGAATGGGAGTCCTTGCTGTGAGGGCGTGTGGTACGATATGGCATTGACACGCCAAGATCTCATACTGCCTGCATTCTGCCCACACGAAACGGTTTTTCAGGCTATAAAAGGTACTTAGAGGAAGCCTCTTGGGTGAAAATATTTGTTTCCCGAAAAATTAAGGGGTTTTGCTTGTTTGGCAACTTGGGCCGATATGACTTGGCAGATACGTTGCGCTCGTTGTCGTGCACGCATTCACGTTTAATGTACATATTTTAGCATCTAATATAGTACATTATATTTGGAATCCCAGGACCACCGAAGAAGTACGAGATTTGGCCACGTTTCGCCGCTCCAGACACAGATGTCTATCTGTCACAGGGTGTAAGGGTATAGGGTTCACATGTGCATGCCAGAAATTTGATGCATAAACCCTGAAACAGGCCTCTAAACCCTGCGCACAGGGTTTACATGCACTCTATATACCCTGTAAAAAGATGTATACCCTGATGACACGCTATTGAAGGCTGGAGCACCGTCTAAACAATCGTTGCAATGGGACCCCGTCGACTTGAAAATTCAAATTGGTCGTAGGGTATATCATCGATGGAGGGTGCTTTCTGGTCACAACATTGGTCCACAATGGAACATAATATACTTAAAATACCAGATAAAATAGAAGAAGGGAAGTAAGACTCGTTTTGAGAGGGAAACATGCTCGCTGAATGCCGAAGTCCAACCTCTGGCCGAAGTTGACAAGGGGACCGGCGGTAACCTCTCGAAGATGCACCCTCCTCGACTCTTGCTATATTCGGAGGATATTTTAAATATATTTACACTCATATAGTATGCGATGGTGGGATGTGACGCGCATACTCGGTGAAATAGCGCAGCTTAACATGCACCTCAGCGACAGGGTCCTTGTTGGTCACTGACATGCTCGGCAGCCCCACTTGTTTGACGTTTTGGGCGCTATCGCTGCCCAATCGTGCACAAATGCAAGGAATAAGGGGTTCTGATAGCAAGCACACGCGCTCTGATGGCCCCACACAGCCGCTTTGGCGATGCACTGTTGGCTAGGGCTGCATCATTCTCTACCTAGACTACCCTGCTCTGGCAGCCCTTGGATCTCAGCCCTGGCTGCCCTCGCCATGCTAAAGTTTCTTTTTCTAAGCTTTTTGAAGTTCCAGTGCGTCATAAAGAGCATGACCATGGCCATAAACGGCTTCTGTGACATCCTGGAGAGCATGGATTTCAAACGCTTGAGAGCCGAGTTGTTCTGCTCTGCTACCTGCGAGTTCAGTCGCTTAAATCGCTCGTTGGTATACCGTTTTATCATATAACCTTGACTGCACGCTTTGTGATTGCTCCAATGAAAGGCATCTACCAGGAACACGGTGTTCATGAAGAACCATGGTGCCCTGTTCAAACAGTAGTCCTGTAAAGCACAGGCAAAGTCGTAGATGACCACCTCAGGCGGCTCTAGAAGGTAGCATGTCATAAAGGTAAACGGATCATTCCTCCCTTCCGAAGATTTGATGATAGAAGTGTAGTACACGAAGCCATGCTCGCAGAGGATAGTGAACAATCCACCCGTCCTTGCCCCTGGCTTGTTGAATGCATGCTTGCAGCCTGCTTTATCCCCTTTTATGTCTGTGACCTCGTCATCATCTTTTTTGATGTCACTTTCATACACTGGACGCTCTCTCAAGCGCGGGAGGCCGCTAAGTACCCCAGAATGCAGGTATGACCCATCTGCCACAGAAATCCTGGTGGGATCCTCCACAGAACTGCCCAGTTCCCTCATCACGTCGTACCCAGGCTCCTTCATATCAAAAGTAAATGCTACTCTTTCTAATAACTCGGTGGTCAGGGGCAGCCAGGCCTCTGGTAGCTCTGCAAATCCGTCTTGCTGGTTCAAAAGGTCAAGCAGGGCACCAAGGACAGGGGAATGCTGGCTGGCTTTTGCAATCGAGCTCCCCGAGACCCTCTTCGATGCCAGACACCCTTGAAGATCATCTAATAGACATCTAGATATATATGATACAACCGGAGAGTCTCCCTGCAAGGAGTAAAGGAAGTTGCTTAAAGCCTGCCGTTTAGGGCTCTTCCAATCCCAATCTTTCCCCTTAGTATAAGCCCATTTTAGGAATGAATCAATCTTCCAGAATGCCGCAAGTTGAATCATATCGCGCAGTTTGTCAAACGAACTATCCTTACTGCCAGGGAATGAGATCCACTTGCTAAAATCCCTGAGCAATCTAGATAGCCTCCTCCTGTTGTGCTTGGTGCGCTGTAGACGAGGCACGACGTTTAGAAAGGCCCTGTCGACCCTTTTATGACGCCTGGGTACCCATTTTTCATCTGTAGAACGGGTAGCAGCTGCCGCAAAGCATGCATTGGACCGTATTGTCATGGAGGTGCCATCCATGATGAGGACCTTTGGACAGTCCTTGCAGTGTGGACACAGAAGCGGGTTCTCGGGCTCCTCAGCTCCTCCAAAATCTTCAAAGCGTGGTTTTAGGCACCTCCCTAGGTTATAGACCGCACTTCGGAACAGAGAAGCACTCATAAATTCGAATTTGCACTCTCCATATTCGACAGCATCAGAGTACTGTTCTCTGAGCCTCTCGCATCGTGATTCAAGAGAAGCGCCTCCTTCAAACACTGATTCTTCTACTGATGACTTAATAAGGTCCAAGTCGATCACCATGGTGCTGGAAACCCTCCACAAGCCGTCATGCACCCCAATATATGGTATGCGGCAACCGACTCTTCGGTTGGGGCAGTCCAGTGCATAAAGGGGCCTCTCGCAGCTGAACTTAAATGGTTTGAGATACACAATAGCATTTCGTCCTTCTGAAACAATCCCAGACTCGCCATACGCCTCGCCACAATGGCAGGAATGCTGGGGGAGTTGAGGGCAGAGCCGATCAATGGGATCATACTGCTGCCCTGCTGGAGACACCCAGGACTCCAAGCCAACCATATCAATTCGCCGAACCTGATCTCTAAGATCATTTGAATATGGAAAAGGAACTGAGACGGCCTTTGGATGGTCGTGGATGTACCGCTCAACCACAGACATGGCTTCATCAACTGGTTTAAACATCTGGATGTCACCCTCCTCACAGTCATCACCATCCGCTGCATTCTGCACCATGTCCTCCTGATCAATACCTAAAATGTGTTGTACATGTTCGCAATTATAGCTTTCATGGAGATCGCAACGCAAACCCCTGCTTGTCTGTTGCCTGACAAACGCTTCCTTATAGTAGTATCCAACAAGGTCGCCATTCCTCAGGGACAGCTTGACGACCCGCGATGCATCCTCGAACTCGACGCTAGATAGCCTTATATAATGTTTCTTCACGTACTGGACATGCACGCAAGCGCCTGTGTCGTGGAACGTGTCACATGTGCATGACAAGCAACCTGGGTGGCCCTGCTCCCCATACACCCTGGCCAACATACCATGATGCAACGTCTCCCCTGCTCCAAATCTTCTGGAATCAGCGCATGCCCAATGTAGAGTACGAGTACGGCCATAGTAGCTGTAGCATAAAGGTGTCACGGGCATATTCCTTAGCAGCTCAACCTCATGCTCATACCACTCTAGAGATCCTGGGGCCCATACCTCTTCGCCATTCCACCTTTTCCTTTTATTCCCCGTACCACCATATAATTTTTGATTTTTTGACTGGCGTCTTTTGATCTCTGGTGCTATATACAAGGGAGTTAGGGGCATTTTCTGGAAGCAGGTCTTCAACTCGGCAGGCCCCAAGAGATTCCTTAATTGCCTCATATTTTCCGCTTCACAAGGATGGATCTTACACAAACTTTTAGATCCTAAAACTGACAAGAATATAGGAAGGTCAAAACTGCGCTCTAGGGCATGCCAGCGGGTCTGCAAGGAGCGAATCTTGTTGTTCCAGCCAAGAGCAACTACCTTCTTGTTGGGCTGGTCTCCACGGAACATAATAGAGTCTACGCACTTTGAACGCATACCTAAAGGATCCATACCTGTTACAAATTTATATTGAGACCGAAAAAGGCGCATGAACTCGGCATAGAGCTCTTCCTCACCCTGAAGACATATGTTGGCACTGCAGCAGAACTTCACTGTCCTGTTCGAGCTCATCCACGCCAATATGGCGCAAGAAGCCCCAAGATGCTCCAATAAGTATTTAATGTGACCCCAAATTTTCTCCATCTCCCCATCTAGGGCCGCCGCTTGCCTGCAACCCGACGACCAAATGGGTGATTCCTAACAGTAAGCAAAGTCCGCTGAAGGCTTGAGGAACAGGTTAAGGCCATCGTGTCTTCTTATATCCAAATAAATTCAAAAATGTCGAAGAATAAACGCCGCTATATAGCCTTATACCGGGCTGAGATCGCACCTGTCGAAGCCACTCTCGCTGCCATCGCGGCGGACGTAGCCCCTCCCGAAGCCATCGGAGCAGCAGGCCGCCTTATTCTCACAGAATGTCTTACAAATATACTAAGTCATGTTTTGACAAGAGCACGATGAGGGTGATGCACCACATAACGCGTAAGCTCCCCAATTAAAAAGGTCGACGGTCTCCCCAGGATTATTACCTTGGGCCTGTGGAAACATCCCACTTGCTGAGGTCCTGGTTGAAGCTTGTCGCTCTGTTGAACGTAGACCTTAACGTTGTGACTGACCTCGTGTCCCAAGAACTGATGTCCGCATTGAAAGCGGTTGCATTGAGAAACATGGCTCCCATATCAGTAACGCGGCTCACATCCCAACCGCTAATATCTTGGTTGAAGGAATACGCACTGTGAAACATGTTGTCTGAATCATACACCATGCTGACATTCCAACGGCTTATATCCTGGTTAAAGCTGTAGGCAGAATTAAACATCCCTCTTGTGTTGTTGCATTTCGCCAGGTTCCAATCTCCAATGTCCTGATTGAAATCAAAAGCATGATTAAACATGAAATCCATCTCTTGCACATTGTCCGTTTTCCAACCGCTTATATCCTGATTGAATATGTAGGCAAAGTCGAACATGTGAGACATATGAAATACTGAATCTGTGTTCCATCTCCTAATATCTTGGTTGAAGACAGAAGCATGCTGAAACATGTAGTCCATCTCTTGCACGTTGCTGGTATCCCAGTACCCGATATCTTGGTCAAAGGAATAGGCATTATTGAACATGAAGGACATACGAGTCACCGAGCTTGTATCCCAGCTGCTAATGTCGCTGTTGAAATCGGCCTGGTCCGCAAAAAGACCCGTCATATTCGCAATTCCCGATGTACATACTGTAGTTACCCAGTCGATCGATTGAGATCCGCCGGCAATGACAGCGCGCAGCCATTCCTCATCCAGCTTCCAGTATGTAACCCCACCAATGGTGGCAGTCTCTCCCAGAGACGCTTTGGGGCACATCATGGTGACTCCGTTGTCAGATGTATAAAAATGTCCCACTTGAACCGATGAATCAGAGCACAGTGGCTCGCTGTCCAGACTGGTTGTTGCCTCCACCCAGCAAGCGTATAGCACGTCTTTTTTCAAACCTTCCACTGTGGCCGACTGCACGTACCTGGGAATACCAGTCACAGATATCCCTCCACCGGATGTGCACTGCGCCTCGCCTTCTTTGCATGTTACTGAATACCTTGTATCTTTTGAATCAAAGATGCTATCTTGCCATGTGATTGTCGCCGATGTGGCCGTCACCTTGCTCGCGGCAACTTGTGCAGGTCGCAAGTCACGCACCGGATACGGAGAGCATTCTGGCGTGAAGCAACTCGGATCCCGCCTGATTGATCCACCAGCATCTTTATTTTTACAGCATTGACGACAATTCGTGGGACCTGTGGTCACACACTGAGATCCTACAAGCTGTGCAGACACGACCTGGACCGATAGACCCACCGCTGACAGAAAACACGCGACAAGCCACCATCTCGGACTGCAGAGCATGGCGATCAGAGTGAATGATCAAAGGCTTTCCGAGAAGACACAAGAGCAAGAAGCGACTTTATCCAGTGTGCGCCCGTGTTTTTTTAACATAAATATAACTTCGATTCGGTACGCATGCAGGGGAAACCCAACATACCCTATAGGGCAATTTGTTTGATCGATGAGACCATGGTTGCAGCCAATTGACAGATCTCTTCCAGATCTAGAACAATGCAATCTCTGATTGCAACCATTCGTTACTATATTTTAGGCCCATTCGATGTACGACAACCATTTTATCATCCATCTTTTCAGATACATTAGGAGTGTATCAATCTATCTACTAGCGTGAATAGGACTGGGGCATAAGTCAATTTTCTTTTTAGATTTTGTCGACAAATGATTTGTCTGCCTTTAAAGGCAAATTTGCCAAAGGCCTTTTAAAAGGAAATTTCCTTAAACTCTCATGAACTCAACTACAATCCTCATTGTTCTAATTTCATGTGAATATTTTTCAGAGCGAAAAAAGGTCGTCATTCTGTAGTGAAGTATCATTATTTGCATCGCAATTCATTGACTGCAGAATAGACGGTACGTTTTGTCGTCACTGAATTTCCATTGCTCCTTGATTCCTCCTTCAAGCAGTGGTTACAGCAGCGGTATTCAGAGGGAGAGAATCGTATATTATTGGAAAAGGTATAACTGTTAGTTTAATTCTTCATACCATAGCAGCCATGGCTTCTGCGAGTCCAAGCAGGCGGAGGGAAATGGATGTCATGAAACTGAGTACGTGTGTGTTGACTGCTGTGTGTGCTGAACATACATCGCATTATTGCTGTGTACAATATTGAAATGAAGCAATGGATACGATTACGAACGATTTACTACTCAAAAGGGAGTTGAACTGTTGTTTTTTGTTCGTTCACTCGCTCTCTCTCTCTCGGTGGTTCCGTGTAGTGAAGTCCACCCAGTGGGAGGCTTAATGTGTTTTACTACATTTGCAGTGATGTCGGACTTTCATGTGGAACTAGTAGAAGATAATGTGTCGGATATGAATGTGGAATTTCATGGTCCTCCGGATAGTCCGTATGAGGGCGGTGTGTGGAAGGTGCATGTGGAACTGCCAGAGTCGTATCCTTATAAATCTCCTTCTATTGGTTTTGTGAATAAAATGTTTCATCCTAATATAGATGAGCAGTCTGGCAGTGTGTGCTTGGATGTGATTAATCAGACGTGGAGTCCGATGTTTGACTTGGTGAACGTGTTTCAGACGTTTTTGCCCCAGTTGCTCTTGTATCCGAATCCCTCTGATCCACTGAACGGTGAAGCTGCCGCGTTGCATATGAGGGATGCTGAAGGGTTCAAGTTGAAGGTGAAGGAGTATGTGAAACGATATGCGCAGCCGGAAGATGTAGATCGATTGAATAGGACTGGGCATGTGCAGCAACAGGATGAGCAAGAAGAGAGTGATGAGTTTTTGTCGAGTTCTGATGATGATGACGACGACGATCCTGTTGGAAAGTTGGATTGAAACACAAGGAAATTGGTGTTTTAGATATCGGTGTATAGACTCGGATGCGCGCGTGTGTAGCAAACTAAACTTAGCTGTATTATTTTTATGCATGGGTATTGCCCATCCTGTTGAATTAAACGATTCTCTCTTGTTACGTTACAAACATATTATGTTCACATAAATAAATTTCAAGTCTATATACATTCCATGTTGGTCTTGACGAGAGATGTGGGGAGGCCATAGCATACTGGTGCAGCACCAATGAGATGGCGTAATTTGCACGCGACTCTTGCATCATGCACCACTTGACCAGTCTTGGTGGATGGTGAAGATGCCTTGGATAACCACTTGGTGAGCACTGCTAGGCAGAATCGATCGATATCTCTGTCCGTGACATCCCAGAGGTTTGCAATGGCTGTGGGGCATCCTGCTAAAACGTACGAAAGGACAATGCCATATGGCTCGAAAATCCCGTCTGGGTGCCATTTGAGTCTTCCACTGCTACATCCCATGAGCATTGCAGATGCGCATGTGCCCAAAGAGCGTAAACGAGGTATTGAGATGTATTGTTCCCCTCCGCCATGACCACAATACACGAATAAATCTTTCGTTTGTAACTCCTTGGCCAGCTCTTTCGCGTCCGGGGCAGATCCAGCTGTTCCTGTCCACCCAGGGATGCCCTTAAACCAGTCCTCAAAGGTGGTCTGTGTACTGGTCAGGTCGCCACTAGGATTGATGCTATAATAACACGAATGTAAGCTGATTGTGTCCTTTCTTGAAAGAGAGGCGAAACAAGGAAGAGATGGAATGCGGTACAAGTCGGTGTTGATACTGTGTCCCATCAAGCCAAAGGCAGTTTCCCATGGTAAGGACTGAACTGAGTGGTCTAGTACAATAGCAACCTGTACTGCGTCTCCTTTTCGTTCTTGGCAAAACTGTGACCGACTCTGCTTAATCTTATTTCTAGGCTCCGTATTAGGTTCAAACATATGGTTAGCTGTTTGTGCCTTTTTTACTACGGCAGTAAATGGATGTCTTGCCTCCTCAAATCTGTTATGCGGGGCAAGAACTTTTGGCTGTGCTGGAGTTGCAAGGGAATACATTCTAGTGAGCCTGCACATTAGAAATCAACGACTGATGGCATTAATTTTCTACAATACCAAGTCTCGAAAATCTTTTAAAGACCGTAAAAATTTCCTCACCTTGATTTGTGCTTCTTCTTTCCAAGCTTGGTTGTTTGAGGTGTTGCATTTGGCTGTTTGGGCCCGGGTGTCATCTGACATTGTTCAGATGGCAATAAATTGACACCGGAAAACTGCTCAGTCATATTTTCAACATCATCGTTTGAACGCATGACTGCGCCCACTTCGCATTGCAAATTCGAAAATGCATTGCAAATGTCATCCTCCTTTTCATCTTCCCAACTGACTTTACGGCAAAAATTGACATCCTGATTACGAAAGCAAAAGGCATTGCGAATGTTGTCATTCGAAACAAGTGTTTGGATACTCTCATGATCGTATCCAATGCTTTGAGCGGCGTCCTTGATCACTGCAAGGCATTGGTCAATCTCTGGTTCAATCATTGAATCTGCATTGCTCAGAAGCAACGCCACAAACTGTAACATGGATGATGTGCTCAAATTCCGGTCTTCAATATCAATCTTGAGCTGATTAGCTACCTCATTATAATGCTGTTTAGTATCCCAAAACAAGGTACGCCATGGACCAATCCAAGTATTTCCAAGCTCCTCAAGAATCTCCCTGAGTGATTCATCAAGTTGCAATCTCTCTCTCCACCATTCTCGTTGCTCTTTTTCAGATGGTTCACGAGAAATGCTCTTCATATTCTTATTGCTTTCGGCTAGTAATGATGCTAAAGAGTCGGTAAGAACCCGTATGGGCCCTGTTTCCTTTGCCCCATGCAGACCATGAATGGGATGAGAACTCTTTGATTCAGGACCAAAAACTTGAAGAAGAACAGGTGCCTGACCCGAACGCACTCGGTAAAAAACCATTGCATCCCGTAAATCATCCAAGGATCCAAAAACGCTTTTATTATACACAGAAACACCGCAAAGCACAAGTTCAGCTGGTAGAGCTTTAACCCAGAGGGCCAATATTTTGTCTGCCTCTGCTTCTATTCCATCCATATCCACCTCGGCAACCTCACTAGCAGAATCCTTGCGAGACAAATATTGCTCAATACTAATATTTGTATCTACTGACAAGTTTTCCAAATATTCTTTGCTCCCTTTTGTGGCCTTTTGCATTGATCTTGTGTAAGTAATCATGTCCTGTTGAAAATGAAGTGTTGCATTGGACGAGGAGTGCAAAAGCATTAGAGAAGTTGATATGTAGCCCAAGCTTGCACAAATTGGTGCGAGTATCAAAGAAATAATTCGTTGGCAAGAAGGAGTATTCGAAGTGCCCAAATAATTCTCCCACAGGGGCCCAAGAAGTAGAGCATCCTCTTCATTGTATTCAGGCCCCTCACAAATCCACATGTGAGCTCTCTTGCTATTTTTCCGGTAGAAGTATGACTTTGTTATCATTCGACAGTATATCACTCTCTGTTCTGAAATAGGAATTCCACTGGACAATGGAGCTGATTGCATAGTTAGCGCATTGTAACCTGAACATGCCTGTATATTAGCATTCAAGTTTTCCAAAACCGTTGTGGTGTCCGTTGAAGAATCATCTAAGATGATTTTAACTCGCTCCACCTCGGCCAAGCAAGTTATCCGTTTTCGGTACCTGCTTTTGGCATTCACTGCATGCAGGATCTCAGGAACCCTGTGAAGGTGAAGTAATGCAGATGTAAACTGAAGTGATTTCCTGTCAACATGGGCTTTGATGACCTCCACATGCGCTTGAAGATGCAGTCCCACAGCGCTGGAAAGGCTTTCCTCTGTGCATGACCTCACCAGCCTTCCCACTTCGGCTAATTTCTCATGGACTTTCTCTTCCAAACCGGCAAAGATGAACAAGTCACACATATTCAAGACAAAGTGCAAGCAATACAGAGGTGAGCAAATCAAGGAGGCCTGCATCATATGACATACCGAGGAGCGATTGTAAACTTTCGAAAGATAGCGAACTATGGTACTAGATCAGCATCGAAAATATACATACCATTCTAAGGCCTTCCCGAAGAGACTGCATTGCTTCCTCGTACAACCCAGAGACTCCAAACAAAAACCCAAGATGCGATGCAATCGCTAGATATTCTCCCATAAATGGCCACCATAATTCTGTACATTTTTCTTCGCTATTTGAATCGTATATGTACGGGGACGTGAGCTTATGGGCTTCCATGGCATGGAACAGGGCTGCTTTCAGGTTTCCTTCATCACATGCTGCATAGCTATCGGCCAAATGAGATCTAGCTCTGTCAAACGCTGAAGATGGTCTAGCTTCCGAGGAATCCCTTGTTGACAATTGGGATGATCTGTCATGCGGTACAGTATTGTCGTATGAGCCATGTATGATGCTTGTGACACCAAAGCAAGACTTGTGGTCATGCAATGGCACATGCAACTCAATTAACGCCGTCACATCATCTGCCAGAGCGTATGGAATTTCATCTCGCGACATAAAACAACTCAATTTATCATTGATACTGTTGATGCCTTGCTTCCAGCCTTCTTGCGTTCCTTCAACGTGACTGACATACTGTTCCTCGCAGGACTGCAATTGATCTGTATGTGCTAATGATGGATCTTCCGCCAGCCGGAGTCTCCTGCTTTCCAGATATTTTCGTTGCGATGATATACCTTCCTCGATAAGGCTATTTAATTTTTCTAGGTCGCGCAGTATGAACAAGGTCAAATTAATATCTTCAATTCTCTTTTTCCCAACCTTGGTTTTTGTTTTTATTGATGCTTCCTCTAATGACTGGCCATGACCATCGAGATGGACTAGATCACCCAATAGGTCTCTAAACTTCCAACAAGTATATACTATATCCATATGTTCCTTGCTGTATTTATCTGGACTGAAAGCATCCTTAAGCAAGTAGTTAATGAAAGCACCAAGTGATGATATCATCCAGGCTCTTCTTTCACAATCTTCCTCCTTCTTTGCCGATTTGCATCTAGATAAAAGTTCATACTTTGCAACTAGGCCTAAAACATGCATGGATTCTTTTCTTCTCTTTGGTTTCATTTCCAGAATGGATTGAGTGAGACTTGAAGTACTCTCTTGGATCCAAGAGTTTTTTACCACTTGACTTATAATCCTGCCAAGGATGAGGCCATGGCC
The DNA here is from genome assembly GCA_002818215.1 of Picochlorum sp. 'soloecismus'. NCBI lineage: Eukaryota > Viridiplantae > Chlorophyta > Trebouxiophyceae > Picochlorum > Picochlorum sp. 'soloecismus'. The sequence continues at coordinate 217,143 of PJAJ01000024.1, read as the reverse complement.
CTCATTGCTTTCAATTTTTGCATAGTAAAGTATAGCCTTGGTACATTTGTGCTCTAGAAACTGGGCACATGGTGTATCATTTTCCCCCAAGCGAGACCTGGCCCTCATCAAGACTCCCATCCTTGCAACATGGTCAAGACATTTTCCCTCTACAGCCTCACTCCGAGTTACCGAGGCAGTGAGTCTGTCATGACAGATACCCAATACAATTGATACCCAAGCGCTGTGACATGCAGATATATTGCCGAAAGGGCAATCCGATGCCAGCTGCTCTAAACTTCTGTTGTACAAACTTGCCGAGAGCCATCTCAAATCTTTGCAGTCCTCATAAGTCCTCCACCTGTAAGCAAGCTCCTCATTTGAATCATTTGAAAATATATCATCTATGAGATCTATTCCGAGAAAGGCCGATATAGCTTGGGAGAGCATACCCTTTTCTCCCTCAATTTCTTCAAAGTCTAAACTACTCTTCAATAGCCTGAGCAAATTGCACGAAACCAGCAAGGATGCAGCCGCAGAGTGTAACACGTCGCCTTTATCCGTTGATCTACACATCAAACATATAGATCGAAGCATCGTCAGGATAATAACCTTCGGCTGCTCTTGCTTCCAAACCCATGACTCGGCACAGGTATGTTCCGCTACTATTCTCCTCAAGGAGGATAAACACTCTGCAAATGCTTTCCATAATTCACTATTTTGTTCCCCTACAATCTTTAATTCACTAAATTCACGGTTCATTGATTCCGTTAGTCGCAAAAGAGAACAAAGGATGCCAACTGCACGATCCTTGGACCTAAAGTGCGCTGCCAGGGCTGCAACTGCTTTCAAAGCCCTGGGCAAGAGAGATGGATGTATCCCTGAGCACATTCCATGCTGGCATATTTTATAGCATTCCATCTCTTTATCATTTTGAAAGAATCCTATTGCCGATTTATGAAGTGTTTTAAATAAAGTCGTGGCATATGGTTCGCTAGCTTTCTCTTCACCATCCCTAGAATTAGATGTACTTACATGGCCTGTATCAACAGATGCACTCTGTTCTCTTTTAGCTTTCCTCTTTGTAGCTTCTTCCTTTTTGCAAGATATCCTGCACTCATCATCATGTACACTGGTTGTCAGCACGAGTCCAGAATGCAACAGCAAGGTTGTGACAACAGTTACCATCAACTTTATCAACAGGATACTCACCTCCTCGTGTCACCAAACAATATAAACCACGCCTTCTGTACCCCATGAAGCATTGAATTGAGATACTGAGACGCCACATCCACGTATCCTTGCACTATGCATTCAGCCAGGGCCATACCAGCGGATATCAGAGCCCCAACAGCCAGAGCAACGTCGTCCCCGGCGCTAGGCAGCCTCTCAGGTTCCTTCCCAGGCATAGACGGTTCTAATACTCGCATTGAGACTACAAAAAGGTCTAAGGAACATGGAAGGACGCTGTCTACTCGAGATTTGCGATGCACTAACAGTTTTACGGCCGAGTATGCAACGCAACGGGTAGACCGATCGGAGCCACCTCGCTCTATCACACCCCGTGTCAAGTGCAATATTTCATCAGCATGAGAGTCTAAAACGTCTTTTTCTGTCTGTGACTGTACAGATTCGCAAAGTGCGCGAATTCTGAAACACATCTGTTCCAGAGTGGGGTCCACCCGATGCCCGTTCGTCATCTTGTCCTCCGAACCACTCCCCTCACTTTCCCACGCTATGGTGCCTTTCTTTAAATCATATCACATACAATTAGACATGAAACTATTTACACTCTCCGGAACGTATTAACCGCATCGTGTTATTGCGATTGTCACGAAACATCCCATGTTGCCATACTTCGGTCAGAGACCTAGGTTGAAAGGAGACTATCACATGTCGATCGATTCTGGCATTTTGGACCGTTGCGTGGCCGTTGAAGAGGGATCAAGCTCAAGGGGCAGCAATACGAAGACCGATGAACCACGACGTTGCTTGTGTGACGAAAGAATGTCTCTGAATGTAGACAATAACATACACAACATTTAAATAAAACAAATCCGCAGTTATTGCTGTACAGTGAATGAAATAAAATGAAAGTCAGGTCAGGGTCAATAAGAGAAGAACATTACTGTATTCTAATGTCTCTGCACGTTTGATTTCGCGCATTCCACAATGGTTTGTCACAGCTGCAGCCTCGGTCAATATCTACAGGACAAATACGAGGAGGAAAACCTTTATCTACTGGAATTGACATCGGTTCGTAGACTGTGATTGTCGGGAGACCATCTCCACCTAGTCCTTGGGTGGAAAAGTACCCCTGTACCAGGCTGTTCATCCTGTCTGACACAGGAGACACGCGACCCTTGGGCCGAGAGCAACCATCATACACCAGGTGCCCACTTCTTTCGTCGATGAGAACATCTGAGCAGGTTGCCGCGTCGGCAGCAAACACATCGAGACCATCCTGTAGATATATGCTGCCATTGAGTCCAAACACAAAGGAATCTCTCGACAGGCGTGTCCCAGCGCTGGTGATCAGGGAAATCTGAGGAAGACTTTTTGGTGCCTCTTGCCTATAAAAGCATAAATCATTAGCATTATTTTGGCTCTGTGCGCAATCTTTTGATCGACGTTCCGAGTTGAATATCATTGGAATTCGCACTGACTCTGGCTGCTCAGACCATTCGAGAAAAGAAGCCAACGTCATTCTCTTCTGATGATCCAGACAAATTTCAATCGACATCAATATCCCTTCAATTTCAAAAATATTGTCATACAGCATCGTGAAGCCATAACGTGCACTGAGTTCGGCTTCAAAATCCTTCCAATCCTGGTTGTCGTATATGCTACTTGGCAGTTCGTTGCTGTACGGATTCCTCCCTGATGTCAAAAAATCAATCCCGGACACGTACACCTTTGGAGCTAGAAGCATTGTACTCTCGTGGTGTTTTGTTGGATCGTCAGGATCCGTACCACGGAGTATCGGAGCAAAATTGTAGAATCGGAATGATCCTGGAGTAGGATTACCTGCTATTACCCGAGGATCTGTCACAGCACCATCCTCCTCCACATCCATCGCTACCACGGTGCCAAAAACAAAAAGCCAGTCCTTGTACGTTGCATTATGTGCTATACGTTTCAGTCCTTCACCAATGGCTGCTATAGGATGCAACACTTCCCCTCGTACTCCACGTTGCAGATGAGTGTGCAACTCAATCTCAAACCAGGGATATGCTCCATCAGGACCCCGAAAGAAGAACTCTGGAGCTATAAAGATCTTCAACACATCTTCTGAAGTATTACTCTTCATATACGCTGCTTCTACGGCCTCTTTCATAATCTCCAGCCTCCCGGCAACGTCTTTCCTTTCATCATTGCTATTCCCTAGATAACATGACAAGGATGCCAAAATTATTGGAGGCAATGTTTCCTTCTGCAGCATTGTTATCAGCGATGTCGACACACCGGCATCCTTGCCTCTGCATTCGGGATTCATTACCAAGCAATCGTCCCATTCTCCTCGCCTAATTTGCTGCGCAATCGAAGGCCAACCCTCGGCTGCCTGTTCCTGGCAACTGCTATTTGCAAAATATGGTGGCAAGAGCCACGGAGCACCACCAGTATGCACCCCAAATCCCAGAAACTGAGTTTCTGTATATTTAGATATTTGTTTAGAACTGGGTCCATCAGCATACGACTTAAAATCTACCGCTCTTCCTCTCCCCTGCAACCAAACGGTCAAAGTAGAGCGTAAGAGTATCGCCACGATGCGCATCATATCATCCTACAGATCAAAGACAGGTATTCGAAATAGGTAAAAATGTAGTTTCATTATTGCATATTTAATGAAGATTTGTGGATCGGCTTGTCCGTAGCGTTCATGGGATAGTTCAACAGTCGACGACTGCAGTCGCCGTTGACCAAATTTGGTCATCAAGTTTAAACTTGATCTTCATGAATTCCTTGACCAAGGGTTCTAGGACATGATGATCTATTGATCAGTGACAACGCCATGTTACATGTTTACGATTTCGTATGCTATCAATCCAACAACAGTGCTGGAAAATCTATCCAGATGATTCTGGTTCCAAGGTCAACTGACCTGCAGCTGCAACTATCAGTGGCCTTTCTACTCATGTGGCACCTGATTCCTACAGACGGGTACAGAGTGAATGCTCATGATCTTATATGCCTAACTATTGATTATTTAATCGTTAAGATGAAATACATTTTAATGTAAAATGAATGCAATGCGTCGTCAATCCGCATGGCCATCGGTTCCAATCTGAGTTTCGGCACGGCATGCCTGAAGGCGAACAACAACTGAATCATGGTGGCCCGGAAAGCAGTATAAAGGGGAGAAAGTACGTTGTTAGAGATTTGGACATAAAAAAGCGTAAAATCGAGGAAACCTGTGGACACTCTACGGATCGTGCTCAGGGCAGGAATCATAATTCAAACAAGGTGAAAAAAGGGGAGACGATGAGCGTGCTTCGCACGTTGCGAAGCCCAGAGGTGATGAGTGCACAATTCTCTCCCTCAATGCTGATAAAATATGATTTAGAATATGTAAAGGGGGGCAATGGCAGGGAATTGTCTCCAGGGGCATTGACAAGTAAGAGGGTGGCTGTGCAGGCTCAGGTCTTGCAGTCCAGCAGTGATGCCAGCGGGGAAGAGAGGTTATCAGATTCCTGCAGAGGAGATGCGTCTGAGGTTGAAGATCATAAAGTATATTTTGCTTCAGGAAGGTCAGTATTTGTGGTAGATCTTATTGAACAGGGCAGTCAGCAGGGAAAGAGCTTGTTCAACTTGAGGGAGGGTAACCGGCAGGTTTTTGAAAAGGGGAAAGGAGGTGTTTCTCTGCCAAGTTACTCAAGAGACAAGGTGGTCAGTCGTGAAATCTTGGAGCTCAAAATGAGGACAGAGGTTCAAAGTTTGTGCATGTCGGCACCAAATTCCCATGGGGAGAGTTGTATGGCATGCACCGATAGCACTGGACGAGCATTGTTGGTCAGGTTGCAGTCGAACGGGGTTGACACCAACTGCTCTTCGTTAGAGATGATAGACCCGCGTGATGGAGGACAGCCGTGTGAGTTGGGATGGACAGGAGCAGCTGTGTCGCCATGGTCCATGGGTATTGTTGCCATCGCTCGACATTTTCCAAGGGATGTGACTGTATTTGATCACAATGTGCCAATCAGAGAATGTAACACGCTGTATCCGCCCAATGATTTGCTTTTGATGTCGCCAGATATGTCCACAGATGGAGATAGGACGCCGATCTTGGCTGTAGCAGAGGGCCCGGATGTTTGCATTTGGGATCTTCGAGTTGCTGGGAGAGGTGGTCGAATAGCTCGACTTATGCCTGGGGCCTTTTCAGGTCAATTGTATACTATTGCGGCATCATCAAGATACTCTGGATGTCCTGTACTTGGAGCGGCTGGTGAAGATAGAACTGTGCACGTGTGGGACCCAAGAACCTGGAAGAGTGTGGACAAGTGGTCGAATTGCTTAAAGTATGAAGTCACTAGCCTACATTTCATGTCAAACCCTGCATTTTGTGTCGTTGGCGGCTTGGACTACGAGGTTGTATGTAGCAGATGGATGGGTGGTAGTGATCAAAGTGATAAAGGGTTTGGGGCCCAAAAATTGAGCAAGGGACGTGCAGCTGGTCCTGCAACAGCCGTTGGATCGGAAGCCGAGGCTGGTAGGCAGTCTAATGTTGCTGCCTCGTTTAGGGGTGCTGCTCGCTGGCTAGGCTTGGCCAAATCTCCCTCTAGTGATACGTTCGCCGGTATTACGGCGGACAAAACTTTGTATTGCACGTCTTTTACGTCAATATAGTGCTTTCAGTATAATAAATCTATTTGATCACATTGCTGCCAAAGCATCGAATCAAATAACTTCAACAGTCACTTTAGGCCAAGTGTTGCAAGCAACACCCCGAAGATTCCAGACTCCCTCTGCCCGTTCTGGCTGTGTATTGCAGCTCTCATCTGTAGCCTTGGCGAAGATATCAATTGAACCCTTTTGAGTCTTTGGAACGACGACATCACACTCCCAAAGAGTCCATGCCCATGATCTTCCAGACTCTTGTTTTACTCTGCGAAGGGTGGCATCTTGCCAAGTGTTTCCACCATCGACTGAGACATCAACCCGAATAATTCGGTTTCCTCCACCACTCCATGCATACCCTTTAACCTTGACAGTGAGTTCCTCTTCGCCGTCTCTCTCAATCTTTGTCCCTGGTAGTGGCTCCGTGATGGCTGAAGTCACTGGAAGATTTTGGATTGCAGGCGACGAGCTCCAATCCACAGTGTCCCAGTCGACATTGGGAGAAAACGTCTTGTAATCATTTTGCTGCCAAAATGATAAACTTTCTTGACCACTGGTTATTATTTTTGTCAGCCATTTGACACTTCTGCAGCCTGCAACTCCTGGTACAATGACCCTCAGAGGATGGCCATGATCCCTTGTCAACGGTTCCCCGTTCATTTCGTAGGCCAGTAGAACGTCTCCTCGTGGATCTAGAGCTTTCCACACAGGTATTGATGCCCCGTATATGCCACCGGAGATATCCTTGTCAGCTCCCTCAAACTGCATGTAGTAGCACCAAAACATACCATATCTGTCATGATGAGAGCATTCATTACAACAGCATTCAAAAAACATACCTGCACATGGCTAATTGATGCATCCTCTGCATCCAGGTCAGCTGCTTGAAGAACATCTCGCAACAAGACACCACTCCAAGAAGCTGTACCGATTGCGGCCCCACGCCATTCGAGACCTTTAATTTCTTTTGAAGCTGGAGCTGCAAATACAATCAACCAGAGCACTACATTACTCTTTGTTCAATCCATAGCCGATCAAAAAATCAAACAAAAATCCCAAAGACACAAACCTTCCATTAAATCCTTTCTACGATTCCCTGCACATTGAACTGTTGCAACCACTGTGTGTTTCTTAAACTTTGTTTTCAAGTCCTCAAGAGATAGTTTGACAGATTTCACTCCGTCCCCTCCAACTTCCAACTTGTATTCTTTTTCATCAATATCTGGAACAGGAAGATGATTTCGTATATAAAACAAATCGTTTGGTGTTATCAATGCCTCCGCCAAGAGTTCCATCGGAGTCTCTGCATTGAGAGGAGTTCTAGACCTCACTGACAGAGACGGATGTCGATCTTTCGGTTCATTGGCGTATGGATCGCCTACAGGGGTAAATCCACCCTCAAGATTCCCTATCCGATATTCTTCAAGAATTTCCTTAACTTGGTCGGTATTATGCTGTGCATACATGGCCCAGAAAGGATCAATTGCTCCTCCAGCAGCTAGCATCAGCCGTTGAGCACCACCAGGGTGGATATCTGCCCATTGTGTTACATCATATACGCCATCCTTGTACGTCACCCAGATTCCAGAATCTTTCGTTCTATGCTTGGATACTTCTTGTTTTGTGAATGTGGGCAAATCTTCACGAAACATGCCAGCTCCAGGATGGGGGCTGCTGCACTGAGCAACCTGCAGCCTATTCGTCCCCAGCATTTCATATCCAACCCAACTAGCACCTGCGACACTCAAGCCAAGGAGTGCGAGAGATTTTGTCGATTTACAATCGACAATGTTGGCCATCGTTGGACCTGAGCTCTGTGTCGTCATCGATCTGACGACCGTAGTCACGTGGACATGTTGGCGTGACTGTCCAATAGCCTCGCAAGTTCCTCCGAGGAGAGGCAAGATCTGACGCAAGTGTTTCCCGGAGAACAATCTTGACTTCATCTATTTGAATCCTTTCTGAAAAGTCGAATCAATTTATCATCTGCTGTTCAGACAAATATAGCTATCGACAGTGGAGCACATGCAACAAAACGAAAAAAAAGACTGCAAACTCCAACCTGGACTTTATATTTTTAGCGTCCAAGTTTCAAAATATATCTCAATCTCACTGAAACATTTTTCTCTGAATATTTAGGGACCTGTGATCCTCGCATGATGAGCATTTGGCATGGAAGACAAACTATAAGCTAGTGCAAGGTTGGCTCATACTGATACACTCGAATTTGCGTTTACATTGAAACAGGAGTGGAAGAGAAAGAAAAATATTTGAATAGATGACCATCAGATCATCTATTTGGATTTGCTAAGATATGTTTGGTTGAGTTGGACATGCATGGCCAGTAATGAAAGACATACTTAATGTATCTCTCATTATGACAAACTCTCGATCGACTTTTAAGCAGCAGTGGTCTCAACAGACTTGCCTTCATTAGACCCTTTTGTACCCATTTCATCTCCTGATGAGCCATCCTCATCTGGTAATTTTTGTGAAGGTGGAACTGACAAAGCGCCAACTTTCTTTGATCCAAACCTCAACTCGTGTCCTTCTTCGTACAAGTCCTCGTGGGTGGCGACAGCAGTGAAGCCAGGAACGGGGTGATCTATCCACTTGTAAAGATTGATTCGTTCCAAAAAGTTTCTGATGAAAGACACCTCCTTCATCATAACAACGGATGCAATACAGAGTAGCATAGAGCCGAGAGATACGCCGAGTGGTACCAGGAAGAATTGCCACTTATAGTCATTTCCGATCCATGTGTAGTACATTCCTGCTCCAAAGTTACCGATAGTATAATTGTGCCCATAGAAGTCAATGAAATACCCATCAGGATACTTTTCCATTGTGAAGTTTGAATTGAAATAGCTGACTCCAAAGGCACAGAGGCAAAAGATGGAAAACAAGCAAGAGAAGATAAACGAGCCTCCACCGACATACTTGTGCAACCTATTGCTCAGGCCCAACAGTACTGGGATGGCTGAGCAGCATGAAAGCAAGTTTGTAATCAAAAACAGCTGAATCACAGTGACCTTCACATTATCAAGGGCCAACCACGATCCAATACCAATTAAAATAGCATTAATTGCCACGACAAGGCATCTCGTGTACAGCAAGCTCCAACCTTTGATCAATGGAGCAAAATAACTGGTTGCCCCAGCAGCAATGCCATTCTGGATAGAATCGACTGCACCTTCATTCATGATAACAGCAAGCACCACGCAAATTACTCCCATCCAGTTTTGAACGGTAGGATAGGTTATCACTGGGAAGTATACTCCTTCTGAGGAGGTCGTAAACTCCATGTCTGTGATGTTTGGGAATATGCCCTTGTACAGCACTTGGAACAGGTACAAATTGGGATTGGCCTCAAAGCTTGTTGTCTGATTTGCCACTCCATTGAAGGTGATGTTCTTCAAGACAAAATTCCCATCAGCATCTTGTAAGTACGTGAGGGATGGGTTTTGAGCCCAAACCGTCAGCAGTCCGGTGAATCCAGCAAAGAAGACGACAAACACCACGATGCCACAGCCCACCCAGGCACCAATTTTGCGTGTTCTGCTATCTTTCGATGCCCACGCTCTCTGCCACATAGCCTCAGAAAAGACGGTGGCAGCAAAGAGACCGGCAGGCAAAGTCAGAATCGAAGAGTACCCTGATATTGGACAATTTTCTCCATTGCCCAGTGCATCCCATTTTGAGCAGTCTGGAGTCCCAGATACACAGGCAGAATAACCATCTGGCCCGTATGGCTCGCATGGAAGGGGTGTTGGAAGCTCTCCAGGTCTAAATGTTGCCGCCATGTAAATAGCCAGAATCAAAAAGAATAATACGCTGGAAACTCCTTGAACCGTATCGGTGTAAATCGACACCAACAGACCACCATAAGCTGTATATACCAGTGCCAAGACACCAACAACGATTACCATGGGATACGAAACAGAGCCTACGAAGTACTTGAAGATCAGACCCATTGTATAATACTCTGCCAGTAGTGCAATTGACATATTGAAAAGTGCCACGAGCGCCACGTAGAGCTTTGATACTTCTCCATATCTCCACCCAGCATATGCCGTCAACGACAGCACATGCGGCACTTTGCTCTGAATTTTTTCACCCGCATAAGCAATCATTAGAAAGGGCAATCCAGCAGCCAGAGAGTACATACAGAGACCCAGGAGCCCAGCGAAACTGGCAAACCCAGCTGGTGAGGTGATCACCCATGCACCCACTGCACCGGCATAGAAGGACCAACCAATACGCAACCATTCCACCTGCGACAGAGAATGACATGAAAATTGAACATTTTATCGTCTGTTTGCAGTTCTTCTTCTTCTTCTTCTTCTTATTATTATTATTATTAGTAGTAGTAGTAGTATACAAATGCATACTAAGCAGCCGCATTGATACTATACTACATGTTGTGCGTATTAACATGGCCTCAAAGCAGCAAAATCAACCTAGACAAAAAAAAAACAACTACAAAAAGATGCAGACGATATTCCTCTTCTCACCTGATTACGAGCAGTCACAAAAGACTCTGTGTTAACAATCTTCCTTCGGAGCTGATATCCCTTGATAAAGGCATACGAAGCCAGGCCCACAGCAACCACCACACCAAAACTGTAGCACATGGCCAAATAGCCTTGTGGCGAGACACCCATTATTTCTTATCTCTCACTGCAATTGAACATTCAGTTCGTATCAAATATTAATATCAATATCAACGACAAGGGAACTACAATTAACGAGACGAGCATCGAAGACCAATCTGCCCCCAAAGCAAGGAAGAGCCCGGAATTTTCGCATGCAGGCGATACAACTTTGGCCTTCACATCATTCCCTTGACTCGACTCCGATGCTTTCAAATGTAATTAATCTAAAGTACCAAGCGTATTCAGATTCGGTTCAAGCAATCGCACCTCGAACGAATCAAATATACACCACAAGCGAACGAATCTCGGCAATTGTCACAAACACCTCCAGGCTCAACTCTTTCGTCTTGATACCAACACTTGATCAGATTGACTTGAAACTCAAAAACTTATTTTCAAAAAAATACAGTGAATGTGGTCACAAGTGTCAGTCACAAATCTCCTTTTTTGTCAAGGCCGTTGCTGCCGTCGCCCTTGTTGCAAAGAAATTGCGACAAGTCATCTGTCTGCGCAGACATGCTGCGCCTGCTGAGCTCATTCTGGGCGGCTGTACACGTACGGTACACGTATGGTGGTACCATTTTTTTATTTTTTATTTTTTATTTTTTATTTTCATTTTGAGTCTTGCAAGGGGAGATTGATGGAGTCAAAAGCTTCAAAATACTCTCGTCTTTAATTCAAGTAAGAAGAACGGACAGAAGCGCACACAGCAGAAATCTACTCTGTAGCTGTAAGAATGGAAACTACAGCATGTTTGTTCTTTCTAAATGGTATTAAATACCAAAAAGAAGATACGATCTTAATCACAAGTCATTTGGCCATTTCATCCCTCATCTTTTGAAGCTGATCGCTCAGCTCCAGTCTCTTTTTAAAGTCATCAATCATTGGCAAGAGGCCTTCTTTCAGCGGAATTTTTGGTTCCCAACCCAAAAGCTTCACAGCTTTAGAAATATCAGGTCTTCTCCTGCTTGGATCATCCACTGTATTCTCTACAAATGAGATTTCACAGTCTGGATTCACAAGGTCTTTGACCATGGTTGCCAGTTCTATCATTGTGAATTCTCCAGGATTGCCAATGTTGAAAGGCCCAATGTGGACATCATTATCCATCACAGCGACCATCCCTTTGATGAGATCCTCCACGTATTGGAACGAACGAGTCTGTTTGCCATCTCCAAAGATAGTCAGCGGTTCGCCTCGTATCGCCTGAGCAACAAAATTGGACACCACGCGACCATCATCCAGCGCCATGCGGGGACCATAGGTGTTGAAAATACGAACGATGCGCACATCCAGAGCATGCTCTCTATGATAGTCCATAGTGATGCACTCTGCAGCCCTTTTACCTTCATCGTAGCACGATCGTTCCCCGATTGGATTGACATTGCCCCAGTAGTCCTCCGTTTGGGGATGCTCCAGGGGATCCCCGTACACTTCGGATGTAGAAGACAGCAAAAACCTCCCCTTGCAACGCTTCGCCAATCCCAACATATTGATTGTCCCTATAACCCCAGTTTTCATAGTTTTGATAGGATTATATTTGTAATGCACCGGAGACGCTGGGCAAGCCAAGTGATACACCTGGTCAATTTCCAACAGGATTGGCTCCACCACGTCGTGCCGAATCAACTCGAAATTCGAACAAGGCAACAAGTGAGCGACATTATCTTTGCTCCCAGTAAAGAAATTATCCATGCAAATCACCTGAACCCAAGACATTGACTCTGTGAATTCTTTCCTTGTTCTTCTTCCACGTGGCGGAACGATCGACGATCAAGCAGTAAACTTTCGTAGATACGGCACCCCCCCCCTCCCCTCCCCTCCCCCCCCCAAAAAAAAAGTACGTGCAACAAACACACCACTCACATGATCACCACGCTTCACCAGATATTCGCACAAATGGCTCCCCACAAACCCAGCTCCGCCAGTCACCAGCACCCGATTCCTCTCCATTCTCGGCTTTGCCTTCACTGCGGGCCTGTCCCCATCCATAGACGCCGCATCGCTCTGCAACACATTCATCATGGAAATTGCATTCAATATTCACAATCCATTTATTTCGGTTTAATAACCAACGCAATGTTCCAGTCAACGGTTGTATTCAAATCGGCAAGAGGGAGTTGGTACTAGGGGAAAGCGACGCTTCTGCTGCTGCCGGCGCCGGGCCTTCTTGCGTAAGACCTGTCTACAGGGCTGCAGAAAGACGAGTACAAGAACACCGATGCACGAATGCCGTGCGCCCCCGATCTGTATCTGTTGTTATTATTACAGTACCTTTCTCTTGGATAATCTAGCGACCGTATCGGCCATTTTTGTTCCAGTTCTCTGTCTTACAGAGTCTCTACAGAGTTTACTTATTTGCGCAGTTGCAGGTTTATCTAATCCAAAACAGTACAATAAGGAATACATACAATGAGATGAATACTCATAAAGATTATTTTCATGTATTTCCATCTGTACCATCGCATAGATTGACACTTCTAATTAGAACCCCTCGATCGAGGCCTCGACCCCTAGGGGCCAGGCCTGGCCTGGCCTGGCCAAGCTCTTGAGCCCTCGATTAAGGGGTCGCAAGCATGCCCGCGGTGTGGTGGCAGTGGTGGTACACAAATCATTCAATCCACTGAAAAACGTCGATGTGTGCCAGTAGAAGGGTACCCCCCCTGCCCAGTCCCGGATCCGGGGGGTCCACGCTGGCAAATTGGTCATGACCAGCATGCATGCTCGTCGTACGAGATCTCAGCCATCTAGATGGTTGCTCTCAATTTTGTTTGGGAGCGTCACTTTTAGGGGGTTTATGTTTATAGAAAGAATGTGCAATATGGTTGTTATGGATGAGTAATGAACACGAAAGATAGGTCGGACAAGTATCACTCCAGGAGGGAAGGGTATGTCGAAAAACTGGCATTGGCACTGATCAGACGTGGTTTACACCATGTAAAATTTTACAGGTCGTCAACTTTTGCTCATTTTCAAAACTGGAAGGAACTGCGCCACGCATCCGCGATGAAATAAAATCGCTCCAAAGCAATTCGACCAGTAGCAAGTGCATTGCTTTTTTTTGGTACACATAAGAAAAGCTTGGAATCGCTTGTAGGTAGAACGATGATGGGCCTTGCAGCTCCATCCATACAAGAGGGTACCCTCTGCACACCGGTGCGCAAAATCAGCCAGATGGCCATACACGGCAAACGCCTGTGAGCAACGCTGCCTGGCGGTCTAGCACAGAGCAACACCGTGTCGCGGATGCATACAATGCCGTATGGAACGGTACGATGCCGAGTTCTTCGTGGCAGCATGCACATTTGCCTCCAATCATTGCCACTGATGTCGTAACTGTATCATGGTGTGGTTTTGATTCATACATCACAGGAGACAGAGTGCCTTCATGGTGGTGGATGCGATTTGGTGATGCATATGTATGTATTTACCTGATAGATGGAAAGAAACTATCTGCTCAAGGAATGAATGAGAAAACAAAAGAAAGACGCTACTGCGCTTGCATCAGACACCAGAGATTCAACCTGCCATCATCAGTGCGGAAGACATGGGCTCGTCCTGATGCAGTGGCAGAAGCAACTATGGGCAATAGGGGGTGGACACAGTTTCCGGCCGCAATAGCAGTCATATACTCGCTATGCAGCTGACAGGCCATTGCTCCGGTTTGCGCATCCATAACGTCTACAGTTCTCTTCATGCTGCCCACAATGCATGCATCCCCACCCGTTGTCCAGACAGCCCTCAGAGGCAGGACCCAGCGTCCGGTCTGGTTGTCGTGCTTCATGTATGTAACCTGCTCCATGCCTTTTTTCGCATCCCAAATTCTAATAGAATTATCAAAAGACGTGGAAAGGACTCTCTGGCTTCCATCCGGACAGAAATACGCACTCTGACATGTTTTGCTGTGTCCAGCAGTGGCCACAGGACTAGGAGTGGAGCGAGCAGACTGCATCTTGCGGAGATCCCATATCGCTATAGTACTATCTGTGCTAGAAGTTGCGACCAAATGCTCAGCCATTGGGTCGCAGTGAACAGTGTTAATCTTTCTATTTTGGAGGGATACGGTTTTGCCAATCCTGGATGCGCTCCTGGTGTCTACTCTATCCAATTGACCAAGATTATCCCCAAGGAGCAGCGTGTCGCCTCCATTCGCCAGCGCCATGGAGGAGTATTCCATTTCCAAGTCTCCCCAGGCTAGCGAAAAACATTCCCTTTCAATATCTAATCTCCTAACAGAACCATCGTACGCAGATGTGTACAAAGAACAACCACTCGTGTTGCTGCTGTTGTTGCTCCATGCCAGGCCAGATATGTATTGTGAATGCGGCACGAATGCCAATACACCATCAAAATCGTCATTATTGTCTCCCTGAAGAGAATCATCATCTTCAACAGTGGCATTTTCTGTAGAATGAGCCAGATGTATGCGAGCATCACCCACCACCGTGGCAGTCTCTTCCTTCTCACCATCAGTGGCGTCATGAACTACTCCATGCCCATCGTAGTTCACTCTCCACAGACCAAGATTGCCTCTCTTATCAGCCGCAGCCAGTATAATGTCTTCTTCTGTAGGCATAAATGCTACATGCGTCACAGAACTCTTGGTCAATTTCGCCACATCCCTCTCCTTCAACTCCATTCTTTTGCACCCATCAATGTCCAGGCTGTTTCCTGACTTTGCCACGGAGCGGTCACCATGCAGACGGCGCAGCACAGACACAAAGTACGCATCATCAGACCGACTCGCATTCTGACTCTCAAACTTTAAATCCTCTTTCGAGTGCCGCTCCGCAGGCTCCCCATCCTTTGGTTCCCCTTTCCCGCTCAGATTGATTTCTTGGTGGCGATCCTTCGAACCCACCACGATCGACCCTTTGCTCTCGCTCATCACCTGCACACCATCCGCTTGTTCACCTTGCAATCGAGAAGACCGCCTCCTAGGCTGGCTTGCAATCTCTGACAGACGCTTCCTCTTCGCGTCGATCCCTTTCCTGCTGCCTTGTTTCTGTCTATTTGGCTGCTGAGTAGCAGCGAGATTCGTCATGGTCGAGGCCATTGTATCCAAATTCAAAGATTTCATTCTCTCCTGATTCTTACGAATCCTTTCCATACGGTCCCGTTCAAACTCGGTCAGCTGATCCCTCGCTGCTTGGTCACAACCACTGGTCACCATCTTTCCGGGCGACATGGTACTTACAATTCACACTGTATTCAAGATTCCTTCAATTATATTCTTAATATTGTACATGCATTATAATATTCATTTAAATTTACAGCGATTGATTGTAGTAACTTGCTCATGTAAATATTTGAATTTCTGTGGCTCAAATTTGAGTGGTCACTGACCAAGCGCAAGGTAGCCACTTCATGAAGTTTGATCAGAGTACCCTGATGACCCGGACCACCAGTGGTCTACGTAGACCTGTATCCCTAGGGATGAATTACTAATTCGTTAGGCTGGTGGCAGCTGTACTTGCAATTGCATCAACAAGCACAAGATCTTGTGCCCAATACTGGGCAATTAATTGATTGATGAATAATGGTTGATCAGGGGTTCTGAATGAATGCGTGAGTACGAAAGAAAATTGGTAAGTACATGAGATTCTGTAAGAGCTGTAGAAGGAATGTTACAACGCTTCAAATTTCAAGTCAAAGGAGTTCGACCAATTCGACCCAAGACTAGACTTAAGTACTTGATGATGACGGGCAAAAGTCCAGGGGTATACCGTACATGTAATTTATTTATTCTGATATATTTCTTCTCGAATAGCACTGTAATAATTTTGTAGAAGCGATAGCACATCTTGGTGAAAACTGTGGAGAGAATATCGTCAGAACTCCTGCAGGGATTTGAATTCAGGTATCCCGGATACTTTGGATAAGCGTGGACAGGAGGGCACCTAGTCGCAGAGACAATTTTCGATCATATAGAATAATTTAATACTATTAAGGTATTATATTAATGCCATAATACAATTGAAATAGTGCAATTGTGCATAGAGCACAGGTTTCTGCGTTGACTTTGTTTTTGGTTGCGAGCAAAGTTTATCTGAGTGCTTTCGATTTACCTGCAGATTGATGAGGGTTATCATCTTGTAATAAATATATAACAGGCCAGAGCAAGATATTTGGAGCTGAGCCACCTCGGGACGAGGAACCCAACATGGCAGAGGAGGACAATGAACGGCCCCCAAGATTGGGGTCGCCGAGCGATGATGATGAGCCATCAACATCTGCTTCTCGAGCTTTTGGAGGAATGGATATAAATATGTTTGATGAGCGTGGAATGACCATGTTGATCCATGCGGCTAGGTACGGGGATACTGAGATGGTGACAAGATTGCTGGAGAGTGGGGCCCATGTGGATGCTTGTGATGCAGTCGGCACTACAGCTTTGATGAATGCCAGTGCGGTAAACAACACGAGTATGATAAAACATCTGTTATCTGCTGGAACAAATCCAAATTTAAGTACCAAGAGCGGTGTATCGGCATTGTCGATTGCAATTCAGTGTGGCTATTTGAATGCCGTCAAAGAGCTTGTAGCAAGTGGGGCAGACCCGAATTTGTGCAGAAAGGCAGGAGAGACGCCCCTCATGATTGCTGCCGATATGGGACATGATGCTGTTGTGGAATTGCTTTTGCAATCTGGCGCTGATGTGAACGCAAGGGATAAGGACGGCGCCACGGCACTTATAGTGGCGGTGAGGAAACAGCATGAAAAGACAATTGAGATTCTCTTGTCTGCTGGTGCGGATACAAATATATGCAAAAGCGATGACGGGGCGACGGCATTAATTCTTGCGTGTACCACAGATAACATTACTATAATAAAGATGCTTTTGGAGGCAGGTGCTGAACTGTATTCCCCGGACGAGGACTGTCCTGGGAATGCACTAATGGTTGCTGAACAGCTGGAGAAGAAAGAGGTGATCAAGATTCTTGAAGAAGCTGTGCTTAAACGGCAAGCAGAGTATACACGTGATGAGAGTATATCTTTCGTTTTTGAAAGTAATATTATCGTACAAAACAGATTAACACATTCCGCTTCCAAGGTGTCAAATGCCAAGAACAGCAAGAAGAAGAAACAACACAGGAATCGTAGAGCCAAGGGCTCGGAGAAGTTGTACAAAGTGAGGTATTTATGTCCACTATATGCGTGTCGGGTAGGTAATCCAAGAAAAATACGAAAGCTACTTGAAAGCGGAGTTAATATAAATGTCCAAGACAGCAACGGGATTACTCCTCTGATGCTTGCTTGTCAAGGGGGCCATGCAGGCATTGTTGACCTGTTGATTGCGGCAGGAGCTGACACCAATCTCAGATCGAAATGTAAAGAAGCACCATTGACTTTTGCAAGCTCCAAGGATTATCACGTGTTAGTCAGAATGTTATTATCTGCTGGGGCAGATCCACATGTAGAAAATGATCGTGGATTCACTCCTTTGGACATTGCATGCCAAAATGGTTATTTGGACACTGTGAAAGAGCTTTTATCTGGTGGCGCAAATCCAAACTATATGAGTCACGGTGAATGGAATGCCTTAATATTAGCTGCAAAGTCGACTCAGGGGGAAATAATTCGGGAACTTCTAGCTGCAGGTGCAGAGGTAAATTTACCTTCTTCAGACGGGAGATATTCAGCTCTAATAGCTGCCACGGAGGAGCTAAATGAAAACTCTGTGCAGATCCTGCTGGAAGCTGGAGCAGACCCCAATATTACGACGAGAAAAGGAGGAATACCACCATTGGAAATTGCAAGTCGCTCTGGCAATCTTGCTATAGTGAAACATTTGTTGTCCGCTGGAGCAAATCCGAATACTCGCGACAAGAGTCATCGGACAGCTCTTGTGCCAGCTGTTTTCGAAGGTTATGATGAAGTGATCGACGAATTATTGGCAGCTGGGGCTGATGTCAATATTGGGATTGAGCTAGGCCGCACACCATTATTGTTATCAATCTTAAATGGTAAAGAGAAGATTACTAAGCGGCTGCTTGCAGCAGGTGCAAGAGTTGATGCCCCGGAATTTGAGGAAGCAATAAGTGCGTTGATGCTTGCTAAATCTTGTGGACAAACAAAGATTTTGGAAATTCTGGAGGATTCAATTAGGGAGCAGCAAGAGTTTCTGCTATCATCCCAAAGAGACAAGCAGAAACTCGATAATCCAGAGAAAGATGACCCACCAGGGCTATTTACCTATCTCTCTGAGTGCTGTGTTTGCCAAGAGTGCAACCCAACTCAAGGATTCCATCCCTGTGGCCACGTTTGCCTTTGCGCTGCAGATGCAAAGGCTCTCCGCGGCAGACAAAGAGGCACCTGCCCCATTTGTTATTGCGAAGGACATCTGATGAGGATGACAAGCAAGATAACGTGATCAGAGAAGGCTTTCCCAGCAAACATGGAGAATTTTCTTTAGATGTACAATGTGAAACTGAGATCCCGTGATTTCCCCAGTATAATGCGGGATGGAGCATACAAGCATTATTAATTTCTGTTTATAGCACCTAGATGGTCTTTTTTTGCATGTTATGTAAAACGTGTAGAAGCAGAGAGTACCCTTATCGATGTTAACTTGTTTAGAAACACAGAAAATACTGAAAAGGCACAGGCACTCATGAAACAATATTCCAACTATGACACAGGCACCGACGGGTTCAAATAGTCCTGGACACCTTTTCTACCTTTATACGTATTAATATGATTTAAAATTAAGAGTCGAGGTCCGGCTGGCACTTTTGCTTCTTGCAGCGCAGGAGTATCCCACAACAGAATAGTCTTGTCATTGAGCTGGGCTCTTTTCAAATTCTTTTCAAACTTCTGAAGTCCTAAATGTGTCAACATGGCTTTCACCCTAGCATACTCAGTATCAACTGTCTTTGGACCAGAGAAAGTCTCGCCAAGTTTGTAAAAGGCCCCCTGAAAGAGAGCAAACACCACTCCAGCCGAGAATGCTCCCATCAGAGGGTTTGGCGTGCTACCTGGAACTGCAGACGCAGCTTGTGAACCCATCCCAGAAACGAGAGAAAAACAGGCCCCTGATCCAAACGCCGCAACAAGAGAATTTTGGATATCATCCACCTTTCTATGCCTCCTCATAAAGGCACTGATACCAGCATTCACCCCAGTCATGACGGCAAAGTTTCGTGCTTGTTGAACAGGTCCGCCCATTTTCATCATTTGAGCCTGAGGCCCGGCTGCAGGAGAGACATTACGCATAACGGTCATCATAATAATTAGATTTAGTTGTAACACTACTATTGAGCACTCAAAGTCACGCAATGTCTGCCATCAGCATGCAAATGCATCCGTACGTTGCAAAGACCAAAACATCCCCGGATACAACCCATCAACATCAGTCAAATCAGATATATTGCAAAAACTCCGAATTTGACTGAACCAAAAGATTATCAAACGCACCTGCACCACCCGCCTGCTCCAAACTTCCTTGGGCCATTGTTCCCATCAGTGTCCCGAGAAAGGCTCCCTGAAAAGCTCCAAAAAAGCCAGATGAGATACCTTCCACCCAAGGCGGCTGTACAGATACCCATTTCTCATACTCTTGTTGCAATTGTTTAGGCTTATCCTTCAACTTGCCCGGCCCGCTAATGATACTTGCCACACCCATATCGATGCGTCGAATTTTGGGTCGATCTACCGCGATCTATGACCAAAACAATATAAGAAAGAAAATTAATGCCCTTCCAAATTACTGCATAAAGTCTAAACACGTGCAATATGCATGCAGTTATAATCTGATCAGATCCTTCATGAAGGGTCAGTCAGGATCGGCAGATGCTTATCTTGCAGATTGCTGAGGGATTTTCTTGCATTTTCAATTTCAAATACAAACATAAACTGTAGAAAGAATCAAAGAGATGGATTTAACTAGACCAACATGCTCATCTGAGGTCGGCATTACGGGATATCGTGCAGTAAACTGCCGTTGCAGGGCAACTCCTAGCGTCCCTGCAATAGTTAGGCGTTGTCGAACTTTCCCTTCACTAATATGCAAAGCATCAGCGTACGTAGATTTTGAACTTTTATTAATTCTAAATCGTCTTGTTTGCACGCCTGCGCATGATGCATACGTACAGCAATATTTAGACAGTTCAGTTGACTTCTCTGGCTGTGCAGAGACTCGAGCGGTGGTCAGGACGGACTGAAAAAAATGCTGCGCAAGGTACAAGGAGCTCTTCCGGTAATAGGTCTGATATCAAGATTGGCTACACCTGAAGGGGGCGTTGGGAGCGATGAGTTGGCATATCCTGAGTACTGTAGAAAGGTTTTTGAAGCTGCACCCGAAGGGTTTCAAATTGCTGTGGCAGAGCTTCAGAACAAGTACGGCAAAAGCGCACAAAGGCGCTTTGTATTGTTATCTCTGTGGATGGTGAAGGAAGGATGTGGTCTTTGTTCCGAAAAATTGATCGTGGATTGTGCGAGGAGAGTCCGTGTATCGTACGTATATTTCTTGTTTCTTCCTTGCTTACTTTTCTCTTGCGCTAAACTACTAAAAGGACAGACACGAGTGCAATCGTGAAAGTTAATCAATGAAAACGCAAGGGATGACTAATAACTTTATGTAATCAATTATACCTTTGCAGACAAGATATTGAGTTTGAGATGGAGAGATTCCTTGGCGAATACAATCAAGGAATTAGCAAGTACAGCTACATGAATCGTCCGCGTGGGACACAACAGCAACAGGCTGATTTGGCAGTCGATGCACTCGCTCGACTATGCCTTCCTATCCAAGACGGAGAACCCATCCCAGAAGAAGACGTCCAATTCATAGAAGATGCTGTCTATGGAGGTTTGATGATGAATTTGCCTGAATTTAGACAAAACATCAGGACTAGCATTAGCACAAGAGAGCAGAGGGCAAAAACATATGCCTAAGTTATAACACATTCTACATCGGAATTCTATGTTGTTTGTTGTTATTATTATTGTTGAGTAATATGATTATTATAAGTAATACATGGCATATGAAATACTGTGGCAGTTCTTTTGATGGACTGAATACAACTAAAGAAAAAAAATTCAAAAATTTGTCATGCATATGCACACATTCATTATCAACTAATAATATCTCGCCCTCTTCTGTTCCTTTTCTCTCTTCTCATGTTGCTGAAATCTTTTCTCATCGTTAATCTTACCTTTATGAGAACTTGCATAACGACTTTTCCTTCCAAACCCATCTTTCATTTCACCCTTCTTTTCTTTTTCGTTCGCTTCAGCCAGAGCAGCTTCCCTTTTCGCCACCAAGTCCCTCCACGAGGGCACCTGTCCACCCCTCGACTCTAATGACACAATTTTACCACCCTTTCTTTCTTCACCCACTTGTTCTCCTTCCTCGCGTGTGCTTGCGTCACGACGTTCACGAAGGACTTCATGCTCCCTGTTGAGAACTTCAACGGCACCAGCACCATCAATAACTGGCGCCTCTTCACCCTCCACCTCTGCCCTCTTTTTCCTATAGTTATCTACATGTTCTACTCTAATAGTTCTACCAGCCACGCGTGCTCCACTCAAATTATCCACCGCCAGCACCGTAGAACGTTGATCTTCATACGCTAGAAAAGCAAATCCCTTGCTCTTCTTTGTCTTTTTATCCCGAACCAAATGCACATCCACTATTTCCCCATATTGACTAAACACAGCCAGCACATCCCCTTCAGTTAGATTAAATGGCAAACCTCCAGCGTACACGTATGCCGAATGTTTATATCTGTCGTGCCACGACCCAGCCTCATCTAAACCGAGTTCGATTTCTCGCTTCGATGCCAGTTGCGTATTCTTAATTTGTGTCAAGGGATTCATTATTATATTTATTTTATCTCTATTCACAACAGCAATTCCGTCTTACCTAATAAGCATACAAAATATCTGCGGTACAATTGTCGCAGTGCGGCATGCCGCGCAGTACAGTTAGCACCAGGAAACAATGACTTTAATCCAATTCTTGTTTGCGCCAAATGCATTATAAATTGACCCATTAAAAATAACTGTATATATATATTGAAGAACAAGACGAACATTTGGTGAAAAGATCGGAAGGTCGCAAACGATCTGGTATAGGCTAGATTAGTCCGTTCTAGTCCAAACCTGCTGCTTTGTTTCAGATATCGACATATTCTGGAGACAGTAGTATATTATTATGCCATATATTAAAAAGAATCGTTCTGTCTAACATCCATTGTTGTTGTCAACGCGTGACAGAGTGTCTGACTGTTCGATCTGATAAGAGCGAGAAGAAACGTTGTCAATATTATAGATTATTGGATTCCAGTCATTCCTATGTTTTACATACAATAAATCAATAATAGTATTCAGTTTCTATATTGAATACCGTATGAATCTGGGATTGATGATGTTCGAGGCGGTAGTCGTTGTGTTGGTGCTGGTGTTGCAGCCAGCCAAGGCCGAGGCTGAATGCGCATTCTTCAAGCCCGTGTCGTGCCTTTATGGAGATGTCGAGATAAGCAAGAAGCATTGCCATCCCAGTCCATGTAATTTTGAGCTGAAAAAGGTACATCTTGTTTCTTGACTGATTCATTCTGAAACTCCATCAGGCTGTTTGGACACACATAGGTTATACATGTATCAGATGGTTACTTCAATAATATGCACACAATATGTACGCAGGATTTGCCTTGTGGCTTTATAGAATCTGGCCAATTTGTATACAAAGTAGGGTCTGAAGAAGGGCCTGACTGTCGAGATCCGTTCATGAATACTGTTCGACATGGGCCACCGCCCTGTGGGGCGAGATGCTGCAGGGCAGATTTACAAGGAGATTTTCAGAATATCGGGCCCATGCCTGGTCGTAATACCGACCGCTACGAGTTTCAACCGACACAAGATACATGCAGATATGCAGAAATCACTAGAGGGCAGATTCTTCATTACCTGCATTCCCGTGGAAGCTCGTTGGCCGTGATGGGAGACTCTATGATGAGGCAGTTTTTCCTGAGGCTGGTGATGATGATTAGGGGCGAAAAGAGGCTCTTGGATTACCATCAACACACGAACGCGCAGTATGCAGTATGTAGAGAAGCTGATATGTTTCGAATTTCGACAAGTAATAGCAATTTGACGTCAATGGAGCCGAACGACGGTCATTTGCAGTCCAAGATTCCAAGTTTTTTTCGAATGGTGTCCGGCCCAGGGACGCTCATGGCACACGAGGCGCTCAGCGCCTGTTCCAGGGCTCCGGTGCAGATGCACTACCTCCACTCTCCTCGCTTCGTGAATCAAATCGAAAATATCCCAATGTATCTGAGGAGCTTGTTGCCCGGTGCGAAACCAGTCATGCTGCTCTCTGTCGGATACTGGCAGAATGGGGAAGAAGTATTGCAAGACTACCTTAATGTGTTGGACACGCTGACAACCAAGGCCAGAAAAGTATTTATCGTCAGTGTGCCGACCGTACGAGTTGTAGACCCAGAACGAGCCGCTTCTTACAGAGCACGGAATGCTTTTATGAAGGGTTGGGTGGAATCCAAGGGAGAACCGTTTGCATTCTTAGACTATGATGCAATTTCTCTGGCCCAGCACCCACCCCCTGGAGGCGCAGACAACAACTGGCACTACATGTGCTCTATCGGATGGAGAATAGCATGCCACGAATGTCAACTCGTACGCATAGACCATGACAATGGACAGAATGAATTTGGAGAGCCGATACCGCAAATCTTACGTGGCAATATCGAGCGCATCATGTCCACAGAGGATGGCATGTGCACAGACGAAATGAACAGAAACCTGTGGCAGATTGTCTTCAACACGCTCATCCCGCCGCACAACCACAATACCACGTCATAGCACTACTGTGTTAGTATTTTTAATTTCCTTTCTATTATTCATAAATAATTGCAAACATTCGTGTTGCTGTAATGATGCATACATACATAGATGCTTGCATGGATACCTTGGAGAAAAAACTCAACCAGTTGTGTGTCGGTACTGAGCAGTTGAGACATCATCAACTAGAGTACGCTGTATACTTGTCGCTCTTCCCAGCGCATTTGTCTGCAGGGTACTTTAAAGCATTCTTCTCCATCTTCTTCTCTACAGCCTCAGCAAGATTCACCCCACAACGATCAGACAACCTGACGAGATATAGGAGAACATCCGACAGCTCTTCCGACAGGTGAACCTTTTTAGATTCATCAAACTCTGGCAGCCCCGGTTCGCATTCCCCAGTCCATTGAAATATTTCAGCAAGTTCGCCTATTTCCCCTACCAACGCAAGCATCAGATTACGAGGAGTGTGAAAGGTATCCCACTCTCGCAGGGAACTAAACTCTCTCATTTTCATTCGAAGCGACTGCAGCGTCACTGACTCATCCCACTGTTCCTCCTCCATTTGGAAGCTTCATTTATTATTTGACAAGGAACGTCTGATATCGATTCTCCTACCAATAGTAGTCAGCAGCAAGACTCTACCAGAGAAATCCCAGATCTGGGAACCATCGAAAAATTCAAATTCAAATTTCTACCATTGCAACATCATATTGTTATGCAACCGCGGTATTCTTTACTTTTACATATTTAGTGTATGTGTGATAGTTTAAGATTGGTTGCTCAGAGAGAGAGAGAGAGAGAGAGAGAGGATATTGGTCTGTGCCATCGTATGTCTGACCGTCATTCGTCATGTATTGACTGCACCGAAGGATCGTTGACAAACAGAGACTAGAAAGTATGAGCAGTCGTATAAAAGCAGACTATCCTGGGGATATATTGGCAATATGTTCGGGTAAATCTCTTCATTTATGGAAACTGGAGGAGCAGAAGGCTGCAACAGGAGGTGGTTCGGGCATCGATGCTGCTGCCAGAGGAACCGGAACGTTGAGCGGGAACAGAGCTGGGGATGATAAGAACGTGGAAAATGTAAATCAATCTATTGATGTTGGGAGATTTGTTACAGCGGCGGCCTGGAATAGGAATAACAAAGTGGTGGCGATCGGGATGGATGATGGGACGGTGCAGCTGCGATATGCGAACGGTGGTTGCATGAGTACGCTCAAAGATGCTGCGCGGCAAGAGACGGATCAATCGCGGCAGGTTAAGAGCATGTCCTGGAGTATTGGGTCCAAGACTCTGGCTGTCGGGTCTGTGGGCGGGGTGCAGATACACGACATGTCTGCGAAAACGAGCAGCTGGCATGAGGTGGCTGAGACTGGGCAGGGGAGTCAGATTGGAGTGGCGCACCATCCGGAAGATTCGTTTCTGGCGGTATCGGGCGGAGATGTGCAATTATATTCGTTGAGAATGGATAATGTTCTGGGCAAGTGCCTTAATCCGCTTCCGAAACATAGCACGATGCAGCAGGGTTCTTACTTTTCTAGCGTGTCGGTTGGTAGCGTGCTTCCCTACTTGGCTGCCGGGACTGAGAGGAATGGGGTGGTTTCCATATGGGACTACTCGACACAACAAATTATTGGTTTTGATAAATACAGACATGGGCATAAAGGCGCATGTAAGGTAGCTTTTGCTCCCCTGGAGCCGTTTTTGCTGTATTCTGTGGGGTGGGATGGTATACTAAAGATGCAGGATTTGAGGCTTGGCTCGTCTATATCGAGCACGACTGCGCTGCTGAATACATATGGACATGCTTGCTCTCTGAGTATTCGAGAGGAGACTGGGGAGATTGCAGTGGGGACGTCGGATGGCCATGTGATGGTGTATGCACGAGGACTGGCTGCCAAGAGGCCACTGTGTACTCTTGACTGTGGTGGTGGACAGGAAGATGACATTCCTGTGTTGGATATATCTTGGCAGCATTCTTTCCATAATCTGCCTCTTTATGCTTCAAAGCGTATGGGACAAGAAGAAATAGCGAAACGAGTTTCTGTGGGTAGCCCTGGCGATTATGGTAATGAGACGAAATCCTTTCAGCAGAAGCAGCAAGTGCCATTACCCAGCAGCAGCAGCAGCAGCAGCAGATATCCCTTGAGCCAAGCACCATCGGCTAGCCATGATATACAAGATGACAAAATTGAAACTACAACAAAGATGGAGGAATCGAGCGGGCACTCCCCAATACAATCGCAGCAACAAGACGCATCAGCAAGACATACTGCGTACAACAGCCGGTATCAGTCGGTATCAGAACAGTCATCTGACAAACGCTGGCAAATCAAGGCGACTGCTGCCGGAGATCGCCCCATCAATCAGTACATGACATCTCCAACAAATAGCAATACCAGCGATGTGAACACGAAATCCCCGTTCAAGACAAAGCCTGCCAACCTAAAAAAATCGATTGCACTGGACGAGAGGGCATCCGCACGGAAGTTGAAGCATGTTGAGGAAACTGGAACCAAGGGTCCCTTGGCGACAGCAGTTGCGTCAGTCTCGGACCTTGCTCCTGAAGGTCACGAAAATCAGAGTATTCGTGATGACATTCTAGCCATGCATCTTGACATGCTCAACATGTTTCAAGAGCAACAGGGTGCTAATACAAGACTAATGAAGGAGATGATGGAGAGGCAGGATGCCCTGGCCCGCGATATTGCGTCCATGCGACAACGCCTGGAAGATGTCATGACCAGACGTGATGGCACATTATGGTTGTAAATAAAACTGCTATAAATATTTATATATGCAAGAGTTTGTACGATGCCTTATAGATGGATATGTAATTATAACTGCAGCAGCATTGTAGACTAGAACTACAAGATATGCTGGGTTCTTTGGGCATCGTGTCTCGGCTGGTTCAAATACCACATAAATTATTAGTCAGAAACAAAAATGTTAAATCTTCTTCACTTTTGGACAATGCGTTGCACAGACAGGCAGTAAGAGTGGGAGGACGAACCAGGTTATATTCGAACAAGGGAAACAACACAACTCGACTGGCTATTCCAGAGCAGTCTTCTTCTTCTTCTTCTTTTAGTAATGACTTTATTATGAAGTATGATTCGACTATAGAAGACATCCTAGGCAGTCAATTCAGAATGATGCGAGATATGGAAAGAGGCATGGAGAAAGCAATGGAAAGGGCAATAGCATCGCAAGAGGGAATGATGGCGGATAGGCAGGAGGCATCATCAGAAAAGAGAGAGTGGAAAAGAGAGTGGAAATCTCAGACACCCACGAGTTCGTCTTACTTTTCGGAGAGCGTGACAATCATCCAGCCCGCTGCTGGTGCTGGAAATTCTAGAAGCATGCTTGCACACAACAGCTCCGCAGCTGTCGCCCTAGCTGCAGTTGTCCCTCTGGTTTTGCTCTCGATGTCTTGGGCACGGAAAACAAGGGAATTTATGAATGTATATGATCAAACAGTGTATAAAGATACTCGATCAAAGTGGCTCTTGGTATCGCTTTGGCCAGTTCTCTGTCTGATATCTCCAAAGTTTAGAAAGGAATGGGAAAGGGTCATGGTGAAGAGGAGGCCCAATGAGGCAATCGGCATTGCGACCAGCAATCATATTCTTGATAGCGGAGATGATCATGATGTTGGATCTACTGGCTCCAACGTCGTTCATGAAAATGATTCCAGGACATTGTAAAATCTGCTGCTGCATTCTCGAGACAGAGGTCACCGGTCAAACACGTGCTTTGTATGTGCAGTATACTGTAACCAGACACTTTGAACAATGAACATATATATATTGCACCAATACTGTGCAATGCCATCTTCCTTTTCTTTTGCTGAATCTAATAGATCCATATATATATATATATATATAGGCAACACCAAAATCACGGTCCTCCTGTATCCTCTCAAGGCAGAGCACGTTGCATTTTTGGCCAGTCAGACTCGGCATTACGAACCTTCAAAGTCAGACAGGCAAGGCTCTCAGAGTACAGGCATTTTTGTCACGTTGCTTTATCCACGTGATTCTGGTTCGACTCGGGTAAAATTATTGGTTTATATGTTTTCATAATAATTTCATTCTGTTATCTATAGCAAAAATAAAGGGCACCGTGATCAAGGCACGACGAATTGGACTGTCTTTACTTATCGCCTTACCACCAATCTCAAGATACTGCAAACTTGCAGTGTACAGCAAGCTACGAGCAAGTAATACGAGGAGAAGATGTTGAGGGTACTTTTGTCGATTGTGATTGCTGAGTGCGTGTTACAATCGGGCCATTTTGCTGTTGAAGCGCTGCATACGGTCGAAAATGGGACTATTGTGGATGAGAATGGACATGCCGTTCACCTCCATGGCGTGCAATGGTCGGGCTTTGAGAGCGGCAACACGATGACAGATGGACTGTGGGGAGGCAATTCGATAGCCACAGACTTTGCATCGGTGGTGTGGAGGCTACAGTTACTGGGATTTAACGCTGTACGCCTTCCTTTCAGCTTTAAAGAGTTCTCCAGGTCTCCTCGCTCGTTTCAGGTGGCCAATTGCGGGCCATCAACGCCGACGGAAATGGCTGAGAGCATTACTCCTCCAGGCAGACGGAACCAAAGGCAAGCTCCAGAAGCACTGGAACATGTGCCCTTATATCGAAATAGTACGTGTAATGGATATCTTCCAAATAATAGTACAAGAGATAGATTCATCTGGGTGGTAAATTTTCTTGCGAAGAATGGCTTTTATGTGATGATTAGTGATCATCTGAAACAAGACCGAGGCATGGCTGTAGAGGATGCAGAGACATGGGCCCAAGAGTGGGCAAGTCTCGTGAGTGATCTTTCACTGTCCGACCCTGCGGTACACTCAAGGCTTATTGTTGACATTTTGAATGAACCAGATGCGCATGGCATGAGCTCTTGGGATGAAGTGGGACCAAAATACGTCCGTGCAATGGATGCTATCGATGAAAGGCTAGCTCCCAGGGGTGGAGTCTTGTATGCTGTTCAAGGAACTGGGCAAAAAGGACTTTATGCGAATCAAGGAGACGGATTTGCCACAGACAGAATACATGAACTTAATTTGAGCGACCCAAGTCCATTTTTTGATACTGTCTTGTCAAAGCCATACAGAAACAGAGTTATTCTTTCTCCCCATGTGTATCCTGCCTCAGTGACGTATCATTTCGAGACCTCATCCGGTGAGGCTTTGTACGACCGTTTAACGACTTCTTTTGGGTCCAAGACAAAGGATGGATACTGCAATGATGGACAATGCCATCGTTTTGGAGTCATAATTGGTGATTTTGGATCTAAATTTGAGAATGAGGATGATATTGAGTCAATGAGAGATACAGCACTCTACATGAATGATGGAAGGGATGCACGGGACGGCAGACATTTGCCAATAACGAATTGGTTTTTCAATGGATGGAATGCAAATTCCGGAGTCGTCGGTGGCCTCTTGGATGACAAATGGAATGGAATTCAGTGGAGAAAAGTTGAATATCTACGGACCATAGGGTTACAGCCTTGGTCTTCGAGAGACTCTCACTGAGAATGGAGACAGCAACTGAGCATAAATATGTTTTGTTGTCATGCAACTCCAGATCAGCGATCGCCATGGTGGTGATGGATCCATCCCGATCAGGATTTGCAGAAATGCAAAAACTCGTTAATAATAAGTTTGCATGTAAGAACTAGAACAGACCTCGAGGCACCGCCTAGCATATGCTAGTCTACACACAACTGGTTCAGTTATCAGTCCAAATGCCTTGGCACAACGCAGAGGTTGATTGCCACGAGTAAATGCCCGAAAAGGGAATGCGGCTTCACCTTCAGTCAGTCATACTCTAAGACTAAATATTGACTTTCTCTCATATTGACCACGATGCTGCATTGCAGCTGTCAAAAGTGCTATTTTCACACGTAGTTGCCAACATTTAACAATCTCGATTGATGGTCAACGCATTCGACGGTCCAAGGCGCCCAACCACCTGGTCCTATGCGCGAACAAATGCGCTTCGCCAAGCGTGTTTCCCCGAATTGAAAATCGAAAAAAATACATTTTTCTTGATTATGGATTATTGAAGGTCGCGGAAAGTCTGGTTGAGTGACAAATCAATCGCATCTCGTACGAACGACTCAACTCAACCGACGCGATACAATCTGCCAGTGGCAAGAGAAATTCTCATTTTTGGTTACGTAGCGGAGATAATTCATTTTATTTCTCCTATTATATTGTTGAGAGGAGAGAGAAAAGGTGCGTATGGGATCGATGGCTGCTACCAATGGTTGCCATGTTGCTAAGAACGGTACCAGCTTGCAGGAGAATTCTGCGCCTTTTTACCAAGATATTTTGTATGAATGCAGATACCAGAGGAAGTATGAGTAAGAAAGGCATCATATCCTGTAATCAATCATGCCTCATTCTTGTGGTGATGGTATTTTGGAGCAATTTTATGGTTACCCATGCAGAGCCAGCATTCACAACTGATGGATCAAAGATCATCGATGCCGACGGCAATGAAGTGGAGCTCAAAGGTGTCAACTGGTTCGGCTTTAATAATGGACAAACAATGTTTGACGGGCTTTGGGGGGGGCCCAATCTGGCGACTGATTTTGCCACAGTAGTGTGGAGGATGAAACTATTGGGGTTCAATGCAGTCCGAGTTCCTTTCAGCTTCAAGGACTTTAAGAAGCCTCCAAGGAGCTTTTTAGTACAGAACTGTGGTCCTCCGACTCCTGATGAAGTCGCAGCAAGTGTGACGCCCGCTGGAACGAAGCCACCAAGGCCAGCCCCACCTTTGCCAAACCCACCGACATATGAAGATAATACCTGCAATGGTTACTTGCCTAATGATAGCGTTCTTGAGCGCTTTAAATATGTCGTCAAGTTTTTGGCAGACAATGGATTTTATGTTCTGATTGATAACCATCTGCGAGAAGATCAGACTGCACTCGAAGATAAAGATTTATGGGTGCAGGAATGGGTTGATTTGCTGCAAGATCTCATGGCAGACCCGGTGATCAAAGACAAACTCATGGTGGATATTCTGAATGAGCCGGACAATTATGGAGTATCATGGGAGACCATGACTGATCTGTATGTTTCTGCAATGGATGCCATAGAGAATGAAGTTGGCGATGTGCTTTATTTCGTTGAAGGAACTGAGCAACCTGCACTGTTTGTGAATTGGGGTGATGGATTTTCAACAGAGAGGATTGAAGAACTAGGGCTTGGAGACCCAAGACCGTTCTTCAATACTATTTTAGAGAAGCCATACAGAGACAGAGTAGTTCTATCACCTCATGTCTATCCTTCTTCGGTCACATTCAGTCGAAACAATGTTACAGGAGATGGACTCTTCTACAGACTTACGACATCCTTTGGTAGCAAGACTAAGGATGGATACTGCAATGGAGATGACTGTAAGCAATTTCCAATTGCTATTGGAGAGTTTGGATCGAAGTTCCAAGAAGAAGAAGACATAATTATGATGAATGACTTTGCTGAGTACTTGAATAATGAAGGCAAAGCTAATGATGGTCAGCATGACGCTATCCCAAATTGGTTCTATTGGAGCTGGAATGCAAACTCTGGAGACACTGGAGGGCTGGTTACTGACAATTGGGTCACAGTTGAGTGGAATAAGATTAACTACCTCAGACAATTAGGCCTGAACCCATGGTATCTTGATGGAGATTTTGAGATGCCAGGACCAACCATTCCAATTCCCAGTCCTGCACCTGTGCCAAGTCTAACTCCACCTTCTCCAAGTCCATCACCTGTGCCAAGCCCGTCACCACCAGTGCCTGTGCCAAGTCCAACTCCACCTTCTCCAAGTCCATCACCTGTGCCAAGCCCGTCACCACCAGTGCCTGTGCCAAGTCCAACTCCACCTTCTCCAAGTCCATCACCACCAGTGCCGATTTCACCAGTAGCAGGAATATCTTGTAGCTCAAGGGTCGATATCTCAGGCGTCTGGCCAACTGGGTCTGAATATGCAACAGTACTAAATGTTTACATTCAAAATACTGGCAGCAGTCAGCTCCAAGTGCCCTGGGGTGCAGAGATTACAGGTGGCTCATATTCCTATATCATGAGTACTTGGAATTGGGATGCATCTGTGGAAAATGGAATCATTAAAGGACAAGCATCAGACGGTTGGCTTGCTCTATACCCAAACCAGGAGGCAAATATTGGCCTAATTGTTGCAGGACCAACCACGTCTTTCCAGCCGTCGAGCGTCAAGGTGAATGGACAAGAATGTGCTTTGAAGGTTTCAACTCTCAGTGCAACGACCACCCAACCGGTGGAATCCCCAGAAATAGATCTCCAGCAGGTTGAATCAGAAGAAGATGATGATGGTGAAGGAGACGACTCAGCATCTGATTCATCAAATAACTGCCTTCCTGCCCTCAAATATATTGCAAATTTGGGTGGTCATCAAAAGTTTGTTGACCTTGTCCATGCTGCCAGACTGAAGAAGAAATTCAATTCAGCTTCAAGAGCCCAAACTATTTTGGTACCAACAGATGAAGCCATGGATACCATGTTGCAGACCAATGGTATTACAATCGATGACTTGAAGCAGAACAAGGAAAAGCTAAGACAGCTTGTAGGCAACCATCTCATTCTCTATGCCCACTATCTGAACGACTTCAAAGTAGGTGAGGAATACTTGACATTCAACCCAGGCTCGGCATTGGTCCCAACAACAGATATTTCTCAGATTATCAATGAGCAAGACATGAACACGTGTCAAACTGTGATCCATAGTATCACTTCGGTCTTGGTTCCAACGGGCATGTTACCACTGTAGGGTGACAAGATGGTTTCATTTTGAGGCATATTTCATTTGCACTGATTTTAGTGGAAACTAATACTATGATATTATAGTAAGTCACTGATCGTATTTTATTTGTATTTTATTGCATCTGTTTCCATGTAACAGAGTATCAACATTTAACAGTTAATTGAATTACATGGCCAGTTGAATGGTATGGGGGGAAAAAATCTATCACTAATACTAATACTGTTTCATAGCTCTATTTTCTGATCTAGTTATCCAGCACTTCGCCAGTCTTTAGCAGATAACGAACCTTTTTATCTCCCTCCATCTTAAATCCCAGCCTACTCACTGTCTGACCTGATTCAGAGTAGTGCTGCACGTTTGAGTGATGAATTGGAAACTCGGCCTTAACAATGCGCCCTTCCTCATCATCCATTTGAGGCTTTATGTGCTTGGTCCTCACGTTCACATCTTCGATGACAACCTGGCCTCTTTTCCTGTCCACGGTAGTGATCTTCCCAACTTTGCCTTTATCTTTTCCGGCAATGACTTTAACCAAGTCCCCAGCCTTGACATGCATTTTCACAAACTGAGGCTTTCCATTCTTGGTCAGTGGCAAATGCTCCCATGTCTTTCCGGGACCCTGTATACAGCAAAAACGCTCAGTGATGATTCCAGGTTGATTGAATCTTCGGCAAGTTCACACCAGCCCAATGGCACTAGGCTTGTAACCCCACCGCCTTCCGTCACAAACCATCAATACATAAAAGTCCATCGGCTTGTTCTCCATCCGTCCGTCATGAATTCAATTAATATTTAACATCCATATGCATATTGTATTGAATCGGTACATGCCATGTGGCTACGATATGGAAACGATTCACGCCACTACTACAGTGGCATACCCCGACTCCACACAATCACACTACTTCCATGCATTCCGTTCAATTCCCTTTCCTTAAACAATAAAAGTTATAATGAGATCATTAACGTACAATACGACCGGCTTCCACCATAAGTCGCCCACCACGTTCCAGCCTGACACCTGCGGCGCTTTTCTGCGCAAGGCAGTCCCTCCGCCCCACGAACACGCTCTGCTTCATACCAAGCACATTCATCGTCATCTAATTATTTCTATTTAATTTTTCATTAATTGACTCGTGCATTGGTCCATGAGATTGTCAAGGCAGTGCCCGTGAAGGATAGCATAAGCAGGGCCTAGCAATATCAATCTCGAGATACATTGCCTGTCGGCAACGGCCAATGATGGGAAGCCATACGATTCGACTACTTTCATGGATGTCCCATCAACTATAACTCTGGACCGATCATAATCTACAGATAGATGAGCATGGGATTTCGTAACCGATGAACGGAATGAAATGGATGATGAAGATTGACGACCGGTGGTAAACACGGTACATTCTATTTTCCATTAAAACGTGTTGATAACTCATCGACCTGGAATCAATTCTTTTATAGCAATAAAGGTACGTAGGATCACGGAATCTATAGCGATAGCGAAGCTTGTGGCTTTTTGTGAGTAGATTGGTCTCAGATGCGTGCCAGGCAGCATCAGATCTAAGAACCTATGGTGACCAGGGTTGGGGTTTTCTGGGTCGATGTCAGCAAGTGATATTTTGTTTGTGTGATTGATTTGCTGATTGAGATGACCAAAGCGTTCTGAGAGCCGCTGTTGCTGTTGCTAAAATGGTGACGTGGCTGGGCCGCGGGTGGGCAGCAACGCGTATCGTAATTGATAGTGTGTTTGGGTTCCGGGAAGGAATCGTATGTGCATTGGTAATCTTGAACATGAATATCAATTATTTTAAAAAGCATAGATGGACTGATCATGGGAGATTGTGTATCACAGAGCGTATGCTGCGTGCAGGAAACAATAACAAGAGCAGTAGACTTTTAGCAAACGGATAGAGTACCGGTTTGTTGTTCGTGAGGGAAAGAGAGAAGCATCTGAAGTAGAGTCCAAAAAGAAAAAATATACATATCGAGAGAGTAAAATGATGACGAAACTTTGTATTAAGATTGCCGTGATGCTGGCACTGGTGGGTGCTGGGAGTGTGACTGGACAAGGTTTGATTGGAGGGAATGGGCTGTGTGCCAATCCTAATGGAGCAGAACCAATAGTGGGAGGGTATACGCCCGTGAGCCAGCCATCCAATGATGAAACTGTGGTGGCAGAAGCAAAGGCATCTGCGGCTCAGTACTTTGCAAACCCAGACTTGCAAAGTGGGGAAGATGCCCTCATTTTTTCAGTCTGCAAACCCAAATCACAGGAAATTGAAAACTCTGTGAGCGTGGTCGCTGCCTGCTCTCAGGTGGTGGCTGGAACCAACTATGTTATTGAATATACAATTGATGTTCCTTGCTCTGCAGCCAATGCAAAGAAACTGCCAAGCGGGACAACTTTGACGAGGATCCTATTGACAAATGCGTTTGTTCCTCTGCCTAGTTCTGGAGAGGATTCTTTCCAGCTTGAGCAAGCCCTTATGCCAACTATGGACAACTTTTGTGGAGAGTCTGGACTCGCTGGTGGCTTCTCTCCAGTGGAGAACGCAAGTGAGGATGATGACGTTACTGCAAACGCTGTGCTCATAGCTGGCCAAATTTATGACGATGCTATCAGCAACAGTAGTTTGGCTGTGGGAAAGGCTTTTGCTATCTGTAAACCCAAAGAGATTGACTTTTTGCAGTCAATCCAGGTAGTAAATGCATGCACCCAGGTTGTTGCTGGTACAAATTACAAAATGGTCTTTACTGCTGAAATTCCATGCTCTGAGGAAAACAGACAGAAGCTCCCAAATCCAAACCTAATCCTGAGACAAGGCTTCCAAGGCACAGTATTTGTTCCATTGCCTAATAGCAACCAGGATAGCAATGTGACAGAGGCTTTGGGCATTGGAGGAGACCTTTCAATCTATTCGAATGATCAAGTGCCATTGGAAGCAGATGCTGCAGTTGGCAATGCCAACCCTGGTCTAGTTGGAGGCAATGGGCTCTGTGCCAATCCCAATGGAGCAGAACCGATAGTAGGAGGGTATTCTCCGGTGGAAGAGGCATCTAACGACGAGACTGTGGTGGAGGAAGCAAAGAAAGCTGCGGCTGAATATTTGGCGAACACAGACTTGCAGAGCGAAGAGGATATTTTCATTTTTTCAGTGTGCCAGCCAACTGCAGAGGACCTTGAAAACTCTGTGAACGTATTGGCTGCATGCTCTCAGGTGGTGGCTGGAACAAATTATCTTATTGAATACACTATTGATGTTCCTTGCTCAAAGGCTGACGCAGAGACGATACCACAAGGCACGAGTTTGCAGAGGAAACTGTTGACAAATGCATTTGTTCCCCTGCCCAGTTCTGGAGACAATTCAACACAGTTTGTACAGGCTTTGATTCCTGATACAGAAGATTTTTGTGGCCCAGAGGGACTTTCTGGTGGTTTCTCTTTCGTGAAAGATGCGAACGAAAATGAGGAAGTGAAGAAAGCTGGGGATCTTGCAGCCCTTTTGTTTTTCAGGAGCATGAGGGGCAATTCAACGTCCGCTGTGGGCAGTGCCTTTGATGCATGCAATCCAGATGAGGATGAATTTATGAAGTCTGTTGCTGTTTCCAAGGCATGCTCCCAGGTTGTGGCTGGTACCAACTTCAGAATTGTCTTTACGGCAGACATTCCCTGCTCAGCAGAAAATCGAGAAAATCTGCCGGATCCAAACTTCATATTGCGACAAGGCTTCCAAAGCACTGTCTTCGTTCCTTTGCCAGACAGCAATGAGATTGAGAATGTGAGCGAACTTTATAACATTGGTGGTGACTTGAGAAGCTATTCGAACGATCAAGGACCATCAGAGGTAGATAGTCCAGTTGAAGGTGCCCTTGGAAGCACTGGCACTATGGCACCTGGAGAAGCAAGTTCAGCCATTTGGCTTGGATCAAGTGTGGCAACTCTTGTGGTTTTGACGACTTCTTTCGTGTTCTAATTGGATCTTTTGTTTTGCATTAAATAGTAAATACACTGTGATCCAACTAAATGTAGTCATGCATTCGTCTGTTAGTTAATTACGAATATTTTCGAGATTCATTCGTGCAATCCAAAAATCATTTTACGTCTTCAATAAATGTAAGAAACCAACATCACGATGTCGTTATTATTTTCTTTTATCATGCAGAAAAAATACAAAAGCATCGTCTAGTAGATAGTATGACCTAGTTGACAATGAAGCCAAATATAACTACTATCAGAGTCAAATAGCAGTGGGGGCTAGACAACAGGCTGCTGCTGCGTACCCGACTGTCTGTAGCTTGCGTCCAGTTGGGAAACTCGCATGTCTCTGTTGCAGCAACACGAACGTATCCACCATCAGCATCAGTTTGTACAAAATTATTCAGATAAAAAGATGTACCAAGAGACACCTGCTGCAGGTTTGGGCTAACTCCCAGGACGAGACAGACCAAGGTGGTATTTTTTTCAGCTCCAGATTGTGAGGATGTGTTCCCTTCAATAACCGAGAAAAGCCCAGGAGCAACGGAGACACTCGCATTCCCCTGAAATCTAATCCCTATGGCAGGAACCACAGAGTTTACTGTTTCAGCAACAGACTCTTTTGACGGAACAACGAAGCACCCAGACTCTTTGGTCGTCTTCACTCCCAAATTTTTGTCCACTGCATCGAACAAGGCATCTCTTATTTCACTAGGAACCGTAATATATGGATATCCACTGTCCAATATTGCGGTGTATGGTCCTTGGAAGCTTCTGTTACCTGCCTCGATGGCATCGATCACGGTGAAATAATGATCGCTCAGTCCAGGCTTGTTCAGAATTTCAGCAGAGGCTTCAAACTCTGCATTGTTCGATTTTAGATTCACAAGTTCACCACCATTGTACATTGGAAATTGTATCAGTGGCACATCAGGAACATCTGCTCCCATTGTAAGGAAAGCACCGGTACCATCCAACGTGGTGCACAATCCAACAGCCTTCCTGCCAATCGCTCCAGCCTTGGCATATTGCGACACCACAGATTCCTCCCCGGCATCCAGCCCCATGATACCAAAGTTCAACGCGCATGTATCCGTTTGAGACACGTGGCCCCCGTATACTCTCCCCCTCAGCACATTTATTTCTCCACTTTGATTGGATGGAGACGAATTCGTAGGCTCTGCCTTGCTACCCAAAAAGACAGAATCCACCAGGTACACTGCTCCCTCGGCCGACGCTCTACCCCCTCCATACCCTATTTTAAACTCGCATGTTCCATCATTCGA
Organism: Picochlorum sp. 'soloecismus'; assembly: GCA_002818215.1. NCBI lineage: Eukaryota > Viridiplantae > Chlorophyta > Trebouxiophyceae > Picochlorum > Picochlorum sp. 'soloecismus'. Next base: position 178,783 of record PJAJ01000024.1, on the reverse strand, counting down.
GTCTATCGAATAATCAAACTCCCTGCAATCAGCAGAGTCCTGCTGTATCGGCTGATTCTGACCGATGAAGGGATCGTCGCCAAACTTCACCCCTGTGTCATTGTTGCTGCAGTTGGTGGTGAATGTAGTATCTCCGGAGAGCATCAACAGCGGCGAGCTCCCCGTATCCAGTATAGGGTAACTCACCAGAAATCCCTTTTTTTCCTCCGCCACCTGGCTCGGATCTTCATCCGGCCTCACGTATCCCACGACTGCGGTCCATGCCCTGAAGACACGCACATCCACACCCAAATGTTTGCTTGTTTCGGTCATTCCATTCAGCCTCAAATCGTGCATCCCGTGGCAGCGCAATTTGGACAACCAAAGTAGCAGTTTTAATTCAACCACACATCATACGCATCACAAGCACCACTTGAACACCAAACTTGCTGCTGCACTTCAATACCAGCACATCCACCTTGCTTACCTTACCGCCTGATAGAAACTCCCTCCCTTTTTCACCACTGGAATTTCGTACCCATACTCAAATTCAGTCACTACAGGAACTACATACGATGGTCCACCATGACTCGTGGTAGAAGAAGAACCATCGTCGCTTCCACGCACGCGCTCCAACAGCAATGTCATGAACAACAGACATCCGGCTACCCACGTCCGCATATCTCCTGTTCAGTAGTATCAACCCTTCACTACTGTTCGTATCGTTATATCAATCGATCAATAGATTTAGTGTATCTAACACAATAAATCTAGTACCACACACGGTCAGACTCTGAGAATTCACAAACCCGTGCCCCCTTTTGATTATTCTTATGAAATCGTGACTCGTATACAACAACGATAAGAACAACAACAACTACTACTACTACTACTACTACTACTACAACTATATTTTATTTAAAGTTACAAACTTGCCACCTCCATCGATCGCAGACGCGATATATAGTGATATCACTCCATGTACAGCTGGTGTATATGCATAGCGCCCCTGCTAAAAAAAAATGGTGGTTTCTCCATTATATGCAATGCCAATATTGGGGCTCGGACACCACGCCGATTTCGAAAGGCAATTACAAGACGAAACCAGCATATATGCATGCATATATGCATGCCCTATAGGGTCTAGCCTAGCCTATAGGGTCTAGCCTAGCCTATAGGGTCTAGCCTGCTCACGGCCAACCGCATATGCGGTACGATTTTAATCGTAGCGTCAATGTAACGTAAGCATCGGAAGGCGCCAATCCTCAACCAGATATTATTTTGTAAAGAAAACTCATCAATTCAATTCATTCAATAAATAAATAAATAAATAAATAAAGTATCGATAGTGATAGAGGTAGAGCAATACATGAAATAAAGTGCAATAAGGAAAAGGTCGTCATGTTGCTTTGGAGGGTACAACGCCTGGTTTGCATAGCCGTGGCAACGACACAGTGCATATTCCCTGTTCTGGGGACAAGCATTGCAATCTATGCGGCAGAGCCGAGTCCATTGATGGATGCGACTGGCGATTCATACGAGAGCTGGACCGGTCTGGAGGCTGATACTATTCGGCATCTATGTGGTTCTGGGTATCTGGACAGCTGTTCGTTCGTCAAGGTGTACGATTTGGATGGGAGGATTGATGCGCTGATCAATGGGACAGCTGATGTGTCAATCTCTGGGATATCTGTCACGGAAGACAGAGCGGAAAAGGCCCAGTATATCCACCCGTATTATTATGTGTACAACGGTTTCCTGTACACGGGTGCTGACGGGTTGGAGCAGTTTGCAACGTACGGTGACATCAAAGGGAAGGATGTGTGTGTCTTGCAAAACTCGTCGTATATTGGAGTGTTGCAGAGCCAGTATGGGGCTAACGCAGTGCCCATTCAAGTACGAGAGGATGCAGCAGAGTTTATAAAGGACGGGGCTTGCGTCGCTTGGGCTGGAGACCCAGTGTTCTCTTTCCCCAAAGATATTGGTCTTGAACGGGTGAATCTGCCTCCCTTTGTCGGAGAGCCAATGGGAGCGATGGTGGCGCTGGATGCGCCTGATCATCTGGTCTCGAATTTGCAGGCTGGTATCAGCTCACTATTCGAGGATGGGGGCAGTAGTTTGATTTTAAAGTACGAAGATGAGAACTTGGTTGATCCAGGGTTGGTTCCTGGAGAAGGGAGCATTGTGTCGCAAGTGGAGGCAATTTCTTCCTTTGTTACCCCGCTGAATGTTTCAGACGTAGATATCGGGTCTGTGGATAGAACAAATGGATCTTCAGCTGGAGTGGTTGAGGGCGATCAGTTCAATGTCACTATCGCTGTTTGGAGCGAGAACCTGCCACCCCTTGCCAGCATTCAGGGTACAAGTACATTCTTGGAAGCCGATTCCTCATGGAGTGGGATCGAAATGGAGTTGCTGAAAGCCATTTGTAACAAGGATAACATAGTATGTAATACAGATGTTGTGGAAGTTCAGAGCCTGGATGATCGATTGAATGTGGTAATCAATGGTACAGCAGATATCAGCGTGGGTGCAATCACCATAACTTCAGATCGCCTTGGGCAAGTTCCTTTCGTGCGTCCATTCTATTACTCTTCGGGTCTCGGTCTATTTACAGACAATATAAACTATGAAAAATTCAGTGGCGAGATAGAGCCGACGTTTCTTCAAGGCGAGAATGTCTGCTCTCAAGATGGATCGGCTTGGACCTCATTCCTGGATCAATATGGCGCCACTGTAGTTTCTGTGGGTGATGCGGGTGCAGCTGGAACGGCCATTGCGAATGGGGCCTGTATTGCATTTGCATATGACTCGTTCTATGCTATTCAAGGGTTGAAAGAATTGCCCTTATTCCTCCCAGATACCCAGCTGCCCTATGGCATTGCAGTCAGCCAAGATGCTCCGCTTGGCCTGTCCACTGAGCTTGCTTCCACTGTTATTGACGGGCTGTCGGATGGGCAGGACGGTTTTCTTCTGAGGTCACAGGTGGAAGAATCGATGACCTATGATACAGTGCAAAACTCTAATCTAAAAAATGCGACGGACATCATTACGTATCTTGTTATGCAACCGAGATCTGGAGCACAAGAAGAAGAAGAAGAAGAAGAAGAAGAAGAAGAAGAAGGACCAGCCACAGCACAACCAGAGCAGAATCCCGAATCCTCGTCTGCTCCGGGGGAAGTGGCAGTGAGTCGTGTGGTCGTTTGTTACATGTCTGTCGCACTCCTGGTGTTTACTCTTTTCTATTGACATACTAGCAATACTGCTATCAACAAAGTTGCAGACCAGATGCCATACCTCACCTCTGTGCCACTCGTCTCTTGTTGATTGCCATCATCAATTACAACATCATCTACAATATCCTCGCTCTGCTGCGACAACGTGGGATCGAAATTGGTGATTGCATCTGTAACACCGAGCAATAATGGGTTAGCAGTGGCAGACTTTTTATACTCCTGCTCCCACAGAATCATATCGCTCTGTCTGCCCTGGCTCATCAGTTGCGCCAAAAGCGCAGAAAGATAACTGTACGCACCCAGCGGCAAATTAGTGTTGACAGCAATACCAATTGGATCCTCCTTTGACGTGTCTGTGGCAACTTCGATCAAACCCTCGAAGTAAACATGCGACACCCACAACAGACCGATGCACTCTCCTTTATAAATTGCTGCTTCTGCTGCTGCCCTGGTATCAAAAGGTATCAAAATCGCTCCATAACTTTCCCCGGCTGGATTCTGCGCCGATCCAGTGACTGTACACACATTCTTGCCATCCATGTATTCCATCGTGGCATCCTCTGCAGATGGAAGAGATCCATTGGCAGGCATGTACAGCGCTGGACCGGCACTGAAATAAAACGGTTGAATGAACGCCACTTCATCCAATCTCTCCTGAGTCACAACAATCGATCCGATACTAATATCGGCCGTATTGTCCTCAAGAAGCGACAATCTTTCATCCACCGTATCAGCAACCACAACACCTGTGCACTGAATCACTGAAGAGGAACAGATGATGTCAAGAATTTCTATTTCAATCCCTTCCCATTTCGAACCCTCTTCCAGGAACGTAGCATTGCCATCAATTCGCGCCAGAGGAAGACTATTTCCTTTATACACAGCAATCGTTGCGTTATACGGCGCTGGCGATGCCGCAGGCGGCACAGCCAGAGAGGTACCAACATTGACCAACACTGGCATATTGGAAAAATCCAACCTGTTTCCATTCTCGGTCAAGAAACCAGTAATCGCTGACGTCGCAAAACCCAGCACATCCGCAGTTGTCCCATACGTTTTAAGATTCTCTCTTGCAGACATTGTCTCATTGACAAACCCCCACAGCGCCGACTCTGTTCCACTCCATAGCATGCTGACAGCAGCAGCTACCAGACTCTTGACCAAACTTTCTGGCGCAGTCTTGCTCACCGCTATTCCGTACGGAGACGCCCCGATAAAATTCACGACAGTATTAAGTCTTTTTAGATTAGCACTACTCGGATCCCTCTGTGTATCTATTATGAGGACTGAACACGTCTCGTTAGCAATTGCTTCTCTAGCCTCCACAAAGTCCTTGACAAACACGGCCCCGCTTGCACCGTATTCTTCCTGCAGCGCTTGCACCGCATGATACCCAGGCCATGTGCAAAACACCTCGCCTTTTAAATCCTGCCATTCGGACACTGCGCTCCCATCCGGCCCCAACATTACAGAGCCAACAGCATAGTAAAACGGCCTGATAAAGTCAACTAGCTCCTCTCTCTCGGGCGTGACGCTTATCGCACCGATACTGAAGTCAGCATCCCCATTGATCACGGCATCCAGTCGATCGTCTAGAGTCGTTGTCAGGTACACTTGATCCAGAGGAACGCAATCCAGGAACGACGACGCAATCTCCGCCGTTTCCGTTGCTGAGTAGGAAATCGTCGTATTGCAAATATACTTTACGATATCCACGTCCAAACCGTTCCACTCGTTTGTATCATTCGATGTAGTATTAATCATTGGAAATATATCAAATCCCGGATGAAATATAGCCGGTCGAATCAACTTGTCGGTGTCGTCGGCGGCCCTGCAGGGCCACCACCAGCTGGTGACTGTTGTCAGCAGCAAGACTCTTAGTACCTGCATCATTATGTCTTGCAATCTGTCGACTATGTTATTATTATTATTATTATTAATATTAATATTAATATTAATATTGAATTCAGATTACTGTATTATTGTCAAGTGGAGCACATGATCATGGTATGCAATCAATTACTGTAGCAGAATCTTTCTTGTCTAGACAGATCCGTCAGAGAAAGCGAGGTCAAAGAAGAGAGAGACCGACACCGATAATCACGCGAATTTGCCTATTCTATTAGATAATATCCCTGCAGGGTATCATACTATACCCTGCAGGAAGTGTGGTCATTATAATGATCATGCTGTACCCTGCAGGCAAGACGCTGCCCTGCCCCTGCCCTGCCCTGCTGCAGCTGCAGCTGCAGCACCAGCACCAGCACCAGCACCAGCACCAGCACCAGCACCAGCACCAGCACCAGCACCAGCACCAGCACCAGCACCAGCACCAGCACCAGCTGATAAAGCAGTCCAACACTGGTCACGCACCAGGGTATAATTTGAGATTACTGGTAGTGAGTACTCTACAGTCAATCTGTAATTAGACTAGATTATGGTGGTTTGAAAAACATTTAATGCGTGAGGGTTGGTGAATCGTGAGAAGATTCTGTGCAACAGCCGAGATCCTCGTCGTGCGAAGGAGGCCTGGGGTCGGCCTGGGGTTTGTAAGAATCTACCATTGTATGCTCCTGTATCTTTGATATTTGATCATAGTATATAGAAAATGGAGTTATTCAGGAGTGAAGAGATGCAGCTGATGCAGGTGCGTGGGAAAGGGACAATGGCAGGGTGGAGTGATTCGCTCCTGCTTGTGGTGGTGGGGTTGGTAGGGATTACAGTTGTAGTAGTCGTAATAGTAGCGATGATTAGTACATTTCAATAATAATGGCGGTATCGATAGAATAGAACAACCGCATGGAATCGCTGAATCCTGGTGTGTTGCCTGTGGTGCGTGCAGCTGATGATCCCGGCAGAAGCGGCACATGATACCGTGGAAGCGCTGGGGGTTCTGGGGAAACTTCAGTTTAAAGATCTGAATGAGAATGAATCGGCGTTTAAAAGGACATATGCGAGTCAAATTAAACGATGCGATGAAATGTCGCGGCAGCTTCGGTTCATTTCTGAGCATGTGCACAAGGCGGGGTTGCCTGTGGGGAACAGGCTGGGGGATAGGCCGCTGGAGTTTGATCAGCTGGAGATGCGACTGGCAAGATTGGAGCGGGAAATAAGTAATTTGAATGGGAATAGCGATCGGTTGAAGAGGTCTTATAATGAATTGCTGGAGCTGCAGCTGGTGCTGGAGACAGCGTGTGGGTTCTTTGAGGATTCTAGGAACCGTGCCGATGCGATGGATGCGGAGAGAGAAGGTATGTTGTTGATACGTCTTGGTGTTGTTGGTGTAGTATCTTTAATGCAGCATGGCATGATGATGTGCTGTGTGGTGGCGAGGGTGTAATATGCTATTTTTAGGAAACATAAACAAAGTCATTGTATAGTGGGATTGTTTGATTGATGACGATGATGTTTGCGTGATCCCTCGAATTCAGGCGGCGATGATTCTATTGATGACATAGGTGCACCGCTGCTGGAAACCGTGGCACCCTTGAGCGAACAGCCCAAGTCTGTGCAACTGGGATTTATAGCTGGGACGATACCGGTGGATAAGTTGACGCCGTTTGAGAGGCTGCTGTTCAGAGCGACGAGGGGTAATATGTACCTCAGGTCGGTAGCCGTGGGTGCAGTAGACGATCCGGTGACAGGGGAGCGGCAGGAAAAGGCAGTGTATGTGGTTTTCTTTGCGGGTGAGAGGGCAAAGGTGAAAATCATCAAGATTTGTGATGCGTTCTCTGCAAATCGGTATCCATTCCCGGAAGAAGTGGATAAGCAGCATCAAATGAGTTCAGAAGTGACTATTAAATTGAGAGAGCTTCATACGACTTTGGATGCCGGAAATCGGTTGTTGGAGAATGCTTTGAGGGGGGCTGCTGCTGAACTGGATGCGTGGTCAGAGATGGTGTACAAGGAGAAGGGTATTTATCACACATTGAACAAGTTTAGTATTGATGTCACAAGAAAAGTTCTCATGGCTGAAGCATGGGTGCCAGCGGCGAGTCGGCAAGAAGTTCAAAATATATTGCATCAGGCGGCAGCAAAAGCCAACTCGACAGTAGGAACTGTGTTCCAGCCTCTGATTACGTATGAAATGCCTCCTACACATCATGAGACGACCAAATTTCTGTCTGGTTTTCAAGGTATTGTGGATGCCTATGGAATTGCACGGTACAGGGAAGTTAATCCAACAGTGATGACTGTCATCACGTTCCCATTCCTGTTTGCTGTGATGTTTGGTGATATTGGACACGGGATTCTTATGCTCTTGTTTGCATTGGTCCTTGTGTTGTCGGAAAAGAAACTTGAAGGTCAAAAGCTCGGAGATATTATGGGAATGATGTTTGGAGGGCGCTACATCATCTTGTTGATGGCTCTCTTCTCAATATATACTGGTCTGCTGTACAATGAGTTCTTCTCCATGGTTACAACCATCTTTGGACCGTCAAAGTTTGTGTGTGCGGATGACCCGAGCATCACAAATCCAGTAGAAATGGAGTTTAATGAATCTCTGTGTCCGTCAGCCTTTGAACAGGGCCTTGCTATGAAGCAACGTGGATCGCCCTATGTAGTTGGAGTTGATCCAGCATGGCACGGGACAAGAACAGAACTGCCTTATATCAACTCTTTGAAGATGAAAATGTCGATTATATTAGGGGTGACTCAGATGAATCTTGGTATTTTGCATTCGCTTTTGAATCAGCGTTATTTTGGGGATTCCTTGTCCACACTTTGCGAATTCATTCCTCAAATCATCTTTTTGAATGCCTCTTTTGGGTACCTTTGCTTTCTCATCATTCTCAAGTGGATTACGGGATCAACAGCAGATTTGTATCACACCCTCATCTATCTTTACTTGACTCCTGGTGATGTGAATTGCGGTGGTCAATGTCCAGAGAATCAACTGTTTCCGGGGCAGGGATTTTTGCAAGTGTTGTTGCTCCTCGCCATGTTTGTTACTGTTCCCTGGATGTTGCTTCCAAAGCCTTTCATACTGAAGAAGAGACACGAGGAAAGACTGCAATCTAGAAGCGTCAGTTATGGACTTTTATCATCAGAAGATAGAAGTCGCCCTGGAAATGATGACGAAGAGAGCGCACTATTTCTGTCTGGAAATTCAGATAGTGCAGAACCAGAATCGGGAATGGCTAGCCATGAAGAGGAGTTCAACTTTGGGGAAGTATTTGTGCATCAAATGATTCATACGATTGAGTTTGTTCTGGGAGCAGTGTCAAACACAGCTTCGTATCTTCGCTTATGGGCCTTATCTCTGGCCCATTCGCAACTCTCGGCTGTGTTTTATGACCGTGTGCTCATGACTTCTTTGCAAACGGCTAATTCAGCAGCCATTCTGGTTGGCTTTGCTATATTTGCAGCAGCGACAATAGCTGTTCTCATGGTTATGGAATCTCTGTCTGCATTCTTGCATGCCCTGCGTCTTCATTGGGTTGAGTTTCAAAATAAATTCTATCATGGCGATGGGTATCCCTTTGTGCCATTTACGTTTGATAGGGAACAAGAGGAAGAAGCCATGTAACTTGATTTTTTCTAGTGTTACGATTGCAAAACGTGTAATTTTGAATTCAAAGGTTATTGACTTCAAGTACAAAATTATGGTTCTTCAGGTAATGCTTTACCAGAGAGAACATCCTTGCCACTGATTGCCCTGTAGACAAACAACGCTATATCTGGTGAGCCCCAGTATTGAAAATGTGCTCCGATGGCTGCCAAGTACTGATGCTCCAAAGATGCTTCCTGAAGCGAAAAATCTATTCTACCTTGATCTGTTGTGGGTCTTCCGAGCTGACTTGGAATGCTTCCTCCTACTATTCTAGAAATTCGCGATCTGCTAGATTCCTCAGCAGCAGCAGCAGCAGCAGCAAAAGACACTGAAAATGCCTCCCCTTGCTTATCAACCTCCATTCCCTGGACAGAGGAATCCTCCGCGGTCTTGTCCCCCATCTCGTCTTTGCTCTTTCTACCGAATTTGAAGACTTCCGCAACTGAGGTCCCAAATCGAGATGCTGCACTACTAACATTGTCCCCCAACTCCTGGGCAGCAATGTGAATTCTTCTACCTCCTCCCACAAGTTCAATCAGAGCAACCCTTTTCCCTTCCAGAGCCCGCGTAGAATACGCGAGAGGTTCCAATCTATATGCAACAGGATCATAAGGATGAAAAATATTGTATAATCTATTCACTTTCGGTAACCCATCGGGCGAACCAGGAACTGCAGGGTTGCATGTCATCAATGGGGCCGAACATGGAGTTCCCAAACCAACCCCAATAGATTGGTTGATACCTCTTAACGATAGGAAACATCCCAGTGGTGAACCTACAATAAAAAACTGATCTACTTCAAATTTTAAATTTCCAATAGTAACTGCATTTGGTGCCCACACTGGTGCAGCAGTCTCTTTGTCAGTAACCGTGACTGGAGATTTTGACTGCTGGTTGCATAGGATGTCCCAGCAAAGAACACTGCCCAGAGAATGTGCAAAGATGGATACTTTACCCACAAACGACGGATTTCTCTTGATAAATTTGCTATACACAGAATTAAGCGACCTGACCACAGAATCCAAAATGGCACCCCTGTGCAATGGTGTCAAGTAGAACAAGACTTCGACTGCTGTGCTGTGCAGCATATGCCTCAGAGACGGTATTCCGGGAGGCATAAGACTCGCAGCCAAAGAATCCACGTCTAGCGTCAAGTGCTTTCTCCACTGCACCGGTAACACCTCGATCCTCTGTCTCTTGCTATTTTCATCACCCCCCTCAGCTTTAATGCTTGCCATCTCAGCCATCCTGATTGTTTTTTTCATACTAATAACATCTTGCGCAATATTTGCGCCATCTAAATTCTGACCAATTCCATGGACAGCTAAAATCAAAGATGAAGGAACAGGGCATTGCGCCACTTCATCATCTTCCTTCTCCTGAGCACAATTCGCTTCTTTTTGAAGAGCTGCAGGACTATCTGGCTCCTTGTATCCACGTCGTAGAGGAAGCCTCGACTCGCCTCCAGATTTACTCAATCTTTTTTTAATCCAAGCAAATGATGTATCCCATGCTAAATATACCTCATACCCAGAGTAAAAGAGCGCAAACATCCCAATCGACCCCTGGTGCATTGTCAACTCCACCCTAGCAGCAAGCCGCCCATCGTTTTGAGCTTTCAGCAATCCTTTTGATGGATCCCACGCCCTCGATAGAAAAGCTTGCTCTAATCTTTCAGCAATCATTTCTTTCACAGGAACAAAATCTCCCTGTTTCCCCACAAACCATGTACCTCTCATCACTCTATGTTTGGCAGCGGGCCAATAGCAAGGCTTCATCATCCTCTTGCGCATATCCACTTCATACGTCCGTCCCCGCACTTGCACACCAATATCGTCTGTCTCTTGATCTACATCATTCTCCAGCATGAAATCCGCCCAAGAAACAGGACGATCGTCCACCATATCTGCATATTTTTGGGGACTAAGAGGAGGAGTTTCCTCATCAGGCCCTCGTTGCACGGCATCACTCGTTTTCACTTCTCCAGGCCCCACTGCACCAACTTTAGTATTAGGAGACGACACTGCACTTGAAACAATTGATTTCGTTTTTGATGACGACATGGGAGACATTGAGCGCTTCTTGCTATCCCCATATGCCTCTTCTTCCCACCAGGACGCCTCTATCTCATCTCGTTTGGCTCTGCACCACCAAAGAATCTCAGTGTCGACATACATGGTGAGCGATTCAATACAGGTACGCCATCATTTGATTTTTTTTCAATAAATAAATGCAGCATGAAAAAGACCAACCCACCTGAATTCCCTTTCCAGTGCCAGGTTATCAGACTCGCAAAACCTCAACAAACTCCCCCGGTGAGGCACGTCTGGAATAGATTGAATCGCTGCAAGAAAACACCGCATTGTGAGTACTATACCATTGCATCTATCGAATACATGTTAATAGAAAGTATGAAATACGACACTAAACCCCAAATACCTCCCCCCACCCAACGCTGCTCCTTCTTTCCAGCCCAGTCAGTCAAAACCCGTTATTGAACCAGTTGTACTTCCATTCTCAGCACTCTCGTACATTTTGCAGAGTACGGTTCCTTAAAGTAGTACCATCTAACTCTATTTAATGGGAGAAAGTCTTCCCCTAGGAAGGACATTGTCCTTTTTCAACTTTTGGTGATCCAATGATCCACAAACCGCTGTTTAGTTGGTGCTTCGACTTGAAGCAGACAGGTACAAAGTCGCGTATATGATACAATATTCCAACTCTAAAACTTTATTAATGATTTAATTTAATTACTACAACTTGTTTTGATCATGAGAATTTCAACCACCACCCTGCCATAATCAGAGTTCTCTTGCATGACACCATACAGAGAGCTGTACGACTGAAGTGAAACCTTGGGAGTTTGTTTTCATACAGCTGCGTGAACCAAGCAAACGCTTCCGAATTGTTATGGGTGAAATGTACTTGTCTCTTGTCTATTACACAGAACAAAGAAGAAGAGGACCAGTGCCATGATAACTACAAAATGTTGCTGTTGTTGTTAAACATTTCACTTTAAATTGAATCAAATCCTGGACGAACTACACTATTATCCATATCACCAAATATAAACATCACAACTCTTTTAGATGAAAAGCAGAGCAGCAACTGTAAACACAGCGGCAGCCAAGAAGGATGGAACGAATCCAGCAGATGGTGGTGTGGTGACTTGTTGTTTCTCAGATTCTTGCTTCTCGACCTCTGGCTCGGCTGGCTGCTGCTCTGTATTTGCCGCAGCAGCTGCTTTCTGTACTGTGACAATCTTGGTCGCTGATTTACCAACGCCATCGGCAGTCTGGGCTGCCACGGAGCAAGTATACTCGCCTGGAGCCAAGTCCTTGATTTCTGCAGAGGTGGAGCCAGCTGGCACCATGACTGGAACAGAGGCCTTTTGGGCGGCTCCATTGGTCTGGCAGGCCGCCACGAATCCGGTGACTGGTGACGTCTCGTCTCCTTTTGGTAAAGAGAAGACGATTTTGACATTGCTGTCGTCCACAGTGGTCGTCTTGATGGATGGTGCTGCCGGCAGCACTGGCTTTTGGATCTCCTGGTTGGTTGGTGGCACTGTGACAGCTGGCTTCTCGACTGGCTGCACGGGCTTCTTGGTCTCCCCGGCCTCTTCCACTTCCTCGCTTTCGAGGTAGATGGTCTTGGATCCTCCCCTCGTAGGGGTGAAGATTGGTGTTGGGTTTGATGGTGGGGAGTTGATCGCGCGTGGGAGGATTCCATCAGTGGCACCTCGGGCAATCATCATGCACGAGTAGTCAACATCATTCTCCAATCCAAAGATTTCTGCACTGGTATCCGCAACTTCTTCGTACACAAACATTGATGTTCCCATCTCTGGTCTTCCTGGAACAGAGCATTCGATGGCGTATTCTAAAATTTCTGGGGCATTTGCTCCACTTGGTGGAGCCAAAAAGCCGATAACGGCCCCTCGGTCTACCGGGGTAACAGACACAATTCGTGGCCCTTGGGTGAAGAATGGGTCCGGGGCAGCTCTGCTCCCGATAGCCAGGAGCACAAGGGCGAAGGCAATTGTCGATCCTGCAAGGCATGAATGAACTGAAGCTTAAATGACCTCATTGTCGTGATCTGCGATACTACAGAGGGAATCAAAGAGGACTCTGCTAGCCGCTGCTCCCGCTATCTATTAAAATAAAAATAGAGTGAGCGACCTCCTCCAACGAATGGTGGGTGGCTGGGTGGCTGGGTGGTCAGCCCCGTACAGCTTGTGCGCGTACCCTTCATTGTCTATTTCGCAATACGTATACCAGGCTCAACTACAAAACTATATGATAATAAAACATTCGAATTGAAAATTAAGACTATCAATTTCGAGACGTGCTTCTCGGTTTATTGTTGTCCCATTGTTTTGTAGGCCCACCGTGGGGGTTCGACCGTTCGAGGGTTCGATCCAACACGAAAAGAACATGACGATTGAGTACCCCATGGTAATAAGAAAGCACATATATATAGGACACGATCAGTAAGTGTGTGTGTAATATGGTACCTTGCGTGCTTGCACATATATTTCTATATATACTATAAGATGTTTGGATCATCGTACTAGGTGTTTGCAGCATGTTGAGTTTGAGTTGTTTCGAGCATGTTGCGGCCATGTCTTGGGAGAAGCTAATTTGGTTTTGCGGTCTATAAGAACTGCAGCAGTGACGATAATTGAAATTTTGAGACTATTTTACGTGTTTTTGGAGGATACTTGGAAATTTTTGGCCGGAATACTTGGAAACAGTACGAGATGGCCGACTCCCATTCCCCTTCGCAGCCGTCAAGTACGGCCAATCCCGTCGAGATTCCTGAAGTTTCTGAGACTAGAGATCCATCAAAATCTACTACACCAAAGCGAAAATCTGACAAAAGAAAGAAATCCACGGTACGCTGGCGCGATGTTGTCAATAAAGACGTCCTCACGCCGAAGGATAGGTACCCTCTGCTGCACTCCAAGAAGCTCCGTGTCCTTGATTTGGATGATGGGGAGATCCAAAATCTATGCACCACTTTGTATGATGATTATGTGAGTCGTAGCACCATGGTGGACACTCTGCAAGAGCGATGTACCTCCTATGAGAAGCGTATAGGCGACCTCAGGGCCTCTGAGCATTCAAACAAGCATGCCTTGTGTGTGCTAGGAGCACTGGGACAGGCCATTGATCCTTTGCTAGAGTCCTGTGAACTTTGTATGAGCAAAATAGATCACATGTACTCTCGTGTTGCCTCCTACAGCAGAGAAGTGAAGAAGTACGTGGCCCATTTGAGCGCAGGACAAGGTGCTCCCACCCTGGACTTTGAGGAGGCCTTTGGACCTGGGTCGGTTGATGCAGGGCCACAGGATGGCAATCTGAGTGCACTTGCCCTTGCAGCGGATACTGATGACGCCCCTGAATTGTTATTACACGCGAAAGCGCTGCGCACTTCGGCACATGGTGGCACGGGCTCGCAGTTCATCATGCATCTCATCAAGGTAGAAGCTGGTGATGGCACACTTGACAGCCAAGAGCGCCTCGTTGTATCCGGGCTGTACGTTCTACAAATGGAGCTCCGCAGCATGATCGAATATATAAGTAATAAGAAGGTGAGTGACATGAGCAACATGGTCAAAAACGCAAGGTACAGGGTGACTCTGATGAAGGGTGTTCTTTTGGCCAGCTTGGCCCAGAAGCATGGTTCAGCCATTCACAGCTATTTATCGGACAAGTTGCCCGATAACGCCTCTCAGGGAGTCCGATTTATTCATATTAGCGATCTGGAGGGGATAATGGAGAAAATTATTGTGAGCAAGGGGGTTGGTGCCCGCCAGAAGGAGTGTCTAATGTCCCTATGCACATGTCTGCAGCAAAATGGTTTGCAGCAGGAAATGGACCCAGATCGACTGGATATCGAAGGTGACAATGCTGGACCCGGACATTTGAATGATAATATTATATATATTAATGATGAGGTAGATTTCTTTTCCAGGGCTCGCGCCCGAGGTGAGTGATGGAGCATTGATGGAGCATTGTGTCCACCACAGGGTGGCAGGCTGTACAGCCACATGTGGTGGTTGGCAGCTTGGTAGCGTTTCTTCTTCCAGATATTCGGCAAGCATACGTATCAATTATTTTTTATGTTGCAATGATATTTTTTGGGAGATCTGGTTAACTTTGTTATGAGTATATGCGCCTTTTGAGCATGCTTCCTTGATGTAACACTTCCTAGACACCCTGCAAGAAAACCTTGCTAGCCTCTATCACCGAGATGGGGGTCGTGGACTGTCGTCCATACTATTCCTACAGATTTTGATGGACTATATACCTGTATTTAAATCGTTTTAAGAAGCCGCAACTGCCATCATACGTCACTTCTGCTGGGTTGCTTGTGCTGTGCACTTGGCACCAGGGCTATCCAACATTTGCCAGCGGTATAAATCAACATACGCGCAGGTATATTTCAAGAAAGTCACTGGTATCGAATATGCACACCTTTATTAGAATGCAGAAGGTGACATACTGGCATTTCGGGGAAATCAGTGGGTTAGAGACCAACTCTAACCTCAAACAAAAACAAGTTGCTGGAGTTGGCCAAATGAATCAAGTTGCCCCAAATATCACTTGATCTGCATATTAATACTAGACGCGCCCGCAGTACAATTTGAAAAGCATATCAACCCATATGCAATCGCGTTTTCAGCGATTTATAATGCTGCCCAGCCTCAGGACCCGTTGAATGGGAGTCCTTGCTGTGAGGGCGTGTGGTACGATATGGCATTGACACGCCAAGATCTCATACTGCCTGCATTCTGCCCACACGAAACGGTTTTTCAGGCTATAAAAGGTACTTAGAGGAAGCCTCTTGGGTGAAAATATTTGTTTCCCGAAAAATTAAGGGGTTTTGCTTGTTTGGCAACTTGGGCCGATATGACTTGGCAGATACGTTGCGCTCGTTGTCGTGCACGCATTCACGTTTAATGTACATATTTTAGCATCTAATATAGTACATTATATTTGGAATCCCAGGACCACCGAAGAAGTACGAGATTTGGCCACGTTTCGCCGCTCCAGACACAGATGTCTATCTGTCACAGGGTGTAAGGGTATAGGGTTCACATGTGCATGCCAGAAATTTGATGCATAAACCCTGAAACAGGCCTCTAAACCCTGCGCACAGGGTTTACATGCACTCTATATACCCTGTAAAAAGATGTATACCCTGATGACACGCTATTGAAGGCTGGAGCACCGTCTAAACAATCGTTGCAATGGGACCCCGTCGACTTGAAAATTCAAATTGGTCGTAGGGTATATCATCGATGGAGGGTGCTTTCTGGTCACAACATTGGTCCACAATGGAACATAATATACTTAAAATACCAGATAAAATAGAAGAAGGGAAGTAAGACTCGTTTTGAGAGGGAAACATGCTCGCTGAATGCCGAAGTCCAACCTCTGGCCGAAGTTGACAAGGGGACCGGCGGTAACCTCTCGAAGATGCACCCTCCTCGACTCTTGCTATATTCGGAGGATATTTTAAATATATTTACACTCATATAGTATGCGATGGTGGGATGTGACGCGCATACTCGGTGAAATAGCGCAGCTTAACATGCACCTCAGCGACAGGGTCCTTGTTGGTCACTGACATGCTCGGCAGCCCCACTTGTTTGACGTTTTGGGCGCTATCGCTGCCCAATCGTGCACAAATGCAAGGAATAAGGGGTTCTGATAGCAAGCACACGCGCTCTGATGGCCCCACACAGCCGCTTTGGCGATGCACTGTTGGCTAGGGCTGCATCATTCTCTACCTAGACTACCCTGCTCTGGCAGCCCTTGGATCTCAGCCCTGGCTGCCCTCGCCATGCTAAAGTTTCTTTTTCTAAGCTTTTTGAAGTTCCAGTGCGTCATAAAGAGCATGACCATGGCCATAAACGGCTTCTGTGACATCCTGGAGAGCATGGATTTCAAACGCTTGAGAGCCGAGTTGTTCTGCTCTGCTACCTGCGAGTTCAGTCGCTTAAATCGCTCGTTGGTATACCGTTTTATCATATAACCTTGACTGCACGCTTTGTGATTGCTCCAATGAAAGGCATCTACCAGGAACACGGTGTTCATGAAGAACCATGGTGCCCTGTTCAAACAGTAGTCCTGTAAAGCACAGGCAAAGTCGTAGATGACCACCTCAGGCGGCTCTAGAAGGTAGCATGTCATAAAGGTAAACGGATCATTCCTCCCTTCCGAAGATTTGATGATAGAAGTGTAGTACACGAAGCCATGCTCGCAGAGGATAGTGAACAATCCACCCGTCCTTGCCCCTGGCTTGTTGAATGCATGCTTGCAGCCTGCTTTATCCCCTTTTATGTCTGTGACCTCGTCATCATCTTTTTTGATGTCACTTTCATACACTGGACGCTCTCTCAAGCGCGGGAGGCCGCTAAGTACCCCAGAATGCAGGTATGACCCATCTGCCACAGAAATCCTGGTGGGATCCTCCACAGAACTGCCCAGTTCCCTCATCACGTCGTACCCAGGCTCCTTCATATCAAAAGTAAATGCTACTCTTTCTAATAACTCGGTGGTCAGGGGCAGCCAGGCCTCTGGTAGCTCTGCAAATCCGTCTTGCTGGTTCAAAAGGTCAAGCAGGGCACCAAGGACAGGGGAATGCTGGCTGGCTTTTGCAATCGAGCTCCCCGAGACCCTCTTCGATGCCAGACACCCTTGAAGATCATCTAATAGACATCTAGATATATATGATACAACCGGAGAGTCTCCCTGCAAGGAGTAAAGGAAGTTGCTTAAAGCCTGCCGTTTAGGGCTCTTCCAATCCCAATCTTTCCCCTTAGTATAAGCCCATTTTAGGAATGAATCAATCTTCCAGAATGCCGCAAGTTGAATCATATCGCGCAGTTTGTCAAACGAACTATCCTTACTGCCAGGGAATGAGATCCACTTGCTAAAATCCCTGAGCAATCTAGATAGCCTCCTCCTGTTGTGCTTGGTGCGCTGTAGACGAGGCACGACGTTTAGAAAGGCCCTGTCGACCCTTTTATGACGCCTGGGTACCCATTTTTCATCTGTAGAACGGGTAGCAGCTGCCGCAAAGCATGCATTGGACCGTATTGTCATGGAGGTGCCATCCATGATGAGGACCTTTGGACAGTCCTTGCAGTGTGGACACAGAAGCGGGTTCTCGGGCTCCTCAGCTCCTCCAAAATCTTCAAAGCGTGGTTTTAGGCACCTCCCTAGGTTATAGACCGCACTTCGGAACAGAGAAGCACTCATAAATTCGAATTTGCACTCTCCATATTCGACAGCATCAGAGTACTGTTCTCTGAGCCTCTCGCATCGTGATTCAAGAGAAGCGCCTCCTTCAAACACTGATTCTTCTACTGATGACTTAATAAGGTCCAAGTCGATCACCATGGTGCTGGAAACCCTCCACAAGCCGTCATGCACCCCAATATATGGTATGCGGCAACCGACTCTTCGGTTGGGGCAGTCCAGTGCATAAAGGGGCCTCTCGCAGCTGAACTTAAATGGTTTGAGATACACAATAGCATTTCGTCCTTCTGAAACAATCCCAGACTCGCCATACGCCTCGCCACAATGGCAGGAATGCTGGGGGAGTTGAGGGCAGAGCCGATCAATGGGATCATACTGCTGCCCTGCTGGAGACACCCAGGACTCCAAGCCAACCATATCAATTCGCCGAACCTGATCTCTAAGATCATTTGAATATGGAAAAGGAACTGAGACGGCCTTTGGATGGTCGTGGATGTACCGCTCAACCACAGACATGGCTTCATCAACTGGTTTAAACATCTGGATGTCACCCTCCTCACAGTCATCACCATCCGCTGCATTCTGCACCATGTCCTCCTGATCAATACCTAAAATGTGTTGTACATGTTCGCAATTATAGCTTTCATGGAGATCGCAACGCAAACCCCTGCTTGTCTGTTGCCTGACAAACGCTTCCTTATAGTAGTATCCAACAAGGTCGCCATTCCTCAGGGACAGCTTGACGACCCGCGATGCATCCTCGAACTCGACGCTAGATAGCCTTATATAATGTTTCTTCACGTACTGGACATGCACGCAAGCGCCTGTGTCGTGGAACGTGTCACATGTGCATGACAAGCAACCTGGGTGGCCCTGCTCCCCATACACCCTGGCCAACATACCATGATGCAACGTCTCCCCTGCTCCAAATCTTCTGGAATCAGCGCATGCCCAATGTAGAGTACGAGTACGGCCATAGTAGCTGTAGCATAAAGGTGTCACGGGCATATTCCTTAGCAGCTCAACCTCATGCTCATACCACTCTAGAGATCCTGGGGCCCATACCTCTTCGCCATTCCACCTTTTCCTTTTATTCCCCGTACCACCATATAATTTTTGATTTTTTGACTGGCGTCTTTTGATCTCTGGTGCTATATACAAGGGAGTTAGGGGCATTTTCTGGAAGCAGGTCTTCAACTCGGCAGGCCCCAAGAGATTCCTTAATTGCCTCATATTTTCCGCTTCACAAGGATGGATCTTACACAAACTTTTAGATCCTAAAACTGACAAGAATATAGGAAGGTCAAAACTGCGCTCTAGGGCATGCCAGCGGGTCTGCAGGAGCGAATCTTGTTGTTCCAGCCAAGAGCAACTACCTTCTTGTTGGGCTGGTCTCCACGGAACATAATAGAGTCTACGCACTTTGAACGCATACCTAAAGGATCCATACCTGTTACAGATTTATATTGAGACCGAAAAAGGCGCATGAACTCGGCATAGAGCTCTTCCTCACCCTGAAGACATATGTTGGCACTGCAGCAGAACTTCACTGTCCTGTTCGAGCTCATCCACGCCAATATGGCGCAAGAAGCCCCAAGATGCTCCAATAAGTATTTAATGTGACCCCAAATTTTCTCCATCTCCCCATCTAGGGCCGCCGCTTGCCTGCAACCCGACGACCAAATGGGTGATTCCTAACAGTAAGCAAAGTCCGCTGAAGGCTTGAGGAACAGGTTAAGGCCATCGTGTCTTCTTATATCCAAATAAATTCAAAAATGTCGAAGAATAAACGCCGCTATATAGCCTTATACCGGGCTGAGATCGCACCTGTCGAAGCCACTCTCGCTGCCATCGCGGCGGAACGTAGCCCCTCCCGAAGCCATCGGAGCAGCAGGCCGCCTTATTCTCACAGAATGTCTTACAAATATACTAAGTCATTTTTTGACAAGAGCACGATGAGGGTGATGCACCACATAACGCGTAAGCTCCCCAATTAAAAAGGTCGACGGTCTCCCCAGGATTATTACCTTGGGCCTGTGTGACGATTGGAATCGCTCATAAAACTGATGATTACGATGATACAATATTGATAGCTACCAGACACTGTTGGATCCATCTACACAGGCGGTAGCCATCAGATTTTTATTAAATTGGTTACTCTAGCCTCAATCCGGTCCAAGGTACGGTACGCCACCACGAAATTTCGTGTAGTTTAAACTACTCTCTTTCCTGGTGTTGCTGTAATGCTTCCCCCTCGACAATCCAATCTACCGATACTAATACAATGCTGCCGGCGACATTTTTTTCTCTTTATTTTCTCTATATATTGATAGTAAAACAATGGTACAAACAACTGTCGTCATTAGTTGCAATATCATTCTTGCTCAAGAGCGTCAATGGCGGATTCGTTTGCGTCGTGATTAATATACATTGGCGAAATATGCCCCTTGGCATGCTTCAGGCCCGTTTTATCCTTCTCGCCCTCGTCGACCGCCCTCGTCAAAGCGGCTTTCGACTCTGCTATGGGTGCCAGAGGACCATCTGGGGAGTAGTAGCGCCACAGCAGGGTACCCAATCTGAACGTCATTAGAGCTGCCAATGCGTACCAAACGCCCTCTAAACCCAACTCCCAGGGTTCTACAGTTGCCAGCAATGCAATGGCACTTCCAGCAGCCACCGTCATTGCTTTGGCCATCCATTTAAAGTCTCTGGACCCGACCAGAATACCATCCAAGACATAGACCCCGGCATTCACTGGCAGCATGGCAATTGCAATCGGCAGAATCGACAGGATCGCCTGTTCGACATCTGCATCTTCGGTGAATATTTTTGGAATCCAAGGAGACGCAATACCAAAGGTTACTGCCAGCACGACTCCAGACCCAACTCCTAGCTGTATCAAGCGATCCGATACCCTACGAGCCCCAGATGTGTCCAGCTCCACCACAGGACTCTTTTGATCCTCCAAACTGCTCGATTTTCCTTTTCCTAGTTCCACCGCGACTAAACTCTGACCTGATACAGCCAGAGAATCTACCATCATGCTGGTCAGCAACCAAAGCTGCATGACGACTTGATGGGAGGCGATCGAAGTGGACCCCAGCCTGGCAGCAGTGGCTGAGGCCAGCGTCTTGGTCCCCAGAAGCAACATGGTGCGCATCAGCACCGCCCCTCCGGCTTTAAAGAATGGCCTAAACGATACCAACAAGTCAGACAAGGATTCCGAAGCCAATGCGGCTATTTGTTTCGGAGCTTCCGACCCCCCAAGCATATCTCTCCTCTTCCACAAGAAGAACAAATAACTACCGGCTGCAGTCCATTCAGCCACCGTTGTTGCCGTCGCAGCCCCCTTCACACCCAGCCCCAGTCCAAGAATCAACACTATATCCAGCCCTAGATTTATCATATTCGCCATCATCGTTATACCCAACGGCGTCTTCATATCTTGCAGCCCTCCAAACACCCCTTGCCCCACGGTGGTAATCATGACTGCAGGCGCTGCACACGCGCGTACATGCAAAAACTGCTTTGCCAATTCATACGTCACCGGATGCCCAACGGGATCCGCACCCATCACCATCAACGCCTGATCACTAAGACTCAACAGCCCCACCGCCAGCAGACTCCCAGACACACTCGCCACAGTCAGAGCTTGCAGCGTCACCAGACCAGCCTTGGCATGGTTCTTCGAAGACCGAGCCCTCGCCACCATCGGCGTCGTCGCTGTCCCCAGAAAATTAAACACTAGAAAAGAAAAGGTAAATAACCCCGAATTTATCCCCAACGCCGCCAGCGCCTCCGGCCCGGCATGCCCCACAAACGCAGTGTCAACCACCTGCAACAGCGGATCCGCTGCCAACGCCAGGGCAGCGGGCACAGCCAACGAGAATATAGCTTTATCATCTTGATGCCACCCTGGCATCACAATTCTCATTGATTCGTTGCTTTCTGTTCCCCTGAAACGTCCCTCCGCTTCACACTCCATCCCGCTCGTCTTCTTTCCGTTGCCACTGCTCTCTGTCGTCCTTTCTCCTAACAGACCGTTTTCATTCTCTCGAGCAACCTGTCCACCTCTCGCCCCAAGCCCCCGTCCACCATACCCCTCTCTTTTCCCATTAGTACACTTTATAATCAACACTCTTCCCCTTCCGACGCCACCAGACCTCCGACGACAGAATTCTAATTGAAATTGTTTTCCACCACACAGGTTCCCGTTCATTGTGACGCCCCTACACAGACGACTCCTACCATAACAATCCAGTACGGCACATCCTCTCCTCTCATAATAACTAGCCGTCATCTTTCCATTACTCTTTACTGCACATTCTTTTGCTCCTTCACCACCACGACAGATTCCTCCATGACGATGCCAGTTCATACGTTATTACAACTACCACAGTGCATCCAATACAGACCAAATTCACAATCTTATACAATCATATTTTCTTTATTTTTATTCAACAATCAGTTTTTGTATCTGATCTCTGGCCTGTCCAAAGTCAGTGGATGCGAGCAGTTCAATTTTTCAACAAATCCAAGAGATTTCCCTG
This sequence comes from Picochlorum sp. 'soloecismus', assembly GCA_002818215.1. Lineage (NCBI taxonomy): Eukaryota > Viridiplantae > Chlorophyta > Trebouxiophyceae > Picochlorum > Picochlorum sp. 'soloecismus'. Next base: position 156,192 of record PJAJ01000024.1, on the reverse strand, counting down.
GGATTCGACCTGCCCTGACTCGCTCTTTTATTCTTCTTTAAATTTCTGGTAGAATCAGAGTATCCATTATTTGGGAGGATTGTCCATAGGGTATAGCTGCAGATTGGTTTACACCATACTACTAGCAAGTAGTACAACGCACACTCTTGTAATTTGTGTGTTATTGCAGTAAACTGATTCTACGAGTGACAGCAAGATTGAGAAGAAGAAGCGGGAGGGTTACAATATTTGTTAGATATCTACAAGAATAAAGGTTCAAGATGGTGAGCACTTGGAGCGTCAAGCCAGGTCGATCTCTGTGTGGTAGTCGTAGGACTTGTGCGCGGGTGGTGAAGGGATATTATATGCAGTATCCATGTCTGGAGTATAGTAAAATGTTTTATTATTTAAATAATAGAGGGATGAAATACAATTTCAGAAAAGACCGTAGAAAGAGCGTGCTGGTGAAGGCAAGGTTCTGGGGAGGGGGTGGTGCAACGGGGGGTGGTGACTGGGAGAAGAAGCTAAAGACTCTGGCTGAGCAGTATGGTGACTCGGGAAGGAGTAAGAGTAGGAAAGAGGTTCTAGTCGAATATGTGAATGGTCTGTGGCCGGACTGGGAGAGGGTGGCGGAGGAGTTTGAACTGCCTTCGTCCTCCATGGTGGCAATCAGACAGACTGTGAATAATCTAATCGGGACGCTGCCTCCTCAGTACTTTGAGATTACGATATCATCGAGGGAAGAGAATTTGGCTCAGCTGATGTATAGTGTGCTGATGACGGGGTACATGTTTTGTAATGCATTTCACCGGTTGGAATTGTCAAAGAGGTTGGACCTGGCGTCTCCCAGGGGTGGTTCGTATGTGCCTGCTTCTCTGTCCTCTGGGAGGAGGGCGTTCATGCCAGATGTGACGAGTGTGGTGAAGAAGAGAGAACAAGATTGTTGGACAGACTCACAAGATACTAGTAATCAGAGTAACAAAGAAGAAGAAGAGGAGGAGGAGGAGGAAGAGGAAGAACAGGTGGACTATGTAGGACAGGATGTGGGGGTGTTTGCTGCCGGGACTCAAAAAGTAGATGTATCTGGGGAGGTGTTGCGGTGGCATTATGAACATGGAGTGCAGCAGCTGTCTGCAGCTGAGTATATTGAACAGCTGGAAGAAGAGGTGGCAGCATTGAGGAGAGAGGTGGCACTGTCCCAGGAAAAGAATGCAGCTGTTCCCCAAGTTGGCAAGTTTGATATTGGAGACTCGGATCCTGCTTCTGTCGTTGAGCGAGAGGCCATGGAGAGCGAAATACTTGCCTACTTGAAGACGTTGAGCAGCGATACCGTGTCCGAGCTGACTGAATGTGCAACGGCAGATGTGATGGAGGCTATGAATGCCTTGGTGGAACGATTGATTGGAAGAGAAGATAAAAGTGGTGTTTGGAACAGTAATAAATCAGAGTGTACGTCGACAGAGCTTGCTCAAATCCTTTGCTGGCTGATGGCTGTTGGTCATCGATTAAGGGACATGGAGATACGACTGTCCTTGACAACCAGCCTGCAAGCTATACCTGGCATCACATATGGTCCAGATGATGGCGCAGAGGAGTATCCCTCCTCTTCTATTCCAAAATTACCACCTGGAAAATGATTGTAGTTGTAGAAAGAAGCATGTCTATAGTATCAATGTGTGTATTAAGAAGCAGATTTTGTTTGTTTTGTTTTGTACAATAATAATACGATGGATAATTTCGTGTATCACTAATCTATCTTCTGTAATATAGATACCAGACAATCTATCAGTCAGTCATTCTATCTAGAAAAGTAGATGATCCACGGTCAGATTTGGGTAATAATCATCGGGATAACTTAGAACTGGGTACGTGCCCATCACATCATTTAGATGAGGTTTATGAACCTCGAGTTTACAAGGCATTAACACCTGTGCGTATGAGTGATTTTATAATTTGGGTAAATTTTCATTCTGTGATCTTGCATTCTCTTTTTCATCTGTGTACTCTACACAGATAGATTATTGAAAATCTTTCGTTTAGAGTTGATGCGATTCTGTTTGTCCCGCCACGCGAACGGAATGGGAAACCTTGGCAGCCTTGGGCCTCGCCATCATCAAAATCGCAGCGTAGTGACCATGGCTGCCACAGATTGGAGCGGTACAAATGTCAGAAAGAGCTTTATTGACTTTTTCAAGGAGAAGGAGCACGTGAATTGGCCGAGTTCCAGTGTTGTGCCGGTAAATGATCCAACGCTGTTGTTTGCTAACGCGGGTAAGTGATGGATTAATCAAAGGGACAAACGATTATGTATCTTCCAGAAACTTTGATTTAATGTTATAAAATTGGGTAATGGGGAGTTGTGCCTGGGGATCAGGGCTTTGTAGAAGCACATGAAGGAACGAAGAGGTGGGCCACCAGTCTGCAGCCCAAGACGGCTCTTCCTGGTAGATTGAAAGAAACAATGCTGTGGTTTTGAGGATGGGGAATTGTATTGGATATTTTTGTGGCGTGGGTACTTGTACTGTTCGTAATATTTTGTCAAAATCATTGGTTGCGTTGCAGGGATGAACCAGTACAAGCCAATTTTCCTGGGTACAGTTGATCCAAACAGTGACATGGCAAAATTGAGAAGGGCATGCAACACCCAGAAATGTATTCGTGCGGGAGGAAAGCACAATGACTTGGATGATGTGGGTAAAGACACGTATCATCACACGTTTTTTGAAATGATGGGCAATTGGTCTTTTGGGGACTACTTCAAAGAGGAAGCAATCAGCATGGCCTGGGAACTGCTGACCACCGTGTATAAGCTTCCAAAGGAACAACTGTATGCATCTTACTTTGGTGGTGATGAGAAACTGGGGCTTCCAGCTGATGAAGAGTCGAAAAATATTTGGCTCAAATTTTTGCCACCGCATATGGTTCTTCCCTTTGGGGCAAAAGACAATTTCTGGGAGATGGGTGAACAGGGCCCATGTGGACCGAGTTCTGAAATCCATTTTGATAGAATTGGTGGCAGAGAAGTGGCGGATTTGGTGAATATGGATGATCCTAATGTGATTGAGATTTGGAATATTGTCTTTATTCAGTTCAACAGGGAAAGTGATGGAAATCTTAAATCTCTGCCATTGAAGCATGTCGACACAGGTGCTGGACTGGAGCGTGTGACGAGTATTCTACAGGGTAAGAAGAGCAACTATGCCACAGATTTGTTCACGCCCATCTTTGAAGCCATTCAAAAAGCCACAGGCCACCCTGAGCCATATACGGACAGAGTGGGTAAGGATGACATTGGGAATAAGGATATGGCTTATAGAGTTGTGGCAGATCACATTAGGACCCTTTGTTTTGCCATTGCTGACGGTGCTAGACCAGGAAACGAAGGAAGAGAGTACGTGTTACGACGTGTCCTTCGCAGAGGTGTCAGATATGGGCGTCAGACTCTGGGTGGACCTGAGGGATTCTTTTCCTCTCTGGTGGATTCTGTTGTGGACAGCCTAGGCGAGGCGTATCCTGAGCTTGTAAAGAATAAGGAAAACATCAAGAATGTGATTCGGGATGAGGAATCTTCGTTCTCAAAAACATTGGTCAGAGGGCTCGAGCAGTTCAAAAAGGCGGCTGACGGAGCAAAAGACAATTTGATCAGTGGAAACGATGCCTTTGTCCTTTGGGACACATTTGGATTCCCTCCTGATTTAACTCAGTTAATGGCAGAGGAAGCAGGCATGACTGTCGACATGCAAGGATTCGAAGCAGCATTAGAGAGAGCCAAGGAGATTAGTAGGCAAGGAGCCAAGAAGGGGGGTGCTGCTGCGTTAAAGTTTGAAGCCGAGGCAACTGCTTGGCTTTCTTCCAACAACATCCCATATACAGAGGATGGGTATAAATATGCAGAAAATGTGATTGATAGCGCAGTTCAAGCAATTTTGACCAAGGATGGCTTTGTCGACAACACAAATGATCTACCAGAAGGAGAACATGTTGGCATTGTTCTAGATAAAACCCCGTTCTACGCAGAAGCCGGTGGGCAAGTGGCAGATACTGGATTTTTGATACTTCAAGATGGTTCATCTTTGGACATTAAGGATGCCGTCTTTGCTGCTGGCTATGTATTGCATCATACCAATGTGACTGCATCTCCAATCTCTGTCGGGGATATGGTTAACGCCTCTGTAGACTACGAACGTAGAAATCGTATCGCACCAAATCATACGTTCACTCATATATTGAACTATGCCCTGCGTAAAGTTCTCGGTGAGCATGTTGATCAAAGAGGCTCAATTGTTTTGCCAGACAAGCTTCGGTTTGATTTCACAAACAATGGTACGTACTCAGTGGCTTTATTCCCTTCCTAACTAAAGTAGTTACGATTGAACTTTGATTTCTTATAAATACATTGATTCTCCTTCAGGTGGTGTCTCTCCCGAGAAGCTCGCTGAGATTGAGGCAATCTGCTCCGAATTCATTTCTTCCCCTCGAGATGTATTTTCTCAAGAGGTTCCATTGGCAAAGGCCAAAGATATTCAGAATCTCAGGGCTGTGTTTGGAGAGTTATACCCAGATCCTGTACGCGTCGTATCTGTAGGAAAGCCTGTAGATGATTTGCTGGCTGGAGATGCAGACAACTCTGCGTATGCAATAGAATTCTGTGGAGGTACCCATCTTTCCAACACAGCACAGGCACAAGAATTCGCGCTCGTTTCAGAGGAAGGAATTGCAAAAGGTGTAAGAAGAATTGTGGCTGTGACTGGAGAAGATGCCAAGAAGGCAGCCGCGGAAGCTGACGAGTTGGAAAAGCGTGTCAACGATGCCCTAGCTCTCCCTCCATCTGAAATTGGTAATCTGGGATCGGAACTGAAGATTGCTATCGACCAATCCGTCATTTCGGCATCCAGAAAATCTTCTCTTCGGAAGAAGCAAGAAGCACTTATTAAAATGGTTTTGGAAGAGCAGAAAAGGGTTGCTGCAGAGAATAAGGCTAAAGCAGTAGAGATCACTCTTGCAGCAGCAGATGAAGCAGCCAATGCCAACAAGAAATTTTTGGTCATGAAAGTCCCAGATATTGGGCTGGATGCTAAAGCCCTTCAAGAAGCTGCAAATAAAATTCAGAAGAAACACCCGTCATTGGCAGTGATGTTCTTTGCACAAGGTCCTGACAAGGGTCTTGCATTTGCAGCCGTTCCCAAGGATTTGTCCACCGATCTTCCAGCTGGAGCATGGGTCAAGGGCGCTTTGGAGACTATGGGAGGAAAAGGTGGAGGTAAACCCACCTCGGCACAGGGCATGGGTCCCAATGTAGAGGCCATTCCTGATGCAATGGATGTAGCGGAGAAATTTGCAAGTACCAAACTCTAGCCTGAATGAAGACTTTTTTTTCTTTTGTCCTTGTCGGCATCTGAGTAATTATGTAAAATGCTACATAAAACTGACAATCTCATGCAACTTTAAAGCGAGTATGAGGAAATCATCCGACAGTTCAAGATGAGATGCCTTTCACTAGCCTGGACAGTGCCTCTTGTGAAGACCGTTCGCAGGCAGAAAGATATAGCTGCCGTGGAACCCCTTTGATCTATATTTTAATATTTCAATTTTCCATTTGCCACTTTTTAGATCAATTAAAAGGAAATATAGACTAAAATGTCGTCTTGTATCCCAAAGCCGTCGATGGATGAAGCAGATCCAACTGCAATCGAAGGACCTTTTGCTCAAAGTCAATAACTCGTGGCATTGGATCCCAAAGCAGTTACTAAATGAATGAAATGTATAACAAAAGAGTTATTCTTTCCAGCATATGCCTGGTATTCGCGTCACTTTTCCTGCTGGTGTGTTGCGTTTGCCACGTCGCCTCAGAGACTGTGCAACAACTAAACTAAGCATCGCGATCTTTGGTTCATGCAGGACGCCAATAGTGCTTTTAATACAATATTTAGATCATATTATAGCGATAGGCATGAACAGTGGGAGGATCCGGCGCTTCATACGGTCCCCCGACAAACAAGGTCCTTGTTGCAGGTTGACGACGGGGGAAATTTCACTAATCTGCTGCCTGATCCAATAAGCGAGCCACCAGAATGCGAGTTCGATGGCACAGTTCCAAGTTTAGTTAGCGTACAAACGTGGAGAAGCAAGAAGCAACGGCCTAGAGAGAGTATAACACTGATGACCCAGCTCTCTGAAGACAGGTGAGCATTTGATGATGAGAAGATAGAAGGCGTGGAATGTAGATAGAACCCCAGAGGTGCATTTTCTAACAATATTTATATGTTTGCTGCAGACTCAACATGTTGGAGAACCAATGTCGCACATGGAGAGATCCTCTGGTGGCAGTGGTGTACATCCCTTTGTACAAACGGAGTATAACAGATGACACCATTATACCTACCTACAAAAATACAACTTTAGAAGATGTGATAAAAGGAGTTGATTCTTTTCATCAATTTATAGATAAAACTGCTTCCTGTGTGCTACAATTAGAATTGGTGGGCCAGTTTCTGGATCCTCTGGATCCAGAAGAATATCCCATCAATGCCCTGAGAAACAGGGCAATCAAGATGGCAAAGACCGAGTTGGTCTTTATGCTTGATGTAGACTTTGTAGCCAGTGCGGATTTGGGTCTGGAACCTCCTGGGTATCGAGATCCAGTTGTTTATAATCAAATGCTTGAACTCACTGCAGAAAAGAAGGCACTCGTCTTGCCTGCATTCGAAATCATGAAACGAAAGCAAGACTTAGTCCTGGGACAAAATTTTGCGAGAAATATGGCTGTTTCTGGAAAGAGCACTATGAGAGAGAACTATCTATCAGGAAAGATTGACGCTTTCAATGGTGAAGATGCACCTTGGGGGCATGGTCCAACCAATACATCCAAATGGATCAATATTGACTCTTCAATAACATATAGGGCATTCTATGAGCCAAAATATGAGCCATTCTTGGTGTTGAATAAGAAGGTCTTGCCGTGGTGCGATGAGAGATTTGTAGGATACGGCGGGAACAAAATTGCCTTTATAAACCAGCTGAAAGGCATTGGGTTTACATTCCATGTCCATCCATTTGGATACGTTATTCATGTACCACACGTGAAGACAAAAGCGTCTACAACATTTGTACAAGCTAAAAGAAGAGGTGAAAGCGATATGGACAATTTACGCTCATTGGTAGAGACGGAAGTTGCTGCTGGAATCTTTGTACCTCACACACGATTTTGCCCGTACAGCCAACCTGAGGAAACTCAGTCAGGGGACTCACTACAAAGGCCTCTATGAATATTACACTATCAGTATTCGCTACATTCATGATATGCTAGAGAAATGATGAATTATCACCTAATTTAATCAAATTCTTGGGTAATTGAAATGTTATTATGTATCCTCCACCCGACACCAATGGTGGGACAGGCGTAATCACGACCATGTTGTTCGCACTCAGATCTCCTGGCTGGTGCCAAATCGGCGTCTGGTCATCGAACGATACTTCATCATACTCTGGATTCCAGTTCCAGTTGCTGACAAGAATTGGATCATCCATGCACTTATCCGAAGCATGCACCATTCTTGGCAATCCATTTCCATCATGCAATATTGTTGTACACTGAGCATAATCTTCTTCATACGCCTTAGATGCATGCACAGCAACTCGTTCTCTTATTATCACACTCAACTCACTTATTGTTTTTTCATGTGCATCCGAGGCCCACATTAACCCAAGAGGAATGGTACCCAGGCAGTTACCCCACGAATCCTCTGAGAGCCGAGGAGAGCACCGCTTCCGCTCATTTGCAGATAACAGAAGCATCCTGGGTTTTTTGGAGCAACCCCGCGCAATAATCTGCCAAATACGAGCACATATAATATCATTATCAGATATCCAGGATACAGGGCACCTATTGTCCGCTTGTGCATCTTGCATAGCCTTTTGTTTAAACGCATCCAGTCTGGACCTGTGAAGATGGCATGCATACATGCCTTTCCACAGAATTCTTTTCAGATTCATCATATTTCGCGACACTATTGGCCCTCGAATCGACTCTATAGTATACGAGATGTACCTCTCATCCCTTTTCCTACTCTCGACCCCATTGCTCATTTCTTTCTTAATCAACAATTTCCTCGTCCTGTCCATCATCTCTCCACTCACTGTGCTCGCCACATCCCTAAATTCCTCGATACTCGGCATCAAGCCCACAATGGGCGACATCAATTCATTTTTCGGCTGTCTCCCTTTAACACTTGCGTACAATTTACTATACTCCCTCGACCAGGTCTTCATCAACCCTTTCAGAGGCGCAAGATCTGTAACCACATGAGGCACCGCAACCACCAGACTCATGCTCCCATCCGCAAGCTTGGTCACGCATACACGCAGCAAATGTTCTCTATTATAGCACGTATCATACGGAGACGGCAGAGGAGGGTACAATTCCTCCATCGCCGGCAGTTGAAACTCGGTCTTTATACCCAGAGGGGGCCACGAAAATTCCTTCATTTGAACAGGCAGCACATCCGAAAGTTCCATATCAGACTCCTTTTCGACCCACACGACCCCCTGTTTGCTCAACACTATACACATCGAACCGTCATGTGTATGACTAAAGCTAGATGATCGATCAATTGAAGACGAAGACGACAGAGACGTCCTATCCACTCCATGCCGCCTCACAACTGACCTCTCCTCTTCAGGCACGGGCATAGCACCACTGCTCTGGTACTGACTGCCGTGCTCGTGACCATGCTGTTGATTACTTTCATCGAAGCATGTCCCTACACAATGTTCCACATGACCGGCCAGATAGGGATACCGTCTAAGAGCAGCCCCTAGAGTCCTTTCGAGCACTTCCACGTCCAGTGCATTTCCGAACATGAACGCCAGCACCAGCACCTGCAAAGCACCCAGGGAGAGAATACCTTGAGCAATAAACAACAACAAAAAAATCTTTCCATCACACGCATTTCTTCAGGGTTTGTGCTCGTACCGAATTCGGCGCCGTAACATAGTCTGTCGCTGCCAGGGGAACATGGGAGAATTCCGAGACGTCCGCCAGGTCCCTTCTACCGTGAATGATATCTTCCCGAATCGTTCGAGTCAATTTTTTCTTCTTTAATAATCCCATGATGGACATATCGAACACTCTAAACGCCTTACACTCTGCGCCGCAAGCGACCTACAGTGCAGTCGCTGCTGACCTTCACCGTTGCCTTTACTCGCGACAAGATGACATTCTTCACCGATGCATTTTATATATGTGATTGAAAATACAGATGCCATTTCAATTTGTAAATGTCTGAGTGGGTTCATTCCTTGCAGCTTACAAGCCCTTGCAGTGGCTTCATTTTTTGGTGCCTTCCGTTCACCCCCGTGCACGTGACCCTTTCTCCCTTGTACCAGATGTGGCCCATGGGCGACCACCGCCGTACGTCTCGAAACGACGTGAACGATCCTCGGTCGCGGGCACCGTAGTACAGGTCTGAACTAATGTAGCGTCCATCAAAGGCTGTGGTTGATGGGGGCACCTCTAGTGTAACAAAAATGAAATGAAAAATGAAATGACTATACACGCACTGATGCACATCGACCAGTGCTCTGCATTGCAATGGGAATTGGGCCTCGTGTGATCGTTCTTCAAGGGCAAGGAGGACCTCATTCCTGGTGACGACGTTGGCAAAAATTCAAATCCAAATCCAAATTTGCAATGTGTTGGCCTCCGAATTTCCCTCGTACTTCTAGCAGGCCTTAAAGCTTTACAGGCCTGTGTACATGCATGGAGAGGGCAACGCTAGCGCTAGCGCTAGCGCTGGAGTGGTGGAATAAAGCGGACGTTTCAAAAAAAAATTCGGATGGGATTTACGTATTTCGACCACCGATAATTGATGGAGGCATGGCTACGATGGAGATGAAAATCAGGTTACTGGGTTTGCGTACAGGTGTCACGGTCCTTTTGCTATTGGGCCATCTTTTGACTTGTTCTATGATCACTTGGAGCAGATGACTGCAGTGCCCATGATCATTCGAGCACATTCGTAAGACCTCGAGAAATTGTGGACTGTGATCACCTCGATATCTTTCGCCCCAGGCTATAGTGGAGGAAACGCTGGTAACGCCTGGAATTCCAGGCTTCGAAGCTCACAGTCACAGGACCTGCCTCACTCGAAACACACAAGAATCCCTGGAAACCGAAGAGCATAGGACGTAGGTCAAAGAGAGACTATTGTTCTGAATCGAGTCATGGGATGAAAACAGTTTAACTGTATTGTCGATTTGAAGTGCACGTGTAACACGTGTTACATTCTTTACAGAATATTCTTTGCCAATCAATTGGTTTGCAAGCCACCTGAAATCACACAATCACACACCCTGTGCGTGACAATCGCATTTGTGCATAGACGACGGCAATCTGATCCAACATCATTTGGATACATTTCTTACTATTATACATGATTTGCTATCATGGAAGCTGAAGACTTCGGGGACGTAGTGTACGTTGCAAAAAGTAAACTTGGTTGTGTGCATGACCAGAAGTTACAGTTCAATCTTGGGCAATTGCCGAGATGGTACATCTATTTTTATTCATTTAAATTTCTAATAAATACAGATTTGATGGAGACGATTTTGAGGAAGAAGAGGGAGCTCCGGAGCCACAATGGGGAGAAGATGACGACGACGACGACCAAGAGATGGAAGTCGACTTGGAGACGGCAGGGGCAGGTGAGATGTTTCATAATATTATTGATCAAAATTATTAATTAGTTCGAAGTATGAAGCGATTGGCAAAGTCGCCATCATTTCCTGTGACTTCAGTCTGTGTGCTGATCGCTGCCTGGTTGTGTCTTTGTGTGCAGACGTTGACGTATTGACCGACGCTGACCACGGAGCGAGCGGAAACGGTGTGAGAATAACGACACGGTATCTGACAAAATATGAAAAAGCTCGAGTCCTGGGCACTCGCGCGCTGCAGCTTAGCATGAATGCACCTCCAATGGTGGAAGTAGAAGGTGAGACGGATCCATTAGAAATAGCATACAAAGAACTTCGCCAGAAGAAGATTCCATTCATTATTCGACGGTATTTGCCAGATAAAAGCTATGAGGACTGGAAATTAGAAGAATTGATTCTGCATGAGAGATCATGATGCGGTTGTGTGTAAGGAAAAAGCCTCTTATCACATGGTGACATAGTATGAACATTATGCCATGAAAACTAGCGAGACGATGTATAGAGGATCTTCATGGAAGCAATTTCATGTTTCAAATCCTCGATGGATGCATTCCTGGCTTGCAAGTCGGACCTGAATGGCACAAAACACACACCATGAGCTTACTGACCAAATCCAATCACTGAGTACAGCGGGTTACCCACACACACAAAAGTAGCCATATGATACATTCGAGATGTGGAAATCTTGTCTTAGTATAACGCACTCGAACTTTTCTGATAAAGCTGAGACTTCTTCCGTTACTTTTGTATAGGCATCCTTGTACTTCTTTGCTTCCAACTCTGCTTGCCCCACACGGACTTGCACTGCAGCAACCTCTTTACCAATATCATCCAAAATTCCTGCAAGTCTTGAAACAGAATCTTGTATGTTGTCTGGAATACCATTATGGGGCTGCAGCAGAGTCACTTAATTTCATTAGTCACCATCATTACTGTATTGATCTCTTCAACAGACATACATATACCATGTACCTGTGGTGTCACTTCTGGTGACAGGCCACCAGAGCTTTTGACCACTTTGATCGCATCCGCGGCTTCATCTCGCACGGTCTTTAATAGATTACGAGCTTCTCGTATTTCTCTCAACTCGGCACTAAGAGCCTGCATCTCTTCGTTTAACATTTGCTCTTCTGCCACGGCCGAGCCTGGATCTTGAAGCCAGTATTCCATGTGGCCCTCTCTGTTGTGACGCCTTCGCAGCTTCTCTCCTTCCGGAGACACGACCTGATCAGACAAATGCTTCAGCAAATGATCCAGTAGACCAGTGTCTCCAATAACTTTTCTAGCCTCCTCGCGCAAAATTGGCCGTAGAATAGCCTTGTGAGGTCCATTGGCTTCAAGCTCTCGAAGTATTATCACCAGTGATGCCTGAGCAGAGTCATACCTTTCTGCAGTCCATCGCCCATAACGAGACTTTGGAGGACCTTTGGATCCAGAGGCTATTGTTTTCGGTTCTTCGTACCCCACTGATGCGATATTTGTGCTCTTTACACTTCGTCCACTCTGCATTGATGGATGTAAATAGTTGTTAACATTTTCCATGATACATGACACAGTTTCTCCATTTATCCATTTTCTCTTTTATTTATCTACACTAGATATATTATTATAGAATGCCAACCATCTCACCTTTGTTTTTATCGGAGTGCTTGCCTCTGGAGAATACTGCTCTTGATCAGATTTCCTTCTCCTTTTTGCAGCAGTCCTCTGTGGCCTTGACGACTCTTTCTTCTCCCGAACAGACTTTGTTGTTGGACCTTTCAAATTTTTAGGCTCTATTTTACGATCCACCAGTACATATTCCCGTTCGTTCGTATTCACCAGATCTTCTTTCCCTTCCAGAGGCACAACTCGCCTGCAGCACATCAGTCATATTTTAGAAAAGTATTAGTATCTCTGCGATTCCTATTGTTCCGCTGCCTTTCCCTGCTATTCTTATTTTAAAAAACCATGTTCATGTCTAGTGAATTGAGCTAAAAATAACGCACCCTTCTTCCGGCACATACTTTCGAGAGCACAGGAACACATCTTTGCCCTTTCTCTTCTCATGCAGTCCGTGGGGTACGAGAACATCGCACCTCCCGCATATGGACTCTATTGGATGCACGGCCACTTCATCTGTCGCAAATATTTCATTTTCAAATATTGGCAGGGGCGCATCCACTTCCAGCTCTTCAGGCCTGTAGTACCATCCGAGAGCAGCCATTTTCACCATGTCACCTTGCCCACCATCCTCACTTGGCGCACCCATTGGACCAGGAACATCCATCAACTCTTGTATTTGAGCTACATAAGGTGGCATATTCTTCTCCGCAGGTTGAAGGTACACATAATCCCCTGTGCATGAATACATGGACATTCATGAGACAGAAATCAAGGCATGTTTCTCTCTGTGCAAGCATACACACAAAAGCACAAGGGAGCTCAACGCATATGAGTGTACCTCGTGTGCATCAATCTATGCATGAACACTATGTATGAATATATTTGATGCATACTCTACCCAGACAGCTCTACATCTAAACGAAACCGCACCTATACCTATAGTCAAACCTCCCAGGGACACCCCACTGTAGCACACGGCTTCGATCCCACCGAGCACTCGACGCGTGCACCCGGGCCCACGCCACTCGGCCATCTTCGACACCACCTCCGCCCCGCCCTGTCCCGGGCCTTTCTTTACTTGTTGGCCATCTTCTTGGCTCAAACTCGCTGTTTTCTCTTCATCGAGCAATGCCGCGGCAGCCAGTAAGGGCTCTGCCCCTTGAAGTCCACCCTCGTGTTCCTCTGTATTCACACCTTCTGCCATACTCGTTTCCCCTTTTCTGGCCCAATTATGTCCCAATATCGAGCTATTTCCTTTTTTGATGTCTAATACCGCAAGACAAGACGCTTTCCCTCCGCGTGTCACCCCTTTCCTTGCCTGTGCTTCCGTCCGTCTACCGCAGGCTTTCAGCTCCGGTCAGATGGGTCCCCTACACTCCACAGTCCACGAAACTCGACCTGGTAATTGTAAAAAGAGTAGACTTTGAACCGGAATTAGGCGCAAATGTTTTCATGACAAGCGTTTTATCTCAATTCTGTCTTCGATGGTTCCTATGGTTTACATTGCGGTGGCCGAGGTCTTGTCACAGGCCATTCATTTGACTTTTGAAAGACCATCCCACTGGATGGTCCTTTTGAAAGGACATGGATGACCATGAAGTCATGCACACTTGTGCAGCTTCATTAAGAGCACACCGTCGCTTCTACGCATTTCATGAATATATTTTGTGGCACAACGCAGCATGGTTATATTCGTGCTCTGGCCTAACTGTCATAATGGATGTATCAGTGAGATTCAAACATTCCATAACTGCTGTTTGAACTGCTACTGTAGTTTTTGTTTATGCTATACAATTGTAAGTGTACAAATATGTCGATGAATATATGCATGCATATATCTATAACACTGCTATTCCAAATAGTCTTGGTCAACATGCGGTCTATGAAACCCGGGTATATCCGGCCATGGCCGCATTGGAATGGCTTGAGCCAGCAAGCATGCAAGGAGGCGTACAACAACGGTTTGACCAAATCGCCGGGATTCGAGAGGCTGGTCAACCCTGATGAAAGTATGGAGACCGGTGCAACAGTAAAAGTAAGATGATAAAAATAATTGAATTGAATATATATACCATATTATCTTGGTAAATGAGATGGGGCTACGGTATTTGCCACGAGACTCAAGCAGTTGCGGTTGTGCAATTGACAAAAAGTTTGTTAAAGTTTCATTGATTGACGCGATAATTGGCAGTTTCGGGACAGGGGTCCTATTTTATGCAGGGTATATTATTTATCGCTAAATAAACAAATCTTACAGAATCGCAGGATAACATACATGTCGAGATGAAAGTGCTTCATGCCCAAAAAGGCAGAGGGTTGAACCAGCTGCACAGTGTGCTTTTTTTTAAGGTTCATTGCAGTACTGACCATCGTGTGTCTCGTCATATCACTATGTAAAGAAGAGATCAAGATGATACAGTGTGGTCCAAGGCTGGTTGTTATTGGTTCTCAGAAAGGTGGGACGACAGCATTAGCAGCATACATAAAGGGTCTGCCATGGATAGGGTTGGGATGGAAGAAGGAGTTGCATTTCTTTGATCGCTTGGTCCTACAGAATCAGTCCAACATTATGTCCGATGCTCGTCTGATGCAACAGAAATACTTGAAAATGTTTGGTATGCGGGTTGTCAGCGAGGATGACGCAATGACTCAGGATGAGAAGGAGAAGGATGGAGGGGTGATGCATGCCTCCTCATGGCACTACTGTAAAGACGATCGGACTAATCTCGTGTTTCGCCATAAAAAGCCAGATAACTACGTGTATGCTGATGTTACACCAATGTATGGTATAACACCAAGAGCGCCAGAGATGATTCGCAGCGTTGCTAATGATCCGTGTATACCATTGCTGCTTCGGGAGCCGTACGAAAGGGCGCTGAGCGAATTTCGAATGAATTGGAGAATGGACAGAGATCTTAGAAAAACGAATGCATCATATTTTGCATTCGAATTTGATAGACAAGTGCGATTAGGCATCCAATTCAGCCAAGAATGCATTCTACAACTCCAGGACCAGAAAGAAGAAAATATCCAAAAAGATTTTGATTCTCTCTCCAAAGAACCCTGCCTTAGAAGGGGTATGCAGTCCCCCGTGGATCTAGTATGGCGAGGTCTCTATCATATGCACTTGAGACGCTGGCTTACTAACTTCGCGCGGGAGAAAATGATACTGTGGGTGTCTGAGAAATTCTCTGAGAATTCTCTCAGTCACATGGTACAGTTGCATAATGTGTTTCTTGAACCCAAAGACGCAGAAAAGCACACCCATGTGCTTTCAAGCATGAAATTTCCCAAAGTACATACAGATCGAAAAAGGATAGATCCGTGGGATAGCACGCGCACTTTGCTAAGGGAATTCTATCATGCACACAATCACAATCTCATAGAGTTGCTACATCAACATGGCCACGTCGAAACGGTACAGGATATAATGCAGCGTTGGATTTTGTAATGTTGTACTAAAGTGAATAGTGAATAAATTAATAGTAAATTCCTTTTATATAAAGGTAGGAGGAACACTGATCTGCAAACTAATGGTGATCACGGCTGCTCGAGCCCCAAGTGAGATCATGAAAGCCTTGGTATTCTCTGCATCCAAGGATGCATTATCACTCGAAACGGAATACCCCAAACCTAATTTAACGAAGAATGTTAGTTCCGAAAAGACTGGTTGTACCGATGGACAGCAAGCTATCGTGCAAGTTTCTAGAGCAGCGATTTGTAATACCGATTTGGAAATCACCAAAGGATATGTTTTGAATTACGAAAATGTTCTCGGTCACGAGTTTGTGGGTCGAGTTGTTGAATCTGATGATTCGACATTGATTGGAAAGCGTGTGGTGGCGGAAATAAATTGTCCCTGTGAGCCCTGCCCGTCGTCTCTGTGTCCAGATGGGCAAAATCAAAAGGCCTTTGCTAGAAACCATACGCCTCGTAGAACTGTCTTGGGCATTATAAACATGGATGGGTGCATGGCTCAGTACTGCAAAGTACCATCAAATAATCTCCATATCGTTCCTGATGATGTTACTGATCAAGAGGCGGCATTTACCGAGCCATTGGCAGCGGCATATAGAATCGTGGAACAGGATATCATTGCCAGATCGCATCGTGTTGGGGTTGTTGGGGATGGGAAACTGGGTTTGCTGATTGCCCACGTGCTGTCTACTACAGGACATCATGTCACATTCTTTGGCAGACATGAGAGAAAACTGAAGCTTGTCGACGGCGTGGATGATCGGATCATAGTGGATGATACCACATCAGAAAAATATGCTAGCAAGTTTGACGTGGTGATTGAAGCGAGCGGCTCACCAGCGGGCATCTTGCTCACTGCGGCATTGACCAAACCCATGGGGACTATCGTTCTAAAATCTACGTGCTCTACTGAAAGCAGTGGAGACATGCCGTCTTGGAGTGCAATAGCCAATGATCTTGTGGTGAACGAGAAGCGGCTTGTTGGATCTCGATGTGGACCCATGGGGCCAGCTCTTGAACTGCTCAGGGACTCAAGAACGAAACGCCTCGTAAATAGCATGGTGGATGCTGTATATTCAATAGATGAGGGAATTGATGCTTTTGAGAAGGCGAGGCAGAAGGGTAGCCTAAAGGTTCAGATTTTTTTTTGAGTGAGTCATTCTTGCCCCCTCAGTTGTCATGGTCTCATCTCCCTGCAAGACCCACCATTCGGTCCTGCTGTTCAACAGTCATACGTAATGAATAGTATTGTATCGATATGTAATATGATTGTATTCA
The DNA here is from genome assembly GCA_002818215.1 of Picochlorum sp. 'soloecismus'. Taxonomy (NCBI): domain Eukaryota; kingdom Viridiplantae; phylum Chlorophyta; class Trebouxiophyceae; genus Picochlorum; species Picochlorum sp. 'soloecismus'. The sequence goes on along the minus strand of PJAJ01000024.1, from coordinate 139,143 downwards.
AGAAACTCGATTCGTACAAGGTAGCTGCCTTGAGCTTCGTAGATGACAATATTTGCAATAAATAGATGATGTGACTGTGACTGTGAATCAGATAAGATGCAGTATCAGGATAGCCATGGCTTCCAACTTGGTATCCAACCCATTAAAACTTAATCATCTAATTAAATAATAATAACAAGATACTTAGTTGTTGGTCAAGTCATGCTTGAAGGAAAAGTGGTCGTGTATTCTCGTCCTTGTGGTGCGATGGAAGCATAGGACTTTGGTTTTGAGTTTTGAAGAGAAAGCATTTTTGGTTGACCATGGAAGTATCGAATTTGAATTTTCCAACCACTTGCAAAGTTTTAGGGAAAGACAAGGCAGTGAGGAATGGAAGAGGTAGGGTATCTTGTCCGACAAGGGCAGCTCGCGTTGAAGAAGCGAGGATACGTGGAACCCGAGCAAAGTCCGCTGACGAGAAGCTCGTTGCGATAGGATCAAGTGGACACAGTTTTAGAAATTCTTTTGTTGGGGAGAAGAGATTAAGCACCACTTCCATTGCGTGCTCGAACTCTGCGAATGAATACGACCTAGATAACGGGACGCTTGAGACCTCTCGTGGTTTCAATAGCCTGGGGGACTGTACAACGAGGCAGCGATCTCAGAGTTGGGACGAAAAGTCAGATATATATATTCTTCGGTCAGATGGGTTTTCTTGTAGCAGGGAGACGGTGACATGTGCGTTATATCAGTTGAATGGAAGGGAAGCCTTGATTCATTCTGTTTAGGGGGATAGTTGGAACTGATGGCATGTGTCTGGTTGTGTTTGCAGCTGATGGGAGTCTTCATTTTGAACATCCAAGTTCTCAACAGCATCTTCTTGTATGGAAATCGAGGCCTAAATGGTACGAGCAAGGTTCATTTTTTGTGGTGTTGGTCTATCAGTGCTAGATATGTATATGATGATGGAAGTAGAATTGTTGTTTTCACTTAATGATGACGCTCTGGTATGGTCGATGCAGTGTCATGGTGCTGAAAAAATTGGGAGAAGAGCTGATGGAGGAATATATATCTGTTCTTCGTTTTCTAGGCGAAGATCAGGGACTTCGAATTCTTGTAGAGCCTAATGATTTTGCTGAACTGGTGAGTGTCTCCTATGTAGATGTTGCTTTGAAAGTAATCTGTTCTGAGAGACTGAAATGCGCGTTTAATACACGCAAATAAATGATAAATATGTGTATGTTGTATACTCACGATGCAGGAGAGTCAGGATGGATGTTTAGAATCAAAAATGCCATACCTAGATACCTGGGGCCGGGATGATGTCTTGGTGTTGCATCAGCATGTGGATTTCATTGTCTGCCTAGGCGGTGATGGGCTTATGCTACATGCTACTCATTTATTTGGCAATGCTATTCCTCCAATAATTTCGTTCAAACTGGGATCGCTTGGGTTTTTGACATGTCATGATTTTGTCGATGCTAGAGAGCATTTGGATGCAGTGATAAATGGGTCTGAAGAGTTTGACACCTGTCGACTGACAAATTCGGTAGATGGATCGCCCTTAATGGGCGTACCAATTACCCTCCGAATGAGGCTCCTTTGCGAGCTGTACAGAAATGGAAGGAGAGTTCCTGGAGCATCCCATGAGGTACTGAATGAAGTTGTCATCTCAAGGGGATCTGCTCCATACTTGTCAAATATAGAAGTGTATGAGAGGGATTCGTTCATCACAAAAGTGCAAGCAGATGGTGTGATGCTGGCAACACCTACAGGTTCAACTGCCTATTCTGTTGCAGCAGGAGGGTCCATGGTTCATCCCAATGTACCAGCAATCCTATTCACCCCTATTTGCCCTCATTCCCTGTCGTTCAGGCCAGTTATTCTTCCAGATTATGCCCAACTTGAGTTGAAAATTGCTGGAGACGCGAGAAGTGGGGCACTTGCCACGTTTGATGGTAAATTTACCACGGATCTGCAACCAGGAGATGCAGTCAGGGTGACAATGAGCCCTCATCCAGTACCCACGATAAATCATGAGGATCAAACAATCGATTGGTTCAACAGTATTGAACGCTGTTTCAAATGGAACGACAGACTTGAGCAAAAGAAGATGGAGCCTCAAGTATTAAAGCAGCAGACAAATGGCAGTGCACAAAGCAATGGGAAGGCTGTAGCAAACAAGGCTCAACTTTCTGCCAGACTCATGTCAACTGGGGAAAATGCACCTGGGTCTGTCCCCTCCTAATTTGACAACCACCTTGCCCTTTGAACAGTATGATTGAATGAATGAAATGTATACTTTGCTAGTTTTGAACCGGAACACCACGGATGGTTCTTCTGTTGATAGCAGAAGTTGGTCAATTACTTTGCCAGAATGAACACATTTTTTAGTGAGTAAATTTTGAATCACACGGCCGTTGCATGCACCTTTATGGTTTTAGTTTTTATGCAGTGTCTCGCCGGATTATTATTATAGCGTCGAGACGTATATTTCTTGAATATTGTAAGTTGCACTCTGGAAAACAATGGGTCATTTACACATTAGAAGTCTATTTGAGCAGCGATCTAGCAATTTGCTCCTTCACGTTGCCAAAAGCAGCTGACAGCGTCTGCAGCCCAGGATTCTGCACGTCGATACCTAGAGGACTATCCCCCATGTCATCCGAGCGCATGGTCACCCGACTGGCAATCACTGCTGGATCTGTTTCTAATATTAACCCGCCTTCAACAATTTCATCCATTGCCAGCAATACCAGATCCAAATTCTCAAGAACAGTCTTCTTCTCTACCGCATTCCTAAGCAGCAGAGTAATTGAATCGTAAAATCCAACGAGCACATCCGCAAGGATAATTTCATTTTCATCCACATCGCCCAGGACATAGAACATCAAATCTCCGATGAATTTATAGACTACCAAGGCATTATCCAGCATAAGGATTTCAGCTGCATACATAGAAACAAACAGTTAGCCAACGTTATTTTTTGTCATCCATCCACTGTAAGTATATCCCTAAGGTTTCATTATCATCTATTTTCCGAGACCATCCTCATGGCATCACAGTGTATTTACACTTGATTTTTACAAAAATCTTGCACCAATAAAGCCACAATGATTGGCATCAGATACCTCATCCACGCACCTTCACCACGGGCATTTGTTCTCGAAGTTTTAGAAAATAAAGAAGTTTCCAACTCCGCTTGAGCGGGCACATTGTGAACCCTGTAGCCACGCAAAATATATTCACACAATCAGCAATCGACAGGAAAACAAAATTGCAAGTTGCTCAAACATGCACGGTCACCATTATTTTCCCACTCTCATCATTAACACGCACAAATCTTTGGAAAAGTAATCAACAGCGATTCGTTTTCCTTCATTGTCCAGCAGAACCAAGCCAGTCACAGTTGGAACGGTAGGATCGATCCCCTCTGTCTTGGAAAATTCCATCTCAGCAGCCGGAAATCAGCAAGCGGTCAACCCCGATTGAAAATTAATTCCAGCAAGAGGCTACGATATCTTTCGTAGTGGTCGAAAAAAGGATCAAATTCTGTATTGGAAATGGAAATGGGACTGACATGCGCCTCACCTCCGCTGATGATGTACAAAGGGCGTGATCCATCCCTCAAATGAACATGTGTAAACTTCCTAAAAATCTCGAATCTCTGTCGATTTAATACCATTTCTATAGTCTTGTCGCAGTAGATTGGTTTGCGACAGAAACGAAAGCAGGTCGAGTTGTAATCATCATCAGTCTTGTCAACAGCGAGTGGAGAGCATCGATCAGGATTGGTTAGACGGTAATACTTCGACCTATTGAGATATAATCTTGACCATATTTTTGGTGAATAACGACCGGAGGGCTGCTTTGAGACCGAGAGTAACAATCTCGTACATATTTTTTGATCACAGACAGTGTTGAACGTCTGAGAGCATCACAAAAGTCTAATCAAGATTCTGGTGTCAGCGATATTTTAACTTGAAATATTGACGATACGATGGCGCAAGATAGAAGGAATGGTAAAGGTTCTATGGGGAAACAAGGGGAAGATGAGCAGTCTGGGAACGCCTTCTCGTTTGACCTGTGCGTGAGAAATGATTTGCTTGCGAAAAAAGCTGGTTTGAAGCAATCATTCACAAAAACTGGAACGACGATCGTGGGGCTGATATATAAGGATGGGGTGGTTCTAGGGGCAGATACCAGATCCACAGCTGGGACGACAGTGGCTGACAAGAATTGTGAAAAGATTCACTATATCGCTCCTAATATCTACTGCTGCGGAGCAGGTACAGCCGCAGATACAGAAAATGTAACTGGTATGATCTCCTCGCAGCTCGAATTACATAGATACGCTACTGGCCGTCAGAGTAGAGTGAATAGCGCCATGACACTTTTGAAGAGTCACTTGTTTCGGTACCAAGGGTACATTAGTGCAGCCTTGGTGCTCGGTGGAGTGGATTGCAAGGGACCTCAATTATTCACAATATACCCTCATGGATCTACAGACTCTCTTCCATACTGCACAATGGGATCCGGCAGCTTGAATGCAATGGCAGTGTTTGAAGATGGCTATAAGGATGACATGACAAAAGAGGAAGGTGTCGAATTGGTGACACGGGCCATTCGCGCCGGTGTGTACAATGATTTAGGTTCAGGCTCTAATGTTGATGTGTGCGTAATTACAAAGGATGGGGTCGAATACATCAGGAATCACGAATACTTACAAGGAAAGACTTATGCTCGTCAACATCCCAAGGTGATTCCTCCTGGTACAACCACTGTGTTGAGCAGTTTGACCCGAGATTTATCTAAACTGGTGACAATTCGAGATATCGAAACAGAGGGAATGGAAATCAGTACATAAATTCTCATAGAGTCTCACTGTAATACACTTTTTACATTCTTGAACAGTTTTGATATATGTATAACTCTTTCATTCGTGGTACACGCTACTTATGTAGATATCAAACATTTCTAAATGCTCTTCATCAGAGCATAGATGTCAAAATTTCAAAATGAATCACGTGCCGTTCCACAAAAAATGGCATCATTATGGGAGTGCATAGACTCATATGGACGTGCACACAGCACAGCACTGCAACTGATACGCTCAAAAAGTATGATCGATTCCACTCTCACACAAATCGCTCCCAGTCGGCTAGCATTTTATGAACCTTAAGTCGTCGTTCTACATCCACCTTGCTATCTGCACTGGCTCCCTTGTCATCATCATCAGATGATGATGAACCTCGGACAACAACCATTGGTGCTGGCTCATTCGAACCAAGAATCATCTCCCGAAGCTGCTCTTCCGTAACGTTTTCCATTCCATCGTCGTCATCCACAGAAACAAAAGAGATGATGACATTGGTGACATGGCTAGCAACTTTCATGACTGCAGGTGCAACTATCACTACTGATACCAGAGGATTATCTGCCCATTGAGTTTTCGGTTCTGTAGTCTCTTCGGTCACTCCTTCGACTTCTATAGGAGTGGAGTGGAGATCCATGCCTTTGGACAGATTTCCTGGCTTGATGTTTCCTTGTTGTTCCATGTCACTGCCGGCACGCTCTGCAGAACCTGACAGCCACCTTCTGAAGATATGGCTACCATTCTTCATTTCCCGCTCCTTTCTATCAAATTCAAATTTTCCTCCATGTTGACGAGCAGCAGACGCTGCTACCACAGCTATCCTTGCTAACCTGTGGCTTTTCACCACATCTCTCTTGTTTCCAGCAGGAGCACCAGACGGCACGGCAGCCTTCATCATTTCTACTTCTATTAGTAATCAAATAGACTCACTCACCCACTCACTCACTCACTCACGCTTTATACAGTATATAACAGTAGATATATATCTTCACTCAAACGCTATGAATGCCAGCAATGCACTGTACTCTTATGCACGACAGACGATTCAGACAGGTGACCTGCTGATTTTCAGATTGCAGCGGCTCACTTCTCCAATTTCACTCTCTTCTGCAGATCTGTGTTACTTTAATGTAAAAATGTCAAATAGAATTAGAGTGGCAAGCTTGAAAAGCCCATAAATCTACCCAAGTCAGAAATCGTTGGCATGCTCTGCGTCGGACCACTATGACAATTCTTTCACTTGGCTCCGATTGCTCCTTTCACGCTCAATATGTATTCCGATTATACGAATGGATTGATCTAATATTATCACCAGCCCAAGCTCGCTCACCGGCCTGACAAAGACGAACGAACCGCGTTCAGCGCACGCACGCGTACCCAATCTGGCAATCTGTCCGTATTATCAGCACAACAACGCACTAAATCCCCCTCGCTACAACCTTTTAATGCTTAAGCATCACAGAATGATACAATGTATCCTTGAGCAACGATTTTTGTCCCGAAAACCTACGGGTCGACGCCACGATCCAGGTCACCCACAGTCAGCGCGATGGCCTTTGCAACACTGAGCAGCACGAATGCCCCACTCTCCTGATAAGATTCTCTCTAGATAGAACAAAGAAATCTTTCTTCCGGTGTATGGATAGATTCACTCTTTTTGCGTTATTTGGTTGTATCCGGAAACTGGCTGTTGGTCAGTCATATATGCTTGCCCAGATTCCAAGATTCGCTGTCCGTCAAGATCTTGCCATGGGAATTGGAGTCTGGGGCAGTTGTACGCGATGTGTCCTTTCCGGGCATTGGTTTGTCTCATTTAGTTTCTACTATCTATTCTCATTTTCTAGTAAGATTGAGATGGATGCGTCGGTCCCATGAATGGGTGGATCGGATCCCCGAGGACCCCCATGATTCGCACCACCAGTCAGCCTGAAAGGTGCCACGTGTTGAATCCTCACGGCTTTTTCCATACGATTGTACGGCGACTTTGCTTTTTGGATGGATGTTGCACATACTATTCTGCACCCTGAAATAAAGACTAACTATTAGATTGCGAATAGCGTCTTCTCTATCTAGAGGAGCTTTTGACTTTTTAGTTCTGCCACTCGGGTGTGGCCAACCAAGAACCAACAGCATTGTATGTGGCAAACACCCGGCACTATTAGTTAATAGTCAATATTGACCTAAGGCGCTCCCTTAGGGTAAAGTTCGGCCTACAATTTGGACGATCACTTTGTAAAGTGAGCCTAGTTGACGCCTTATGTCTGAATGTAAGAGAATTGATGCTGCACATTTTATACTCAATAAAATTTAAGATTCATTAAAAGTCGACTTCTTTGTTTAATAAATCATAATAGAATTTAAATAGCTTGCAGGTCAGCCTGTCGTGTAGGTTCAGCAAACTACTTCTCGTGTATGCGTGTGTATAGGAATGCGATTTGTTAGAGGCGATCGACAACACATGACATCATGAACTGAATCAAAAAATATTTCAAAACGTTATAAATGTTATTTGGTCGGTGTGCAGTGCCATTTGTAGCGGAATCGAAGTGTTCACAAGGCACGTCTGAATTTGAACAGCAAACGCAACAGGGGAAATCGTGTGTGCTGAGAGATTTGTACAATGTCAGGCGTCGAATTAATAACTTCTCATTTGGAGGAATATGTAAAGTCGTACCAACCAGAGTGCCTGAGGGCTCTGGGGATTCTGTGCTTGAATAAGGCGGTTGAACGTCGCCCAAGGTGGGGGAACTTTCCCACCACTGCTACAGATCTCGGGGGATCTATAGTGGACAATGACAAGAATGATGATGATAATGATGTAACGAAGGAGAATGTAATGGAAAGTCGCGAGAAAGATTCTGCCACAGCATCAGAGGAGCCGGAAATCGACCTGTGTGACACCATTCAGCAAGTCACCAGGAATATAGCACTGCTGACCCGAATGGATCAACTGGAAGGTGTGAAGCAAGAATTTGACAAAACTTTTCACTGGTTGAACGCTAAGATTACAGTGCACAGGAGACAAGATCGATTCGATAGGGATCAAGGCTACCTTGTGGTGAGCACTGAGGACAAGACATCTGAGATTACTCCCAGTCATATTCGTGGCGAAGCCTACGAAATAATGTCTGCCCTGGCGTTCAAGTGTCGAGGTGTAATTCCGATGCATCTACAAAATTACTATATTCAAGATTCAGATCCTAATGGGGATGAGAATGGGGAGTTTCAAGGAAATGTTACATGCACTGTGAAACGTGTGTTTCTGTCAGAGAAACAATTTAAGCACGAGGGACTTCGATGGAGAGATAACAGAGAGAAACCAGACAATTATTTTGATGATGTAGCTTCTTATATGAAAACAAACCTGAAAACACCTGGATCTGAGGATCACGTGAAACTGCTGGTTGAGATTCTGGAAAGAAATGTGAATCAGGATCTTGGGTTTGATCTTTTGGTTGAATTGGAGGAGAAAAGGAATGGAGACGAGGCTATCCGGCATTTCATGATTGCTCAATGCAAATATAGATCTTGGGAGGAGGCGGAAATTGATATGGCGACCTATGTAGGAAAATATTACAATATTGTCAACCTGTTTGATCAGATAAACAAAAAAAACTCGAAAGCAATCTTGTGTCCTTTCTTCTGGATATCTACGCAACTACAGCCAGACGGAATGAATTATTTTGCTAGTCTTGAAAAATCAGGGAGAATAATTTATTACGGTCATACAGCAATGCAGTATGATAATCAGGTGTGTAACCTGATTCCAAGTATCAGAAATGAGACCAGAAAGTGGCTTGATGATGCACATAAGGAGATTTTGAACAATCTTGCCCTCTTGGCAAAGCCCCCCCGAGAACCACGAGATTATCAGAATGAAGCTGTAGATTCTGTTTTAAAATTCTGTGAGGAGATGCAAACGAATGAGGAAAAGAAATATGCATCCGTTATTATGGCCACAGGATCTGGAAAAACCTTGACATCATTCCACAGTGCAACCAGAGCTGAAGAGAAGCTCTTGACCCTCAAGGCCCCTGAGAATGGTGAAGGTCAGACACAGTCCATAATGAAAAATTGCAGCAAAAATCGTAAAGCATCTCTGCATCTGTCTCCTATGATTAGACTGGTGATGCAGAATGCACATGAGGTACGAGCATAAACTGGAAAAATATTGCCATGCTGTTGACGACTTTGTCATCCATACATAGAGACGGACTCTCCAAAAACTGTTGATTTATTTCTTTCAGTGGCTTTCAGAAGAAATTTCCATTGCGTTAGATTCTGACAGGAGTAACGAGGGGAACAAAAAGTCTGGTGTACAATTGCCAATATACTACTGTGTGTGCTCTCTGAAGGAACGGTCATCATCAGACTTGTATGGATGCACTTCGATCAGAATTATTTGTACTAAAAGACTTTATGGAGTGGTCAAACACCATAAAGATGCTGGAACACTGCACCATTGTAGATTCTTCACAACGTACCAAGCTGGAAGGTCCTTGTGGATGCAAGTACGGAAAATCAACATGGAGATCTATGAGCAGCGCCCTACATTTCCCTTCTTTGGGGTCACTATTCGCGATGAAGCACACAGTGCTGTTGGCCGAGGAAGCAAAAGCCATAGCGCTAGTCTATTCATACCAACAGACCTAGCATTAAGTTTTACAGCTTCTGCAAAATACGATTTTGACAATGTGAAGTTCTTGTTTCCTAACAATTATGACAAAGAAGCCGAATCGGCATTGAGTAGTTATGAGTGTGAACATAACTTTCTATCTCTGGAACAAGAAAGATTGTTTCCTCAAATCAATAGAGATTTCCTTGAGAACAAAATGGACCCAGATGCTCGCATTCTGCTGGCTTCGGGTGGCGTTGAAGGTTCAATGAAGCACTGGGAACCAGAGGATCTCCTTTCCCAGGAGTTGCTTTTCGAGGAATATAGAAATGAAACCACAGAGACAGCTTATGATTGGGCATATTTTCAAGAGAGGGCAAATGAAAAAGGAAAAGGGATCGTGGTCTTCTTCGTAGATGACACAAAATGCTTCAAAATTGACAACATACAATTATACAATTTAGAGTTGGATGAACATGACAGGCCAAAATACTTTGGTGCTGTGACACCAGCTTTAGCGGGACATTCAATTCACTTCAGCATCAATTTTGAGACTGAGTGCTTCGGTGTGAACAAATCTTTGACCAAAATCTTTGAACCTTTTGGGGAACCAAGAGGATTCTCCATGCATGATATGACTGGCCTTGGTGATGATAACAGAATTGGTCCAATAATCCACACCCTTTCATATGCAAAATGCATGGAGAAAGATTGTCTGGCTCCTCCACGACTTATCACTCTCAAAAGGAAAAAAATAGAGAAAGGGAAATACAAAGAGCTCAATATTCAAAACCCAGATTTCTTGGATAAAGTCTTTGGAATGCAGAAAGAAGGAGTCAAAGCCCCATCTCGTATGACATGGAAGCTGACAATTAGTGGTCAAATAATCGAAGCTAGTGTGCATCAGTTTCGGAGTATGAAACTTTTGTTGGATTGCTTCTTGGATGAGGACTTAAAGTTGAAACGAGTTTTAGTTTTTTGTTCCAAGACAGAGGAATCCAAATTGTGCCGTAGGATCTTTGAGGCACTTCTAACAAGATATTTTCAAGAGGCCGAAAGAGAAAAGTTCTATTTGGATGTCATCTACTCATCAGATGCAAATGCAAGTGATGATGATGAATCAGATATGTCTTATGAGGAGCAGCAATATAAGCTAGCGAAGTTCTCACAGGCAGAGAAGTCAGTACTTTTCAATGTGAAGCTCATTGGTATTGGAGTTGACATGCCCTCAATTGATGCCGCCTTAATTGTACGTCCTTCAAAAAGTCCATCTGATATCACCCAAAAGGATGGTAGGGCCCTTCGGAAAGACTCTCGCAATCCGAGCAAAAAGGCGTCAATCATTGTACCATGCTTGTGCCCATTTGACACTGAAGCTGCAGAACCCATACCCTCGATTGCCTTAACGAGGAAGACGGCAACCCGCATAGACGATTTTGATGATCAAGAAACTTCTGTCGCTCCGTCAAATTCAACCCCTTTTCGTGGGCTTCAATCAAGAGAAGTATCTACTCCTGGAGAGATCCCCCCAGAGGAAGATTTGGGCTGGAGTCCTCCACTGAACAATAGTTTTGAAGAACGTTTTTTCCTCCAAGTTCGGGTATTGCAAGCCATGATGGATGATAAGATTGAAATGATCACGAGTATGTTTGATGGATCACGGTCCTTTAATGCATATACAAAAAAGATTGAGGATAAACCGTCTACAGCAAAATCTCTAATAACGTCCATCCTTGGAGATTCTAAAGGAAATCATAATATCCCAGTTTTTGATGAAAAACTATCAGAATTTTTGTTATCTCTCTGGGATCATGTTGTGCACGAAGATTTAAAATCGAAGATGCCTTATCGCCCCGCAAGAGTCCAGGTAAGTCGTTACAGCATGTGAAATGTGTAACTGAGGCCAATGATTGATGGCATAGTCCACAATAATGAGATTTTGCCACGCAGAGAAAGATTCCTAAGGGCGTTAATCTTGAGAAGTTGAAGATCCTATGCATTGTGGCCTCCGTTGCAGTGCTTGAGATAGGAGTTGATGAAACTGGGAAGAGCAAACTCCAAACTGATGAGCGGCGTAACCTGCGTTCTTTAATTTGGTACAAGGCTTGCGTGCCCTTTGCCCCACAGAAGAAGATCTGCTTGAACCACATCGAGTCAATTGCTGCTAATATTCAATGGGAATCTATTCAATTCGAAAATTGTCAGGCGTTCAAGGAATGTTTGTACAATGGAAATTCAAATTTCTTTAAACTGTCTGAGCTGCAAAATGGAGCTGCAGATGTCCACAAGCACTGCAAGGACGCCCAAGAGTGGAAAGAAATTGTCAATACGTATTTGGCATGCCTCGTAGAGAATCATGCGTACGAGAAATTCATGCAAGCCTTTGAGGCTACAAGAGGGGGAACAAAGGACTCACACAGACATGACAAGTACGGCTTTACAACACAAGAAGATTTTCTATCCGCTTTGAATGCCGAGATTGATGAAATAGTCAAGTCTGACTCAAAGTTTTGCCACTACACCAGTGGAAGCACTGGTAAACGGGCAGAAAGAAATGCTGATAGCAGCATAACAGGCGCTGCAGGCAATTCCACGGTAAAAAGGAAGAGAAGAGGTGATCTTGGAGAATCCAAAGGGAATAGTGTCAGCAGGCAATTGGTATATGATGACAATGAAGGGGCCATGTCCACTGCTGTTACGGCTGCAGCCTCTGCATTTGAACATGCACCTCCTGAAAACCCCAATGATGACCCGATTGAAGTGCAGTCTCAGCCTCCAAATGAACCATGCTTGTAGCATTGAACTGTTTTGAGAGAAAACTGATATATATCTGGTACCAGAATCACATGATGCATCAGGTGCTAGTGGAGCAGGAGAAGTTTTGGTCCATTTCCACTTTTTTATGCCTGGGCAATCCTAGAAACCTGTGCGCATTTCTACTTTTGCCTTGCAATTTCTGTATACCCTCAATTTAATGATTATTATTTGGGAAAACTGATATCTTCCGGTACGATTGGCGAATCCAGAAGAGACACACCTGTACACTAAGATCTGGGTTCGTTCTAAGAAGCTTGTTTCAGCTGGTTGAGAGCTGGCTGAGAGCATCCGCTGCATCGCCGCACGGCAGGAGCGCCCATTGCACGACTCTGGTTCCCCATGAGATTGCCCTGAAATTCAGAGGAAATAACCCTCTGACACATATCTCAAATTGTAGATCTAAATAATTGGATTGCGTTGGAATCGGATAAAACGCAGACGTGCCAAAAGTAATTGGCCTTTCTTTACACCAGATATCCTGGCACGCTACTTGAATTTTGCCAGTCGAATTGATTGATTGATAGTACATTCTCGCTTAGAGATTATATATATATCGAAAAAGTAGTAAAAATGGCTCGCCACATCACTCGGGCGAAGAATCATGTCTTTAAGAATTCTGACCTTAACCAGGTCTTGCATGCTGCCGAGGGTAATACAATGCTGAGCAAGACAAAAGGTGCGGTTTGCTACAGTTAGACTACAAAGGGCATTCTATTGCCGAAATTCGACTGATATCATTGGTTGATCGGTGCATTGGGCCCGGGTTTGTCCTTCAGTTTGCGTGTTGGGTTCCTGTCCATGGGTTGGTGGTTCGGACATGATGTCCGGTCAATTGACGGTTTGTGTAGGTGAACATTTTGAGAGAGGCGACTATGGAGGACAGGAGCAAACCCCCTCTTTGTTTTGTAGACTGCGTGACTTTGCCTGAAAATTAAGCCATCTGGTATGCATTTCTGCAGTGGTTGCGACAATTGGACCAGCTTGTCAATCTGTTGAAGCATTGTGCGAGCTTTTGAACGCCGGCGTGACCTGTGCTCGTATTGATCTCACTTGGGCTCCCATTGAGTACCATCGCATGTCGCTTCATAATTTGCACGAGGCCATGAGAAGGACCCAGCGACTCTGTGCCGTCATGCTTGATTCTCTTGGCCGTGAACTGATGATACGTCGAAAATATGGGGTCGATGAGAATGGATGGCCTGGACTATTTGAGCAGCTCAAGGTGGAATGTGACCAAAGGGTTACCATCACCACTGACCCAGCAGCCGAGTGCACAAACTCAGTGTTTCCCATTACATACGCGAAATTCCCGGCAATGTGTCAACCTGGAGATTCCATGTTTGTTGGAAGATACCTGGTGACAGGATCAGAGACTTCATCGCTGTTTCTGGAAGTGGAGGAAGTGACAGCCACTGAGGTTATCTGTGTGGCAAAGAACAATGCAGTTCTCGACGGCCTCCTGACCATTTTCCACCAGGAAAGATCGAGCGAAGGCCTGTCTAACTTGCAGAACGATTTACCTTGTCTGACTGATTTTGATCGGGAAGCGATCAGGACTCTGGCAAAAGAGTTTGAAGTCGATTTCATATCCTTGTCATTCTGCCGATCAGTGGAAGATGTGACAGAAGCCCGTGATTTTCTTCATTCAATCAAGCAGGATCAAATCAAGGTCATTTGCAAATGCGAAACAAGGCAATCTCTGATGAACTTTAGGTCTTTGGTTCATGGATCGGACGGTGTCATCGTTTCTCGAGGCAACCTTGGTTTGGATGTGCAAGCAGAAAAGATGGCCATGGTTCAGAAAGCAATGTGTTCAACATGCGCCATCCTCGGAAAACCAGTCATCATTACTCGTGTGTGCGATTCTATGGTTAATACTCCACGTCCAACACGTGCTGAAGCCACGGATATCGCGAATGCCGTGCTTGATGGAGTTGATGGTATTTTGTTAGGTGCAGAGACATACAGAGGAAAGTATGGCATCGATACTGTCAAGGTGACTGTGGCTATTTGCAGAGAGGCGGAAGCTGTATATGATCATGAGAATCATTTTGAGCATCTTGCAGTCGAGAGCGAGTACACTCTTCGACTTGTGGACGAAGCAGCATTTGAGCACGAGGAAACAGAGCAGCAGCCAGCCGAGGCTAGGAAAATGCTCCGTGTCCCATCAGGCGTGATGAGTGAGAAGAACATCAGCATGGCATTTTCGAACGCGAGCATGACATCTCTTAGTAGATATAATTCTATTCCTGGAGGCGTCATTTCGATGAGCGCAAAAATTGATAGCATTGCAGCATCAGCTGTGAAGACTGCCGAATCAGTCAATGCAGCTCTGATTGTGTGTCTCACTCACACCGGCAGAACTGCCTCTTTAGTCGCCAAGTATCGCCCCAGTCAGCCTATCTTAACTCTTGTGGTTCCATACCTCAAGAGAGATGGACTGAAGTGGGTCCTTGATGGCCGCCAGACAGCCAGGCAAAGCCTCTTGACCTATGGACTGGTCCCAGTCCTAGCAACGCCATCTCCCAGCTGTAGGTTCTTTTGGTGTCATTGCATTGTTGTTTGTATCCAATATCATATATGAAGTTAACAAATTTGAATTACAATGTGAATTTGTTGATACGTGCAGCTGGTGAAGGCTTGATTGAAGAAGCAGTACAAATGGCAACCACAGATGGCATTATCAAGCCAAATGACCATGCGGTCATCATTTCCAGGTCACTGACCGAGGAGTACATGATCAAGGTGATTACTGTAGACGAGACTGGAAAAGGAATCAAGGAAATCAGACCCAAGAGTCTTATGGATATGATCAAGGCTGCAGGAAACGACAATGAGGACCTAGTAGCTGCGGGTCCTGCCATGGGAGGCAAGCCCAACCTTGCTCGAGGATCCATGTTTGTCGGTACAATGGCCGTAAAACAATGATACACACTTGTTTTCTATATATAGTGGATTGATCAAGTGTCGAGACGAATTGTGAAAACTGTCTCATGATATTGATCAAGGCACAAGTCAACACCACATGTGCATATATTTTGATTAACATACTTTGCAAAGTAATAATAGCAATTTCAAGAATTTAAATTCCGTTTTTCAACCTGATCAAACAACCAGCAGCAGATATTCAATGTTGATTCCAGATCCACGCATGTCCATTATAGCGAACAAGCTGATGCCAAAGGACTGCTCACTTGATTCGAATAAAACCACTGACCTTAGAAGGGTGTGATGCTAGTCATGACCACCACCACCACTACAAATTCACCCATCACCTCTCGGTCGCGTTCGTTGAATTTACTACAACAATTCTGCTACAAATACATCACCCCATTAAATTCAATCAATTGTTTCATTAATTTGTGACGAAACAGAGGACATAGTCACAGGAACGCATTCTATCCAACTATTGCTGACGTTGGTGGAGACTCTACCCAGCTCTGGCCATTGGTACAAACGGTGACAATCAGCGAAGATTGATTAATTTTTCATCAATATGAGAGTTTCAGTAGCAATGCAGGCATCAATGCCCCAGGTATCTAGAATATTCAGGTACGTATGCCGTCGGAAATTGTGTGGCACGGGTCCTCTCAGCCTCAGACGGCTACCGAACGAGGACTGGATGGTTCACTGCCGCGCATTTCAACCGGCGTATCTTTGCTTTTCTTGTCGTATCCCACAATGAGATATTGGCATTGTGGGCATCGCTTCTGCTGTGTCTGTGCTAAGCCATGTCCTTTGCGCCACGCAGATCGCCTTGCTCGGTCCAGACACGTGCGGTGCCGAGGGCGAGCCGAGCAGAACGCCGACTGTCGGTGATGGTCGTTGCTGCAGACAAGGCCCCGCCCACTGTCGCGGACGCCAAACAAAAGTTCATGCAGGCATTCAACAAGCCTTTGCCGTCTATTTACAGTACGGTCGTCTTGGAGCTCCTGGTCCAGCAGCATTTGTATAGATGGAACGCAGACTATACATATACTCCAGTCATGGCCCTGGGCATTTGCTCTGTGTTTGACCAGGTTCTCCAAGGCTTGCCGGAGGCTGAGCAAAAGGACGTTTTCAATGCATACATCGGAGCCCTAGATGAAGATCCAGAGCAGTACAGAGCAGACGCCGCAAAGCTCGAGGAATGGGCTGGAGCTGCTGGGTCTGCAGAAGCTTTGGTGCCATCTGCAGAAGGCAGCGAATGCCAGAAAATGATGGCCAGCATTGCAGACAAAGTCAATGCAAAGAGCTTTTTATACACCAAGTTTTTCGCAGTAGGATTGTTCAGGATGCTTGAGCTGGCAGGAGGCAAAGATCCCAAGGCACTGGGTACCTTGGTTGAGGGACTCGGCATCCGTCTGGAGCGTGTCAACGCGGACCTTGTCACCTACAAGGGAATATTGTCTAAATTACAGGCAGCGAAGGAGATTATGAAGGAGTTTATTCAGAGAGAGAAGAAGAAGCAGGCTGAAAGGGAGGCTGCTAAGGCAGAAGGGGCACCAGCTGTAGGAAGCGATGCATGAGTCAATATGATATTCTGCCAGAGATCAGAGATAAGACAAACTTGATAGAATCATACTTATCTATATGATACGTTTTTCGTTGATATAGTAATTGTAACTCGATGACTGGTGATGGTCTGCATATGACATGTTGAAATATTTCAAATTGAAATCTGACAGCAGTACCAGTACTGCTGCTGCTCGTCACCAGGGCTGATTGATTGATGCCAACTGCATGTAAAGCACCTGGACTACGCTGACTGCATCCATTGAATATTAAGCAGTATTCTTATATTTGTTTCTTTAGTCGTAAATCTGTACTTGTGGGTCGTTGGCTCACTCGACGCGAATATTGTGCTGCTGCTCGGTTTGATTGACGACAGCACGCATCGAGACGAACTAGCGGTATTCATCCGCGATATAAGACAGTTTTCTGACCTGTTGAATATTCATTTATATGTATAGTAGTCATGTCTAAACGGCCTCTAGACAGTGTTACGGATGAGCCTGATGGGAAAATGGCACGTCTGGATGCCACGGCTGTCCCAGGTGTTGTCAAAAAGACAGGTAGGGCTGAGGAGGCACCAAGGGTGGATTCGGTATTGATTGCTCGTTGTAGTACTGCACTGTGTCGGTTGCTTGGTAATTTTATACATAGAAATTAGCATATAGATATTGAGAAAACGTGTGTCATGGTACTCTGTGGATCAGTGTTTTTTTTTTTAATCTTTTCTCGTTTGGAGGGACTGGTGTGCTGTGGTGAATCGATGGTGGCCAGGGTCTCCAATTGCACATGGTCGGCAATGGGAGAGTCTTCATTTGACAATGAATCGATTAGTGACAATGAAGAAATATTATTGCAGGGGTGAGATTGCCAGTCATCCTTTACAAGGAAGGTGATACGCTGAATCAGTTGGTGGAATACGTAGATGCAAGTGAAGATGGGAATATCCAGAATGTGGAAATCCGTATTCCTGGTCACTTGGTGTCAAGCGTGAATCGTAAAGTAAGGTCACGGCAGTTGTGGGGTAGTGATGTGTACACATCTGACTCTGATCTTGTGGCTGTGTTGATGCACTGTGGATATATTCATCACACGAGTACGTGCTATATTTTGATGTTCAATGATGCTGGTTTTTTCTTTGTCAAGTACGGCAGTGGGCATGCCACATATGTCGAAATTATGATGTTGTTAACAACCTGATCCTCGATTATCAATGCAGTTCAACATCCGCTACGAGATGTGGCAGAAGTGAGAGCTGTGGTGAAGCCAATGCCCAGTCAAGCCAAGTATATATCCGTGCCTAGAAATTCGATTCGGTCGAGGTCTTGGAACTCGCGAATAGAAGGATGTTCGTACAGTGTGGAGAAGGCATGGGTGGTGACCAGGAGTGGGAACAGCTACGACTTATCTCCGCTGTCTGCAGGGAACTCGTATGCTGTTGTGCCTACGTTTACCCCTTCACGTCATGAGCGTATGGTGACGAGGTCTTCGGTGGGCCCAACAAGCAAACAGAGACAGTCTCAAGAGATCACTGTGGTATTTAGCATGAGCAATGATCCATGGGTCAAGTACTCTTTACAAGCGGTATGCGACCAGGGCCTCAAGCCACACGATCGTACGTCCGCAAAACTGCGCTCTCACGTGTTACTCATGGAAACGTACATTGAAAGATTTGAGCTATCGAAAAAGGATGAGAGAAAGAATGGAGAAGAGCTTTACAGTCTAGCAAAATGTTTGAAGATTCAATCATGCAAGGAGATTCGTGCTCTCGGAGTTCCCTTGCCTAGCACGGAGAAATCAGTCATTCAAGATGGATTGTTGTGGGAAGAATTGCAATGGGGAACGCACGCAGTAGTTGTACGGGGAACAACGTATCCAATAGTGAGAGTTCAATTCATGCAAAGGGATAATGCATAATCTTTTGGGGTTATTTTGGATGCAAAAACATCCCTAATGATGTGATAAATGATTGCTTATTTGACCGCAATTGTCTGTGAATTGCATTGTAAAATCAGATTTGTCATTTCCAGAAAAATGTGAAGAAAAGTTCATCAGTTTCAAAGTTTACCTGCATCAATGTAATAAGTGCTGCGCCCCTGCATTTTTGACAAACAAACGATACAACAAGTATTTACTTGCTATTTACAAATACATTGAGTTGTAATCCTTCATCGGATTGACATTGCTGGATCAAAACCCTTGGTCTGATTCCTGCGGAACAGGGATTGAGATTGATAGACTGACTGTCCATTGCATCTTTTTTGAGTACCTGCAGCACTCTATTGCTCGATATATACATTATAATATTGAATTATATAGGCAGTATTCTGCAACATATTGTTCCACAGAGAAATTCGGAGAGTCTGACGTGGGCATAATAGAATGACGAGACAGCTCGTGATTTGTGCTGAAGATACTGAAGCTGCTGCCAGCGCAGCGAGCTGGACTGTCGATGAAGTATATAGAGAGGGAGACAAATGTTTTCTGGTGTATGTTGTCAAGTCATTGAAGCCGCCCATGGAGGTGTTCCATGGGTTACCTGGAACAGCCTATTCGTTTCAGCAGCCAGGAAGTCATCATGAGGATGAAAAGATTCTTGCGGCAAAGAGAGCGATAGAGAAGAGGTTTCTGCCTATTCTGAGAAGGAGAATGGTTCCATACGAGATTCAATTGTTCGCCGAGAAGCACGACGTGAGCCCCGAGCAAGTGGGAGATACTATTCTCAAGAGCGCAGGGGACAGGGATGCGACATTGGTCGTGATTGCTTCACACAACATTGAAGATAGGGATAGATTTGAAGGCCGAGTTGGCTCGGTGGCTCAATACGTAATGAAACACTGTAAGTACCCCCTTGCCATAGTCAATCCTGAATGGAGCAAGACCCTCTGAGCAATGGTCAATTTTGTCACCTCTGCCATGACTAGAGTTGCAGTCAGTAATCATCACGTATGCTGTATGTGCTAGAGCTTTTCTTTTTACAACAATGTACCATGGTTGGAATATCACCTTTTGTTCGCATACGTAATATCATTTATTAGTTAATTGATTAGATTGGTTTTTGCTGACGTAATTAGGCCATTATTTCTGCTCTGAATCTCCAAAATCTGTTGAAATCTTTGTTGGTTTCCAAGTACGCTTCTTCTCAACGTTTCGGGAAGACTGGCGACTGTCGCTAACTCGTCAGGTAAAGCCTCTTCCTGTGATGCATATTTATCATCAAAAAATGATTGCATGTTATCCTGCAAGTGAACTGCGACATCAAGGCATGCGAATCCCGTTCGGCAACAAGGACAATTTACCTGATACAATGTGGTTTGCCCATGCTCCTTGCTTTCGGTGCCGGTAGTATCCCTCTTGATACCCTCCTGCTCCATTATTTCTTTCGCCATTACACTGGTTTTATACTCTTCTAATATCTCGATTTCTCTTGCCCTGAGTTTTCTCTGTTTCCAGCAAAACCATGGTTTGAAGCAATCCAAATGGAACATATGGAAGCAGGCCAACTTTACTACTTTTCGTTCCTCAGTCTTTTCAAACGATTCCAGACAGAAAGCGCATTCTCCTCTCGGTGTATTGTACCTTTCAACGATATCAATGCAGTATTCGCACAAGTGGCCCATGATCAATTCACCAGAAAGCGACTGCTTCTCTTCCTCCAGCTCTGAGAGAGCACTTTGAATTTCCATATCATCCAGCCCTGCACGACCGGCACAATTCAATGCCATGTGTGAATTAATACATCAATTTTATATAACTAAGCACAGCATATCCCACCTTTAGCCCCTAAAATGGCAATGTTCATACTGTCTTCACCTTCTGGATAGTTGGAACAGGCTTTGAGCTGAAGGGTTAACTGAGCATATATTTCGTGGTTCTCTGCGTTTCTAGGTAGAATTTGAATTTCTACAGTTACTTGACCCTTTGACCTTGACGCAACGACTCGTCCAGGGTACACAAGAGAAAGAGCCTCAAGCTCCAGGTCAGTCTCATCGGGCTCTTCCATCCTATCAACGTGGGATTCTCTCTGCTATCACCCGATCAACATTTTATTCGAATTTTACCCTTACATTATAAACTTATGAATACTCATCTTAAATTCGGCAATTTCATACACAATGAGAATCATCATGTACCAGGTATATGTATATGTTGTGTGGATGAATGATCATATTCATGAATATGATGTGCTTACATCAAACTGCCCATCAAAAGATGATACTACGTACACACATGCATGTAGAATTGTGCTCATTTCATTTCCAAATCTGTATTGGCAAGCCTATAGTTCTGCCTTGATGTGTGAATTCAACTTTTTCTCAAAAGCTGAAATCCCAACGTCTACAAAGGTCTAATCGAATTTACTTTCCAATGACATTAGGAAGGTTTGCCACGCTTCCAATAATGTTGTTCTCGAATGGATTAGACAAGTGAGAGCTCAGAGCAGCGATTGGTCCTTCGCGGGTCACGAGAGCAGCCACCGCAAATCCTACAAATGCCACCATGGCCAAGCGTCCATTCTTCACTTCCTTCACAGCCATAGCTGGAGAGTTCATGCCAGCTGGGTCGAATGGGAATGCATTGATGAATCCTGAAGCACATTAATACGCCGATATGATATAATAATATATATTATATTATAATTGTTTTGCATACGAATGCGTGTACAGAAGAAATAGAAAAACAACCAACAGAACAGCATAAAAAACGCACCAGAAACACCAGTCTCTTTCCATCCCTGGTACCTCTTCAACTCCAAGAATCCCATAATCACAAACTCGATAGCCAAAAGAGCATTATTTGGCATCCAGTATTCTTCAGCACCAGCCTCGAACCACTTTGGCTTGCCCAACAGTTCAGTGAAGAGAATTCCAGCAACAGCTGCCATGGCCCATCGTCCATTAGTCTTTTCAGCTTCGGCGAACCACTTCAAACGCTCTGGATCGGTTCCCAGACCCAATGGGTCAAATCCAAAGTCACCTGGCATAGATCCATCCAAATGCTTTGGTGCTGTGGCTCCTGGCAGCCAAAGAGTCCTATCTGCTGCGAACACCTTTACTGACTGTCTACGGGAAGCAGTCACACGGCGTGGTGCAAACACCGACGCAGTCTTGGTCAAAGCGCAGGTCTACACGAACAAAGAATCGTGATTAATATCAATCAGCACTTTCCCGCATCGACATATTCCAAGCCAACAGGCGTGACAACAACAAAACGTCTGTGCGACTGGAAGGATGGAAAATAGAATCCGAGGCTCATCTCTTGCGCAACCGATACTGTCTCACACACTCCCCATCACGCCACCCCCTTGACCGGACCAAATGCCCCCAATCCAAGCAAATCCCCATTCCGCTCTCAGGCAGCGAACCACTCCCTATCGCCAAAGATGCCTCTTCTTCAACAAATCAATGCCATATAAGCAGTATTTTATCTCCATATCGGATTGCTTTTTCCATCCATACCCATTCCCCAGGCCAGTCAGGCCGAATCCCTGCTCCCCTCGATGACGAGGCTTGAAATCCTCTCTGCTTTCTTTACTGATGCGGTGACATTTCATACACTACCCATCTTTTTCGTACCTTCATAATGCTCAAATATAGACGATGTGAACAACTCCAAAATAAGAAGTAGAATTAACAGCCACCTTCCACTAAAATGGCCCATCGTATCTATACCTGATCGGAAATCGCCTGCATCTACTCTGTAGTTTGTGCCCTATCCAATGATCAATTTGACCGATGGCATCACAAAACGTGGCAATTTGTTGATGTTCACCCTACATCTTACAGAAGAGGACTTGATCCTAACAAATCCTGGTCAAAAACCTGCCATTCTTGTGACACAATACATGCTGTAGCATTCATGAGTCTCGGGATAATAGATTGAATGCAGATGAATGACCTGTGCCTGTTTTAATTCGATAGCAAATCTTTTTTTTTTTCTTACTGATCAGACCTTGATATGTGAAGGGAGGTGGTACACTTAGAGCTAGCTGTACCCAGTAAGGTCTATTGGTTGTTCGATATCTTCCCTCCCGGTACCATATTTGGACTACTTAATGTTATTGTAGATTTGAATTTTATTTGAGCGATTGATACCAACCGCATTAAGGGGATTACTTGATAGATTTGGGTCCATCTCTACCGGTAGAGAGATAAAAGAGAGGCAAGCGCATGGCAGTTTGACTGGTTCTCTTCGATGGAGATTTTCGTTGCGAGGGAACGAGGATTTGATGGATTAAGTGATATATAAAGGTATAAGATGTACGACTATTGGATGCTATTGTGAGGGATGCGAGGCGGGGAGGAGAAATTCTTCAAAGAAGGTGATGGTGCCCAATTGGGAGCTTTGCCAAGTTCTTCCAGGCCCAAGTTTGTGCTTGTAGAAGACTCGGTAAGCTTTGATGAAGTAGAACCCATTGTAACAGAGAGGTCAGTGGTGGTTGGAATGGATGCAGAGTGGCCACCTGATATGACTGTTTGTGGGAGGCCATGTGCCACAGTGTTGCAACTGGCATGCCTGTGCTACAAGGATGAAGATGGTAATGGCGAATGCACTGCGAAGGATGGTGGTCATTGTGTATTTGAAAGGGTTGTCATTTTGTTTGATCTGCTAAAGATGCTGCAGGATGGTGACGAAAATGGAAGCAAATTGAAACGCATGTTTAAAATATTGCTGAAACATGACAGATGTTTGAAGATAGGTCACTCTCTGGACATGGATATCCGGGCTGTGAGTGTTGCTCTTGACTGTGAGACTGTTGCTGTCCATGGAGCTGTTAATGTGACGAGTCTGTTCTCTCGCCTGTGGCATGTTGGTCTCTGGACAAGGGCAATGCAGCCCTCTGCTTGCAAGAGTTTGAACTCTGTGATGTCCATGGTGTTTGATGTATGTTTGGACAAGTCGTATCAATGTAGCGCATGGGGGGAGCGTCCTCTGAGCCGAGGGCAGCTTGTGTATGCTGCAAATGATGCTGCCTGCTTGCTTGACTTGTTCTTGGTGGCAAACTGTGCTCTGCATGGAGTGGACATGGATCATACAAGTGTCAAAAGGCAGTGTATGGATGGGACATATTCCATAGATAATTTGCCGGACGGGGTTCTTTCTATTTCAGTGACGAAAAGCAATCTTTTACATTCGATTGAGCAGTTTGGTCAGGCTTGGAGTTGGAAATACGGCCGGTTGCATACAGAGAAAAGCAGTGATTTTTGGACCAGAAAACCATCTGTAGGTAATTTAGATTCTTACCATATTCAAATAAGCCAACCTGGTAAAAAGCAGTCGAAGAAAAATAGCAATCGTGTTAAAGAATCTTTGGCAGACCTATCCAGATGTCAAGTACCCATCTATGTTCCCTGGATACAGCACAGAGCAAGAGGTAAGGAGCCGAGGGCCCCGATTTATATGCGACGTCATGCTTTATGGTCTATCAAGGCAACTTCGACTGTGGGGTATAGATTGCGAATCTCTTCCTACTTTATCAAAGTTTCAGAGGCATCTTTCTCACAGAAAGCTTGTTGAGCAGGCAGAGGAAGAACAACGAGTCATTCTCACCAAAGACACAATATTTTATGATCGGCGACTTTCAGATCAGGTATATTTTGTACATAGTGATACAAAACAAAATCAATTGAATGAAGTGGTCCATGCATTCCATATTCCAGTCGAACGGGATGCTCTTCTGTCCCGTTGCCCTTATTGCAATAGTGACTTTGATCCAGACCCAGTTCCTCCAGAAAGACTTCCCAAGGAACACGAGGTCCCAGATGGAGTTCTAGAAAAGGTGAAAGAGTTTTGGGTTTGCTCTGGTTGTAGAAAAGCCTATTGGAGGGGTTCTCAGTACAACAGGGCCATGGAACGGCTCAATGCTGCATTTACAGGGTTACAAGTCGACAAAAGTAACATCTGATATCTCCTGCTGAATTTAGCAAGCCAATGATGCATATTTATTTAATGAAAGAATGCGATGGATCCTTTGTGACTTAGGGTACCATCCCTCTTGTAATATTTTTTTCCTCTAATCTAACATAATTTATTGACTTGCGTGCAAATGTAAGGTATCCGGTGTGACCTTTTCCAACTGTCACAGGTCTTCCTGTGGTGCTTCTGGTGTACCCTTTTTTCACTGGCGTTGAGTTCTGATTTTCCTCTGAATCCAATTTGGCCTTCTTTACAGGAGGCTCAACAGTCAAATCGTCTAAATCTGCATCCCCATTCTCAGTTTCACTTGCATTCATGACCTGATCAGCCTTGTTTTCAGCCTGCTGGAATACTAAATCAATCGCTGATAAATTCATTGCTCTTGACACTTGGTATTCCCTCAACAAAATCTCGATAGTATGGATATCTCGAAAACCATAGAAATTAAGTTTATCACACGTTTTATGCACTTGTTCAATGCAGGGGCTGAAGCTACAAAACATATGGTTGGGCTTCAGGCAAGCAGCTGCCGATTCCACCACTGACCATGGCGATGGCAAATCCAGAAACACGGCATCAGCTTTCCCCACGTACTCCTTTGGAAACCCATTTTCCTGGGTATCCCTATGTTCTATCTTAACATGTGTATCAATTCCTAATTTGGCAAAATCTTCTTTCGCCAGTTGTGCCCTTTGCTCGTGGAATTCGAATGTTGCCACCAATCCATCAGGTGCCACAGCTCTTGACAAGGAAGTTGTCAACGACCCCGACCCAGTACCAGTCTCGAGTACCAGACAACCAGGCTTCAGTTCTAATTTGAATATAATCATTGCAATATCAGCTACGTATAAAATCTGGGTCCTCTGATCCAAAGCATTTGTCCACAGCTCTGGAGTTAGCTCAAGCAAATATACCCACTTCTCTCCAGACTTGCAATTTGCTTTGCTACCGTATTCTAACCCGATCCAATCCTGTAATAAAAATTTAAGACCACGCGAGAAACATAAATTATGCTCATTTTTATGAGTAGAGATGACGATCCTGGGGAATCGCGCGGAAACTCAGTAGCCATGCACACCAACAGCTAATGCAATTCCCTGTGAATACAATTTTCAATCTGCTCACCTTCAGGTGAAATGTTCCAAATCTATTTGTAATTGAAGCCTCTTTGTCTACTTTTATCACCTTCGTTGAGTCAAATCGCTCGTACATTATGACCAAATCGCCATGTTGTATTAGCTTTCGTTGCCCTGCAGACGGCTCAGCCGCAGTCAAAGCCTCGCTCATTTTCTCTGATATCAAGCTTTAAGCCATTTATAAAATAAAATCGGATGTAATCAAGGCTTAGCATAGGTATTATGGCGCATTATTGACAAGACATTTCCCTTTTTTTCAAGAGGGTCTCTTTCCTGCCAGATTCCAATGGATCAAAAAACACATCATACGACCTGACGCACCCTCCAGTAAAGTATTGATATTTTTTCGAAATTTGATGTCCAACATAGGCCACAACAAGAAATCGAATGATTATCATGTCTCAGTCATCATCCTGCAGGCTTGCTTACCATGTGGGCATGCCACCTTACGGGGTTCTTGCTGCCTGTGGCGTGGCTAATGTGACAATAGACGCTTTCGAAAGCTCTAAACTGAAACCAAATGACCCTATCTGCCTTACAATCGATGATTGGTGAGTGATTTCTACAAATAGACCTGTGCCGCCGTGTGATCTTGAGTTATGGTCTATGCGTTCACTTCATGATGATGATCAATGCAACTGAATCGATTTCTTTGAAATGCAGTGGCGAAATACTGGAAGGAACGGCATACATCATGAGATTTATTGCTCGATCGAGCAGATCATCAGACACTCTCTACGGTTCCAACCCCGTGGCTGCTTGTCAGGTTGATTCATTTCTGGACTTTGCAGAAAAACAGATTGTGCCTGGGCCTGGCATCGAGGCTGCATGCTCTGCTATGAACATTTATCTTTCATGCAGAACCTTTTTTGTAGGTCATGAGATTAGCATTGCAGATCTGGCCATCTGGGGACAGTTAGTAGGGCTACCTCAGTGGAGGAGACTGCGTCAGTCGTATCCTCATCTGGCTAGATGGTTTTCAAACATTGATGTAGATCCCGAGTTGGTTTCAATAGTGGAGAAATTTGCACCGAAAAAGAAGGCAAAGGGAGGCAATGAAAAGACGGTGAAGACGACCAAAGGAGATGGAGGTGACCCTTTTGCAATCAAACTTCCTAATGCAGTTGATGGAGCTGTTGTGACTCGATTCCCTCCAGAACCATCAGGATATTTGCATATTGGTCACGCAAAAGCTGCCCTTATAAACCAGGAGATTGCTGATAGGTACCATGGAAGAATGCTTATGAGATTTGATGATACGAACCCATCAAAGGAAAAGGATGAGTTTGTTGAAAATATTATCACTGACTCAAAAGGCCTTGGTCTACGATACGAGAAGATCACCTATACATCTGATTACTTCCCTCAAATATTTGATTGCGGCGAGAGGATGATAAAAGCAGGAATGATGTATGCGGACGATACGCCTGTGGAGAAGATGAGAGAGGAAAGAATGCACGGTGTGGAGAGTGCTAAACGTGGTCTTTCCCCTGAAGAGACTCTGCGCGTGTTCAAGGAAATGATTGATGGATCAGAAGAAGGTGTAAAGTATTGTATTAGAGTGAAGATGGATATGCAAAATCCAAACAAGGCTCTGAGAGATCCAGTATGTTTCAGGTGTAATGATACCCATCATTGGAGGACAGGCAACACATACAAATGCTATCCTACATATGACTTTGCATGTCCCTTTGTAGATTCATATGAGGGAGTTACCCATGCTCTTCGTACCTCTGAATATAGCGATAGGGAGGCGCAATTTTACTGGATGCTCAAGCTACAGAAGCAAGTCTGGCCTGGACTACCTGATGTGATTATCTGGGATTATGCCCGTCTGTCCTTTATCTATACAGTTCTTTCAAAGAGAAAACTGACTTGGTTTGTAGAAAATGGCCTGGTAACAGGATGGAACGACCCTCGAATGCCTACTGTGCAGGGAATTCTGCGCCGTGGTCTTCAGATTGAAGCCCTGAGAGAGTTTATGCTTTCTCAAGGGGCATCCAAGAATATGACATACCAGGAATGGGATAAGATTTGGACAATCAATAAGAAAATCATAGATCCTGTATGTCCAAGGCACACTGCTGTTGTGGATGAAAATAAAGTACCAATCTATATTTCAGGAGTTACGGATGAAGTTATTGAAGCGCCAAGACATCTCAAGTACCCCCCAGCAGGAATGAAGAAACAAGTCCGTTCTGGGAAGATTTGGATAGACCAAGCAGATGCCCAATTGCTCGTGGAAGGCGAAGAAGTAACTCTCATGGCATGGGGGAACGCTATTATTGACACAGTAGAAAAGTGCGAGTCGACTGGCAACATTCTCTCTGTAAAGGCAACTCTCAACCTGGATGGCGATTTCAAAAAGACGAAATTGAAGCTGACCTGGCTTTCAGATAACCAAGACATGGCTCCTTTGGAACTCCATTATTTCGGGTATCTGATCACCAAGAAGAAGCTTGAAGAAGATGATACATTTGAGGAGTTTGTCAACCGCAATTCTGAAAGAGTAACAATTGCAGTTGGAGACATGAATATGAAGTCTATGAAAAAGGGAGATATTCTTCAACTCGAACGAAAGGGATATTACATTATAGATATTCCATACGATGAATACAGCCCTACAAAACCAATTGTATTGTTTGATATCCCAGATGGCAGGGCAAAACCCTTGATTCAATGATTAATTGTAATGCATCTTTTGCCATAAACCTTGTATTCTTCTTTGATGACTTTCAAACTCCAAGCCATGGAGTAACCTTATTGCTGATTCTCCACCGTCTTTCGGCACTTGTATCCTAAATCTATCCAGGCTTCCAGCCGTCGCTGGCACATCCAGTTCAGTTTGCAATTGCACAAGCTGTTTGCTGAGCCTCGCAGCAGCAACCCCATCCACTGATGACAATGCTGTCGCAGCTCTCTTTGGTTTCACATCTTCGCTATTCTTCAAAATTTCCTCCAGACTACCAAACTGTGAGAGCAGCGCCGTAGCCGTTTTCGGACCAATCCCAGTAACCCCAGGCACATTATCAGAGGAATCCCCCATCAATGCAAGAACATCCACAAACTGACTCGGAGACAACCCCTGCCAATCTTCTCTAAATTCTTCTTCTGTATATGGCACTAGAGAATACTTTTGAAATTTACCATCGTATGAAGCATTCGAATTCTTCTTTGGCGGTCTCAGTAGGATGAGCCCAGGCCCCAGCAGTTGAAAAAAGTCCTTATCTGGAGATGCTATTGCAACAGTCATACTATTCTGCATATTATTATTATTATTATTCGTTAGATTGAGTGTTGTACAATTTATATATATAAAGATACATGCACAATAAAAAAAACACTCACTTCTAGCCCCTTCATTGCCAGCGTAGCAATCACATCATCTGCCTCAACACCAGGAACACAAACATCCACAATATTCATCGCCCTTAAAATCTCCTGCACTACAGGAACAGCCGCCACTATTTCATCTGGAGCAGGAGGCCTCTGACCCTTATATCCAGTGTACAATTCATGCCGAAATGTCTTGCCGGACGCATCAAACACAACTGCAAGGTGAGTAGGGTGTGGCAGCAGTTCCAGCAACGACATCATCGTCGCCAGAAACCCAAACTCCACCGTCGTATCTCGACCATTTCTTGTCCTCAAGCGATGATCATGTGCAAATGCAAAATGAGAACGATACAGCAGCGCCATAGCATCTGTCAGAATCATTCTGCAAATCATGTTGCAATTTTTCAGCAAAACAAACCACCGCTCTCCCTTTGGTAGCTCCCCGCACGTATCCCGCATCATCACAAGCAATAGTGAGATAGAAAAACAAAGATATAATACCTTTTTTCTACACCATCAATGGAACCCTGCAAGTGATCCCTACCACTCTGCACTGTTGTAAGACGCCTCGAGACAGTTGAGCATGGCCTCTGAACAAAGGTCCTCGCCTGCCTGACAAATGCACAAAATTGACACATTATACGTATTAATATAATTATGGATGCCAAATAACCTAAATGATCGGATGAATGGGCAATTTTATTTTTCCTCGTTCCTTCTTTCTTTCGTCAGTCAGTCAGCAAGACATTTCTTGGTAGTTTTATTTGAATGATTGAATCCAATTCCATTCCAAGGTTACTGTTATTCTTATAAACATATTAGTATATCAGTACAATAATACTCTGACTTTGTGTAGACAGCGTGTTTCATCATCATCATCAACAACAACTTTGGCATTATCTAAAGTGCATCATTTTCCCACAGTGACAGTCTACTATCATCATCATATATACTATTACTCTAACTCTGCTGATGAATCAGATTCATTTTCTTCAGCAGCAGACACATTTGCCTCGAATAGACTCCCTTTAAAGCCAACCTGCTTCAACAAATCCTCAGCTTCTTGCAGTACACCTTGTTCAAGACCACCCAAGGTATTCAGTTCTTCGCATGCATCTCGAATAGCAGCTCCCAATTGAGATTTAGGATTCATGGCATCTCGATAATTTCCAGGAATCTGCACATATACATGCACATATATTGTGGTCGTTGTTAATAATCCAAAGTAACACTGTTCAAGCATCAGTCAGTCAGTCTGTGTGTGTGTATGGAGGCACCTTGTACACGCACCTGATTGGCAGAATCCAGTTCTTCATCCACACCACCATCATCTTCTTCTTCTGGTGGTGTTGGTGGTGGTACCGAGTTCTGCTGCAGGCACGCACTGGTATTTTGCTTAGTCGTCTTGATACTCTTTGCTGTACCAAGGCTGATAAATAGTGTGACGTACCTCGTCGGACTGCGAAGCTGCGATTCTATGCTTCATCATCATCATTTTATTATTAGTAGTATACAATGTGGGTAGATGGTTTACAGTGATGTAACGTCTACAATTTGCACCCCTCGTGCAAACCACCACATGCCGAATGGTACAGTTGAACCGACGAGATAAACTCGATTCGATCGTCATGATATTGCTATGCATTTAACTTACTAATATTGATACTGTGTATGTGATATGACAAATAACACTGTGGTATTTGGAAAGTGCACCAAGTTTGGAGAAGATAGCATGGATTTATACTGTATCAATACACAATATTGTGTTGAAAAGTGTCATTACAATAGCATGCTACGGAAGTATCAGCAGCAGCAGCAGCAATATGTTAATGAGGTCCCTCCATGTACATGGAAAATACACGAATTCATCATCATAGAGGGCTCTTTATAACCTAAAAATTCTACATCATCGTTGGCCCAGCAGAACACCGACAATTTACCATGGGATTGGGCGGAATTCTTCCTCCTCTCCTTCGAGCTCCTTCTTAGCCTCCAAGATTACAGGGGCGATAGAGAGAGCAATGACAGCCACGGTGGCCTCTGCCCCCACGCTGGAGGTGAAAATGTTGTTGTGGCCTGGGTCTTCCAAGTGCTTCTTCAAGCATTCGATTGGTCCCAAGCCCTGTACGGCAGCCTGGGAGCAGAATCCGATGAATGCAACCATTGCCAGACGGGCATTCTTCACTTCTTTGAGCCTCTTTTCCTCAGAGAGCTGGCCGAGTGGGTCGAATGGATGCATGCCAAAGGCGCCGCTCTCTCCAGTCTTCTCCCATCCCTTGACACGGAGGGCCTCGAGCACAGCCATAACTGGGATCTCAACAGCCAAAAGGGTCTTGTTATCCAAGGCGTATTCCTTGGCACCAGCAGTCCACCAGTCTCCAGCTCCAATCAGATCGGTGAACAGGATTCCAGCAACGGCAGCCATGGCCCAGCGTCCATTGGTGAGCTCGGCTTCCTTGAAGTATGGCAACAGGTCCTTGTTGGCTCCAAGGCGCAGGGGGTCAAAACCATAGTCACCTGCCATGCTTCCATCCAAATGCTTTGGTGGTGCGGCACCTGCACAGCCACGGACAGTCAATCACTCTGATAAATCATTCATAGTATGACGAGGATGCGCATGGTTTATTTTCCCTTTCGGATCGGGTACTGGGTGAGCTTGAGCATTTTCATTTCATGTGGCAAGAGAGACCGGCCCTCGAAATCATTCTCTCCCATCAAAGCATCACCTTGACCGGACACATGCACATCCCAATCAAACGCAATCTCTTCCAATCTCGAATCAACTCTCGATCCCATTAGCATTCCCAAGGAAGCCACACCCATCCAGGCTCCTTTCATTCATCCAATACATAATCACCTATCTATACAATAACCACATCACGCACCTGGATACCATGTTGGGCGAGCAGCGGCATGAACGCGAACGCTAGCACGTCCGGCTCTCTTGGCTCCAGCGATGGCTGGGCGAGACAGAGCACGTTGATGGGCAGTAGCAATCATTCTATTTGATATATCGTATAATAACGCAATAAAAACTCTATTGCTACTACAAAGATTCTACAGGAATTCTTAATTTTGACTGTGACACCGTTTGGAAGGCTGGGCTGGATTATGTATCAGTGTAAGCAGGGGAGGTCCAGTTTTAGGGTATATCGTAATCTTATATGTACATGGCGTTCTAAACCCTAAAGTTCTGTGTCTTTGCTTCATTTCCGTCTTCAATTTCCAAAAGAATAATGGAGCCGCGTGAAATTAAATTTTGTAATTGATATTTTTACTATGGATGTTTCAAGGAAATAAAGGGAGTTTAGAATACGGGAAAGGGAGACCTCTTTCCTTTGTAAGAAATTTTGTACATGTTGCGCAGGAAGGGGTGCTCACGAACAAACAAGAGATTTATAAATGATATTACAATGAAGTAAATAATTTAAATCGATATATCTTTTGCGGATGAAGCAATGAAGATGCTTTGCCCTATTACATGCAGTTGGCCAGGGCTCCATTTAGGATGCTTCACGAACCAGAATACGCAGAGAAAGAGAGTGCAGAGGTTCAAGAAAAATAATGGAAATGTAAGTTGTTGTGTACAGAGAGGGGCCGAATCGGAAGGTTCAAAGGCGCAGGGCCAAGGAGGTATTGATAATGTTGCTTCATCAACTGGAGCCTTTGCTTCCTCTGGGGGAAAAGGATGCAAGTATGATCAGGGGGCAAGGGGCAGGCAAGGGCAGATTGTACATCATATGTCCCATGGTGGTTTTGATGAAGATTTTCTGATGCAACAGCCTGTGAGTACCTTGAACTGGTGCATTCTGACTCTCGGATCCCAACGCAAAGTAGACGTGGCTGAACAGCTGTTTCACTGGATGAGGCTGAAAGGGACCGCAAATGAGCATTCTCTGATAAAACTGTTTGAGGCGTATGAAGCATCAAAAATGCATCCAAGCCGTGCTGTGAAGACGTGGAGGAACGTGTCCCGAATGCAATGTCCATTCTCCCCAGGTTTTAGGAGCTCTGCAGCGCTGCTCAAGACATTTCGGCCATACCGAGATGTTCGTGGCGCGCTTCGAATATTCAACGAAATGAAAAGGCGTCAAATACCAATGAATCACTATGCATATAATACCATGATACGCATTGCTGCTGAATCTGGTGATCTGGAGACTGCAATGGATATAGAATCTCAGTTACGAATGGCTCCTGGGTTGCAAACAGATGTAAGGACATACTCTTCTCTGATGCAGGCTCTCGGGAAAACTGGGAGATGGTCGTACACCAAAACCGTACATGAATTGCTGGAAAGGCAAGGGATGAGCTTGGATGAGACGTTGGGCCTTCAGCTTATTGCTGGGTATGCAAAGTGTGGTATGCCACCTGCTGCTGAAGGGGTCCTTGAAGAAATGTTGGGGGGTGAAATGGGTATTACACCAAATAGATTGCATTGGAATGCTTTGTTGGATGCTTATGCTACTTCAAAACAGTACGATGAGTGCCTAGAGGCCTATGGTAGAATGATAAAGGCATCAGGGGTAAAGCCAGATAGCTACACTATGGTTGCTCTGCTGAAAGCTGGCAAAGGTTCCCAAGTTGGAAGGCCGGCAGTCAAATTTGTGCTGGAGGAATCGAACAAGTATCAGATTGGATTGAATGTGGAGTTATGCTCTTCTGCAATATCTTGCTGTAGGTCACAATGGCATGCTTCCAAGGAGGAAGCAAAGTTGAGTGCAGAACTTGCGAATGCCATCTGGGGAGAGATGCTGGCAGCAAAAGTGCAACCAAATAAAGTTGCATATAATACACTTCTAGCTGCCCGTGCAGATGCTGATGATATTCATGGGGTTCGGGATTTATTTCAGGCATTTGAAGAAGATCCTACCGTGGAGCCTGATGAGGCGACTTGGAGAATTTTGATTAGGGCATACGAACAATCTGAGGAGTGGAGCGATGAATTAGAAAAAACTAGAATCCTACGTAGTACCTGGAAAACTCTCCATGAAGGCTAGAATTCAGCATTAAAATGTACAGATATATTTATTTATTTCTACGGCCAGCCTAATACACAGTTCAAAAACTCTACTCGGTCAATTTAATATTTAACACTTTCTTGTCACTCCCACTCTCATTCTGAGAGCCTTCAGCCTTCATCTTGGCATCCTCAGCAAGAACTGCCTTTCTACTAAGCCTAATCTTTCCATTTTTTCCATTTTCTACCTCTAAAATCATTACATCTACTTGATCACCTTCTTTCACGACATCTGCCATGACTTCAGTCCGAGCAACATCCCATTCACTCACGTGGAGGAGCCCATCCCTGCGATCAGAAACTTGAACGAATGCACCGTATCCTTGTACCTGTTTCACTTTTGCATTTCGTAATATAGCCCCAGGTATAAGTTCATCTCCAGTAAGTACATTTAAGTTTTCTTCCGCGAGCTCACTGCCTGAATCAGAGAGGTCCTCTGGTTTTAAACCATCCAGTTCAAGTACAGCTTTTCTGCTCAGCTTGATTTTACCAGTACCACTAGCTACTTCAAGCACCATCACATCAAGTACATCTCCTTCCTTAACAACGTCCGAAATAGAGGCCGTACGCTTGAAGTCCCACTCACTGACATGAAGTAGGCCATCCTTTTTGGGTGCAATTTCAACAAAGGCTCCAAAAGGTGCCACTTGAACAACTTTTGCCCCTCGATACACCATTCCAGGCTCTGGATCTACAATTAAACTGTTAATCATTGTCTCTGCCATTTTAAGAGCTTCGTCGCTAGCACCTTTTAGCTGCAGTTCTCCTGTTTGGTCAACGTTGAGCTCAACCCCAGTCTCATCCTGAATACTTCTAGCAGTTCTTCCGCCAGCCCCAATAACAGTACCAATTTTGTCAACAGGAATCATCATGAAAGATATCCTTGGTGAGTAGGGTGAGAGTTGGTTACGGGGAGATGGCTCGCACTTCTTCATTTCTTCCAGTATGTGTTTGCGTCCCACAGATGCTTGAGCCAATGCTTGTTCCATGATCTCCAAAGTAATACCTTCTACCTTGATATCCATCTGGAAAGCAGTGATTCCATTCTCATCACCAGCTACCTTGAAGTCCATATCACCAAGGGCATCTTCACTTCCAAGGATATCGGTCAGCACTACAAACCTGCCATCTGGTTCCAAAATAAGACCCATAGCCACTCCAGCGACCATTCGCGTTAGGGGAACACCTGTGCGAGAAAATATTATTGTCATTTAGACAAAAGATAATATCAGGGTAATTTTGAATGTAGAAAGGGTAACCAAGGGAGAATCTCCACAGAGAGGAGGATCTCCCTTACGATATCCCCTTCTTCAAAGATCAATGTAGGCCCACATGCATTCGAGTCGTGATCATTCGCAAATGCGTCGCGCCCCGCCAAGGAAGTAAGGCCTTTCTTGCAGTTCAATTTATAATATTCAATTTACACCCACCTGCGTCCATCATAGATAGACATCCGCCACAAACAGAAGCCATGGAAGATGAACCATTCGACTCAGTGATGGTACTCTCGACACGTATTGTGTATGGGAAATCGCTTTCAGAGGGCACAACTGGGACGAGCGCTCGCTCAGCTAAATTTCCATGTCCTATTTCTCTTCTTCCAGGAGCTCCAATTCTACCAGTCTCCCCAACAGATGAAGGAGGGAAAAAATATTGAAGGTAGAAACGTCGCTCTTCATCCTCTTCTGATGCCATGGAGTCAATTTTCTGGGCAGAGTCCTTACAGCCCAACGTTGTAACTGCAATTGACTGAGTCTCCCCTCTTGTAAATAATGCAGATCCATGAGTTCGTGGCAAAATACTTGCTCTGCTACATATAGGACGCACATCCCCTGTACCCCTGCCATCTGCCCTTTGCCCTTCATTTAGCACCAAATTTCGCATGATACGAGATTCAACCCTTTTCAATCCCATAGATACGGTAGTCGCATCATAATTAGAGACTTGAGATGACTCTGATTCACCTGCAACTAATACAGCCTTTACCTGCTCTTTCAGCAAGGAGACAGCTTCACCTCGTTCCTTCTTCCCAGAGATATTCTTGTATGCATGCTCCAAATCCTTGCCGATCATCTCAACGATCCGCTCGTCCAAACCAGCTGGAGGGATCTTCAGATCATCCAATAGTTTTGTTTTACCGTATTTTGAAGCCCATTCTTCAATCCCTGTGCATAACTCTGCAATAGCTTGCTGTCCTAAACGGACAGCCTGCAGGAAGATACAAACAAAAGCTTTAGTAATTATGTACAATCTCCTTCCTTGTACGACATCAATAGAGCAAATGCATCATTATCAGTATAACTATAGTGCCTCAGATACCGTCCTAAAGTGTGGTATCATTCGCAATCCTATTGGATGCTTCTAAAGATGCCATTGATTTAGTTTTCACATCACCAGCACTCTCTAAACAGAAGATGAACAGCCATTGCAAACATTCTCGCACCTCTATCATTTGCTTCTCCGTCAAAAAATCACAAAATCCTTCAATCATAAGCACCGCGTCTGCACACACAAATAATGAATGTTCGCGATTCAAAAAGAATGAATTTATTTGCACAATTGTTGTCGTCAGCATGTCAACAACATACCCTTCGTCCCAGCCATTACCAAGTCCAAAGTACTTGATTCCATCTCAGCCACTGTCGGATTCACAATAAATTGATCATTTATCATCCCCACTCGAACTCCAGATACGACACGCTTTGTGGGTACTTCTGAAAGCGCCATCGCAGCACCAGCAGCAGTGATGGCCAGCGGCTCAGGTGCATGTTCAAAATCATACGACATTACCCACTGCAGCACTTGAATACTATGGGGCCAACCGGAAGTAATCATTGGCCTCATTGGACGATCAACCAGTCTAGATACAAGCACTTCATTCTCTTTCTGTCTCGAATCGCGCTTGAAAAAAGAGCCACTTGTTCTCCCAGCAGCACTAAACCGTTCAGTGTAGTTCACTTGAAGCGGAGCAAAGCTCCCATCGCTAGCGAAATCTCTATCCATGCAAACTGTTGAATAAATAACCTGCACATCCATCTCCCAATAAGCACAAGTACAAAAGAAGAAGAACACACACGAACAAGTGCCTTTCTCAGACGCAGAACGAGACCTACCGTTTCCCCATCCGACGCCATCACCGCTCCGGACGCTTGACGTCCTATTTCACCAGTCTCTAATGTAATCTGCAAAATTTGAACATAAAGCATACAAGTATGATTCTGGATCTGTAGAATATAAAAACCGTCGACTCGTTGCAACGCATGCAACCAGATGAACTTTGGGCTGTCATTGGATCTGGATATCAGACAAAGTGTAATTTCATATTCAAACTTACGTGTCTATTGCCGTATTTGAGCTTAATACTATTGGACAATGGCTCTTTTTCACCACTCCATTCCGTCTCGGCATTGCAAACGATGCCTCCACGGAACACTCCGGGCCTACGGAAACGGATTTCCCTCTTCCCAAAGCATTTTTGTGGTACATTCTGGTTCAAAGGAGATAATAGATGGTGGATCGCCCCAATCACATCCTTACTCCGGCAGACCGCAATTGTGGGCCTCTGATTCCCTCGACGAGGAGAGGCAGAATGGCCCCTTCTAGTGAGACCACCCCCTAACTTGGACATTTCAATTGCATTAAATTTTCTTTGATGCCCAAATGAATGCCCAATTGGCCTTTCATCACTTCTACAATGAAGCATCTTTCTACAATCTCATGGCGCCACTGCCCATGGGCAGTGGCCACTGCACTTTGGTGCGGATCAGAATCCGTGGACATTTTCAGCAATGAAACTCTTTCTTATCAGTGTTTTTTATATTCAGCAATGTCATCACATCACTGTACTTTACTGTCGCTATTCCTTGTGTCTGGGGATCTGGGCATCGAGAATCTGAACCTAAGTTTTGGAAACTGGGCAATTAATTGTCTCTTGCTATGAGTACTGAGGTTCAAACGACGAATACAATGTTGTCCTGATGCTTAGTCAGATTCTATGGGATACATAGAATTTTGTAGATAATTTTTGGATATGGTGAATTTTTTATCCGGGAATAGGCCCCTATGCGCTACTACAATCAAAGCGCACAGTTTGAATGGTAGCAAGAGGGGAGCATTCTGTGCGGAACTGATTGGGTGGACTAGATTGCACGCATCACGTAACGAAAATGGGTATTTTCAACTAGAGGAGGTACTATGGAGGGGAAAGGAAGAAGACGCTCTGGAACCTGACAGTTTACCCCGGCAACTTACTGCACCTTGGAAGGTGAGCAGCAAGGTTTAATCAAATGACCCCATCTACCTATCTACATGGTACAACTGGTTTTGAATTCTATCAGTCCTGCTATATAGAACATTAACATTGGCTTTCTTCTTCTTTCATCTTCAGATCATGCTGTTAAGTGATGGATCGGTTACAAGACACCTTCAACTGATGACAGGTCGGAGCGTTGATGTGCAGTGTCTCGAAATGCAGAGCATCGGGGTAGTAGATGCGTTGGAATTTCCATGCAAATTGGGAAACATAATAGGCGATACATCCCTCGTGAGGCGTCAAGTATTCTTGCGGTTTCCAGACCGACTCCCCTCGTCATATGTGTATGCCACATCCTGGTGGCAAGAGGATGTAGTCAACATGTACCTGAGGTGCGTCTTGTTCATGGAGATCATTTTATTTGGAAAAGAGCGGTCTCGTTTGTTCGAAAATTCTTGTATGTGTGCTACTGCAGGGACAAGGAGAAACCAATTTGGGTGTCTTTGAGTTCTGAAAGGACAGAGCTGTACAGGGAAATTCTGGAGGTTGCCTATGGTCATTGTCCAATCCTCGAGCGGTAAGTCTGTTTGCATCCATTATCTATGGCTCTTGCGGTTTTCCAAACGTATGAATCGAAGTTATCTTATTTATTCTCAGATAATGGTGATTATTTGTATTTCGTATACGCAGGCATTTTGGGTGCGCAGGTCCCTTCTGGGCAAGAACGTATGTCTTTTGGCACAACAAGAAGCCTCTCACGGTGATCTACGAGATTTTCTCTCCCAAACTAAGCGAATTTCTGGGTCCAAGTCAGCCTACTTCCATGCTATAAAATCTTAAAAGTATCAAAAGCGAGTCGTAGATGCCCATGCCCATGAACATGAACATGCCAGTCTCTGTCAATGTGTATGGAATGAAATGAACTAGTTTGCCCCCGAGACGGAACCGCGGACGAAGGTGGCTTTGAGACCAACCTGTGCTAATCGCACTACTACACTATCAAAGCGTCGATTTGAGCGGCCCTTTTGATGATGGATGACTTGAATATGTGATCCGTGTACATGCACCCTGTATGTATACGCGTCTTCTCACATAGCACGTTGAATTAATTTCATTATTTTTATTACCGAAGAATGGCTTTGGATAGACAAAATGCGTCTCTTCTTCTGCCATCTGCTGTAATGCCTTAAGAACGAAGGATACACGTCAAACAAGAGTCTGCTTGTTTGTAAACCTTGAGCCAATATCACGATGATAAAAGAAAAAATATTCAGTCTTTTGATAATTATATTGATTTTTAGATTATCTGCGTTGAGCCAAGGGAAAGAGGAGGCAAAATTTTCATGTAGGAAGCCTAAGCAAAAGATCCAAAAGCCATGCCGGAAACCTGCTCGCCCTCAGAAATCCAACCCATCGCCGCCGCCACCACCACCACCATTTGGAATATCTCTCTACACATATGATATACTAGATGAATTTCTTCATGATGAGGAAGCCTTCACTCAAGGACTGCAACTGTACCAACGTTGCAAGAACTGCAGCTACACAGCCCTGGAGTCTCTTGGTCTCTATGGGGAATCAGAAGTTAGAGAAGTGGACATACAGACTGGCAAGGTGCTGAGATCCAAATCGATTCCAGAATCTGAGTTTGGAGAAGGCCTGGTATCGATTGGAGATCGAGTTTATCAATTGTTGTGGCAAACGAACAAGCTCTATTCCTATGACATTAATAACTTTTCAAATGTCAACCCTGGTCAGGTAATTTCTCCTGCATATTGCTTCCTGCCGTTTGCACGTTTCTTTATCCTAAAATTGATTATTATTGTTTCACTAATACTGCTTCTGCTTGCCCAATGCAGACCGAGTTAACGGACGGATGGGGCCTCACAACAAATGGCACTCATTTGATTGCCAGCGACTCATCCAACGTCTTGACCTTTATGAAACCTGGCGGTTACACGACTGTCAAGCAAATAGAAGTAACGTTTGAGGGAGACCCTGTCATACATCTTAATGAGCTGGAATGGGTCGATGGCTATATTTTCGCAAATATTTATAAAAAAGAGTGCATTGCAAAGATTGACCCAGCAAATGGAAATGTTGTTGGATGGGTTCTGTTGAGTGGTCTGACAGAGAAGACTCTAGGTAAGGAAAATACGGATTGGAATAAAGTCATGAATGGGATTGCCGTCATTCCTGAAGAAGAAGACACCATGTACGTTACTGGGAAGTTCTGGCCTACTCTGTACAAACTCTTGCTGAAACCAGTAGGCAACTGGGATGCCTTGGGTGGTCCCTCTGAGATCCAGGTCATGTGCATGGTTGATCCGAAAAATGCAAGATTCTGAACTCTGATTAGTTTGCTCGTTCGTATTTATTGTTGGTTATCAGTATTTAATACAGTTTATCGTATTGGAGTCGTAGAATGCCATCTTGAATCGTTTGCACGTGCAATTGCATCCCTTGCAAGTTGCAAAGGGGGGATGATGATCATGATGATCAAAAGATTGATTCATGTAGATCACATTATGTGACGAAGATCCATTACGTAACGCCTGCGCCTCGAAATCGATACTCCGCTTCCTATTACACAAGTGATTTAATGGGACATTTTGCACGATGACCCTTGCACCTGGGAACTCGACAAGTCATTGCAGTGCTGATTGTCAACATAGATCTTATGATTGACCACCGTTGACATGAGATTGATACATCGAAAAAATAATCGAAATGTAAATATATGTCCGCATTTCTCTTTATTCTCTCTCTTCTTATTGACAGTGCACTGGTGAGTAGAGCGAAAGCGAATCGTGTCTAAGTGCTCTTCTTTCTTGGGTTTGTCCGGAAAAATTTTTTATTCTTTTGCCTGGAAACCACTTTAGTCTCTCATTTTTTCATTTTGATCCAACCATCGTAATATTTGAAGATTCTGGGACTGAGGCTGGGCGCATACTGACTGTGGTCATAAAGAGTAACCGCAGCAAACAATTTGTGAATAAATGCGCTTTCGATAACGATAAAGCATTTACATTTTAAAAGATCGAATGGTATTTGCTGGCTTGATCTGAAGGTCGAATGGAATTGATTGGCAAGGATACTACGAATGCTCAAGGGGCTTCTGTCCAGGGACTGGATGCATTTCAACATTTTTCTTCCGAGATATGTATGACTCTGACACCAGAAAACTTGGAGCGTAATATTGAATCAATCAACAGTGGAACAATTGAGAAATTTAAACATGCGGCGAATCATTGGCGAGGTATGGCTGTATTTAGTCCTCATTTTCAATGAAAAAGTCTGTAGTCTGTGTCTTCTTCATGTCGAGCTTCATAGATCCGCATATCAAACAGCACTTTCGTGTTATTTGTTCTTTTTGCAGCTCAAATGGATCAGTATTACACGTGGTCGAATCAGATTCGCTTAAAGTATGGTCACTTAGTGTCCCAACAAACAGAAAGATCAGCAAAACGGTTGTATGTTGGCAATCTTCCAGCAGATATTACTGGTGCGTAGGTTGTCGCGGTATGCACCGCACAGGCATGTCAATAGAATCAATCATAAGAAGAATCTGTTATAAATTGAAATTAACATGTATGTACGTGCATGCAGAAGTCGAAATTGCGGAAGGATTATTTAAACTCTTGGAATCCTGTGGTGGTGTCTACAGGTCAGGCAATCCTGTTGTGTCATGTAGAATTTACCCAGACAAACTATACTCTTTCGTGGAGCTCAGATCAATTGACGAAACCAGTAATTGTATGGCACTGGATGGAGCTCGATTTAGAGGAAATTTCCTGAAAGTAAGAGCAAATGAATGCATTTTTGCAGTTCTTATGGTGTTTGTGTGATTCAGAAATCCAAAGAGAGTCTTCGATTACAAGAATTCGACGATAAATTGATTCGATGCCTCGATGCAGATTCGACGACCGAGTAATTATGATCCTCATAGTGCCATTCTTCTGGGACCAACAGACCCTAGTATATCCCTAGACTTGTCTAGGCTTGATCTCATACGAACAGTGGTTGAGGTATGCAATGGGAAATGATTATACTAGTAGTAGTAGTAGTGGTAGTAGTAGTACAACATTTCATATAAATTGTGATATATTTCATCGTTGTGGTTGATTGCGTATAAGAGGATGTATTTAAAGAAAGAATGCCGGTTGTTGTTAGGATGCATAAATTGGCCTGCAATTTACCTGACATTTCCTTCTGGTCTCTGTAGGACTCGCCACACAAGATATTTATCGGCGGATTACCTTGTGAGTGGTCAGAGGATCAGGTGAAAGAACTCTTGAAGCCTTTTGGACCGCTCAAGGCCTTTATATTAATAATGGACAGAAGCACAGGCAATTCCAAAGTGCGAAATTCGTGTTTGCATCTTCAGTTTCCACTTCGAACGTATCATAGCATGCTAATGACATTTCCGGTT
This sequence comes from Picochlorum sp. 'soloecismus', assembly GCA_002818215.1. Lineage (NCBI taxonomy): Eukaryota > Viridiplantae > Chlorophyta > Trebouxiophyceae > Picochlorum > Picochlorum sp. 'soloecismus'. Next base: position 96,272 of record PJAJ01000024.1, on the reverse strand, counting down.
TCACGCAGGGGTACGCATTTTGCGAATATTTGGAACCATCCATTACAGATGTAGTTATAAGGATAATGAACGGGACAATGGTTGGCAAGAAGTCGCTTACTGTCAGGCGTGCTCTCAGCCCACTGGACCAACTTATGCCACACATGGCGATAGCCTGATATCCATTTTCTATCATGTATGCACCTTTTATTATTGCTCCATACTTTGGTCGGCAGCAAAGTGACTTGAAGCTACCCGATGAGATTGGATTAGATATTTACTTGCAATAACTCCTTCTTGTTGCAACTTGTAAACATATCAGCCATAGCAAACAAAACAGAGCCTCGGGAGCCAAAAGAAGCAGACCATGTGTCCACCAACCCTGCCTCCTGATCACGCAGTACAATTTTCATACTGTCAAAATTCTGGTCTTTGAAAAAGAATAATTGCTGGTGGAACCGTCACCCTTGCCCTACCAAGGTAGCCATTGCAATTGCAATGGCCAGGTGGCCCACCACCCAGGTGGCAGGCCTGCCCTTGGATACCCTACAAATGGTAGCATGGGACCGGCCAGGTGACGCAAGTCCTGGCCGCAATTGGCAGATATTTTTGCGCCAGGGTCAATGGACATCGCGGCCACGAGGCCCGCCTGTCCGTCGACTATAATGCAGCACTGTACCCCAGTCTCTTCACTCCAATTTTCACTTTTTTGCATTTTTTTACTAAGTTGTACCTTTTCGTCATTAGACGAGAATAGGTCAGTGTCATTGGCGTGTCCGTGCCGTCATTCGCAGGGACCCGCAGCGGGACGTGAATCTAGCAAGCACGTCTCACATTCCTATTACATTGGAATTTAATTGTGATCTATAGCAATAGATAAGGTAATAGAGAAAGCAATAGCAAGATGAGCTCGTTTAGATACGCTGGACTAGGAGCATCCCTAGGCGTTCCGCAATCCTCGCTCGAGTCTGTGACAAGCTTGGATCCCAAAGATTATGTGTACCCAAACCTAGATTCAGATTTCATGTTTACATCTGAAGACCAATTGGGGAGCAAAGGATCAAAAGAATCCATGCAGGTGTTTTCTTATGAGACTGCGTGCTCGCGTGAACGTGCTCAATCGGCCGCGTTGTTGCTCGGCTCTGGATTCGGTGGAGGTGTGTATAGACGTTTGATTTTTAATGCGTTGGTCTATTGTTGATTATATTGTGCCACGATCGCACGGTAGTATGTCTATACGAGTCACGGAGTGCGTGGGGGTATTTGAGGTTTGGCCGTGAGATCAAGGCTCGTGTGTTGAACATTTTCGTAATTGCCAGGCTGGGCGGTCTTTCAGGATGCCCAAATAAAGGATGGATATATTCGACTAGTTTTGAATCGATTTTATGTCTCGAATTTGCAGAATCGGGTCGTCAGTACCTTTCGTGCATTGATCTGTCAGATGTTCTGGACATGGACACAGACGGTTTGAACTTTTTGAAGGTTGAAGGAGGCGAAAAGGCCATGTCTGAAGGAAACTCCGATAAAAGTACTACATGTACTGCAGCTCGAGTATCTCCGAGAAGGAGTTCTGCTACGAGTGGGTTGAATACGAGGCAGAGGGAGTCAGTAGTCGAGAAGCAGTTAATTGCTCCAATTAAAGAGGAGGACGAAGAAGAAGATCTTCTTGTCGCCGCAGAATCGTGTTTTAATGGTCTGGATGCAGAATTACTGTCCAGCATCTACCAAGTCTCGGGTGTGAGCCTTCCAGGAGATGAACAGGATGGCAATCGCAGTCTGGGAGAGTCAGGAAAGAGGCAAAGAAAGCCAAAGTTGTCCTTGTCTCTGGATTACGATGCCGCCGTTGTGAGTATAAATTCTCAGTTGGAGGTAGATAGAGAGGTTCCAACATCAAAGCATCCCGCAAAGAAGTTGAGAATTAATATGGTTGGTAACAAGGGTGCGCAAGACTCTCAGTCATGTGAGTCTAGCCCATCCATGGTTAAACTTCATTTTGGGGACAGCTGCAATCCGTTGCAGGTATAAATGCCAGGCAAAAATATGCAGTCAGCGAATTTCAATGAATCTTAATTTTGCTTTTTGGAAGGTGCTAGTCGCTCCTTTGAACTGAGCAAGCTGTGCCGACAGTTCTCCAGTTATCTCAAAGTGATGAGATAAATGGCAACATTTAATCCTCTTTTCTCATGAATCGCCGTCAAGATGGGCATTAGAGTTAATTTAAGGTTTTTCCCTGATTTTGTGGTACTTTTCCACGCTTCTTGGAAGCAAGGCATGTTCTTAACGGAAGCAAGTAATTTTGTGAATGAAGCATTATCCCTGTTGATCAGGTCTCTGGCAAGCCACAGCAGGTGAAATGGGCAATTTCGGTGGCTGGCACAGTTGTTTGGTTGTGTTGGCCGGTTTTTTCTCGGATTGGTCTGGCCCATTTTCCCATGTGTGGGTGCTCTGTTGCTGTTGTGGTTTGAGATGCATGTCGAGCCATGAATTCTAAGGCTAAAGAGTTCCATATGATCAACGTTAATTTTACATCGAAGTAATGCAAAGTGCCATCTTTTTTGTGTGTGTATTTGATCCATTAGTGTCTGGAGTGCACATTCTTTGGTACATTATGTGATGACTCCTACAATTTCGTGTAAACGCATTCATTTTTACATCAACATTACTATCAAAATAAAGCATTCACATGGCTGTCTTGCTTTTTGACTTGCTTCGTGTCACCCTCCTTTGGCTTTCATCCACTGGGCTTGCGACAGACTTGCCAACTTCTTTGACACGCTTCTTGTTTGTGACAGCCTTGCTCTTTGTTACAGCCTTTGTCTTTGTGGCAGTCTTGGTCTTCTCCACCGATTGACCCGACCCGACTTTCTTCTTCGATTCTTGTGCTTCACCATCATCATTGTCTGCCAAGTCATCTATATTGCTCTCACCAAAATCATACTCGATCCCTGCTTCCAGCATCTTCTTCTTTCGACTTTCATTCCTCTTTGCAAACCTCCCCTTCCTTTTCTTCTCTTCTGCCTCTGACCTTTCCCTATTATGCCTTCGAGTCTCGATTTCCCTCCATGGAATTTTCTTAAACGTCCTATTTGCACCTTTGAACAACTCTGCATGCACCTGGTCCTTCTTCATCACGTGCGCCTCCAGCTTTTGACCAAAAAAATGATACCCATCCATTGCTTCAGCCACAATTGCGGCAATATCAGGCGTGTGGAATTGAATAAACCCATAATGTTTGCTATTCCCAGTTTTCTTATTACGAGAAATTCTAAGATTGACAACCTGCCCAAACTGCATGAAAAACTCTTTCATTTGCTTTTCATAGAAGCCATGAGGGATGTGTCCCAGATACACCACATTGCTCATCCCCTCTCCTTTCTCCGATGCATTCTTTTTACTATTCATGGTCCAGAATCTTTTGTTTCTATCTAATATAAAGAATAATCTGTATATATGAAGATCAACACCTTTGCACTGTCCCAAGCTTCGCGTCAGGTCCGCCTTCTTGCCATGCACACCGTGCTAACTATTTCGAACTATTATCCTTATTCTTGTACTCAATTGCTCAAATTGAACATTTTTAAGTCTATTCATACAAAAATAAAAATATTGTAACAAAAATACTGTACCCCTAACTCCCAAGGCAGTCTCTCCAAATGCATGCAGGGGATCCCTGCAGACTGCAGTTTGGACAGAACACCATCCAAATGCCCAAATTTGGGCCAAGGCTGCGAAGAATTGCATGTGCTTTCTTTATTTTAATTCAATTAAATTGGAGTAAAAAGGGCAAATAATGTCAGGAGGAAGTCAAAATCATCGACAGGTGCTGGTACGGTCCATACGAGGACCAGTTTCCGTTGTGGAAGCTTCTGATTCCAGCGAGACTCTTTTTGACTTTTGTAAGAGAATACAGCTACAGGTGGAGGGAATAGATAGTAATGAACTTGAAGTATCTTTGTTCCATGGAAGGCACTGTTTGGTGCCGGCTCAGTTGGAGCAAACCACGGTGGGAGATGCTGGTCTTGAGCATGGTACCTTGCTTCAGACAATGTTATGCATCGCGGGGGGAAAGGGAGGCTTTGGATCAAATCTTAGGGCAGCGGGTAAGCTCAAGCTAGTGGATAATATAGACGCATGTCGAGACCTTCAAGGGCGCCGAGTCCGTCAGAAGACTGCTCTGGAGAAACTAGAAAAATGGAAAGAGGAAGAGGATGAAAGGGAGTTGGAGAACATTGCGTTGAAACATCTGAAAGAGGTGGAGAGAAAGAATCGAAGAGGTGTAGAGATAGAAGTAGATGTGCAAAATGTGCGTAAAGAGAAGAAAAAGACGCTTCAAGATGTCAAGTCTGCTGTCTCAGAAGGTCTTGCAAGAGATGGAGGATCCAAGGCAAGAGAAAAAGAGGAAGACGACCCGGATCAGAGCGTTCAAAAGATGATCCCATCAAAATTTGCATTGTTTGATGAGGACGAATCGGAGTACTCCAGCAGTGATGATGAATGATGCTTCCCGAAAGTCCGGAAGTATGGATCCCAGATCTGGGATTGGAGTCCATGCCACTTTTTGACTGTCAACCATTGTTGTAATTTTTTTCACGTTATTTTGATTTATAGAAATCGATTGCAATAGTTTCATATACTGTAATATAGTCAAGTTGTTATCATTGCTTTATGTAACATATATAGTGAATAGCTTTCGCGGGCATGCTTTGTGAGTCTTGGACTGAAATAATGTCAATGTGCTTCGAACAAATACCACGCCCATGACCAGAAGGAGTATGTATGTTGGAACCGGTATCGGGGAGTAATCTTGAGATACGAATGGATATATATCGCGAGGAGGAGGAGGAAGGCGAGATGCTGGTGTCTCGTCAGTTACGCCAAACTGGCGAATTTCATGAAAGAAACTATCGTCAGCTCTTGATCCTGACGTGTATCGCGAGCCTGGGTGGATTTCTTTTTGGATTTGATACTGGAGTTATATCTGGGGCACTGCCTTATATAAGAGAAGATCCTATTTTTGGGAACAGAGACGCAATGAGGTAAGAATACTTGAACTGAGTAGTAGGTAGTCTGTCCATGGACACTTGTGTCAAGTATCTTATCGCCAAGGTTTGAAAGTATCCAGGGTTTTGTTTTTTCTTGCAGTGCTGCGTGGATTCAAGGTAGTATCGTATCTTCTGCTTTAATTGGAGGTGCTCTAGGTTCAATAGGTGGAGGCATCATGGCAGATGTCAGTGGTGAGCATGAAAATCTTTCAGTCGGGCGACATAGAACACTGCTTGCAGCAGATCTGTTGTTTTGTATAGCTGCGTTGCTCATGGCACTGGCGCCTAATATTTTCACATTGGTTCTAGGTCGATTTATTGTGGGGACTGCAATAGGAGCGGCAGCTGTTGTCGTGCCTGTGTATATTGCTGAGCATGCTGATGTTCACAACAGAGCCAAGTTTGTGAGCGCAAATATTCTTGGCGTAACTTTCGGGCAACTTGCAGCCTATTTTTCAAACTATATATTTTCATTTGTACCTGGGAACTGGAGATGGATGCTTGGAGTTTCACTTGTACCTTCTGTGTTGCAAATGATTGGATTGTCAATGCAATCACCTCAAAAATTCTCAAAAGATAGTCTCAAGAGCCACTATTCAAATGACCCAGTGAACACTGTTCCCAAGAGAGTTCGCCCCTTTCAGGAAAAAATAATAGCAATAAGAAGTATACCGGTGCCTGCTGAGCTCCATGTTGGCATAGGGTTGCAAATATTACAACAAGTATGCGGCATCAACACTATTATGTATTTTCTGCCAGTGATGCTAAAGCTTTCTGGTATCCACTCCAACAGGACTGCTCTACTTGTTTCCATGATTCCAGCTTCATGCAATGCATTTGGAACTCTGCTAGGCATGCGACTGGTCGATAAAATAGGTAGACGTCGTTTACTTCATTTGAGTTTGCTGGGAGTGATTAGCACATTGCTAATTATGGGCCTGTCTTTTGAGATTGCAAGGCAACAGTCGCCCAAAGTCGACCCAATAACATTTTTGTATGATCAGACGTGCCCATTCCAGGCCATCTCGTGCCCGTCTTGCTTGCACCACAACTGCATATACTGTGGATCTACATTACCCTCACAATCTGCGCATCAGGCTGGAGCGTGTATCCAAGCAGTTGCGTTTGAAGAGGAGCGTGACCTTTTGCAAAGATGCCAGCAGGCCTTGCAGGGGACAGTCAAGCTTCCCTATATTGGCTCTTACGACATTGGATGTCCTGCACCTGCCAGCACAATAAGATTGATTTTTATCTGCATCTGCTTGTATTTATTAGCCTTCTCTCCAGGACTGGGCCCCATCCCATGGACAATCGGGGCAGAAATTTATCCCGAGGAAGATCGAGGAATCTGTGGAGGTCTTGCAGCTACGTGCAATTGGATCTCCAATGCAATCATGAGCCAATTCTTTCTTGGCTTCATGACTTCGTTTGGAGGAGGCATCACATTTGGTATCATTGCATCCTTTGCCATTATCGGAATATTTTGGTCATGGAAATTTGTCCCTGAAACAAAAGGTTTAACCTTCTCTGAAATTCAAGATCTCTTTCGGCGAAGGATGCAATGATACCAAATTTGGACACATACATGCATGTAAATGTTCATTTCTCCAACAAATGTCAGCAGTCTAGACCAGCAGTTATTCTCAAATTGACAACCACAGATCGCCTGAACATTGTCACATTTTTAAATACATTATTATTTTTTAACAAATCGTATCAACTCTGTGATAATAATCGATGGAAATGTTGAATTGGTAGATAGTTACTTTCTCTCTCCGCAACAAGACGTTGCAGCTTTCAGCGTAAGTTGAGGGAGGGATGTCTTCAGAAGGGTCAGAATGTAAGACAGATAGTAGTTCTCTTATTGGAATTAAATCATCCAAGAAACTGAGAAGAGATCCGTTCCATAGCCCCGACGAAGGTCAATCACCTTTGACCCTATCGCCCCAAGTTGGGTCGCCCTTCGGTTTAGACGGTATTGTCAGACAACAAAGGGTCTTGTCTTCCGATAGTCCAAAACATTATACATCTAATGTTGTTGAAAATGAAGCCCTCGTGCGGGAAGTCGGCAAATGCCGTGACAGCGAGACGTTGCCAGCAGAGGGGATGACAGGTGAGGGCGGTTGAGTTTGGAGACTTTTGTAGAGACGGGAGATGATTGTTTTTCGTTTATGTGCAGAGACTCAAAAGGCGTTTGATAGGCTGAGGGTCAAAAATGCTGACGCTGTTCACGGTGACGGTAACAGGAGAGCAGCTATTATCATGGAGGAAGGTCTTTCCCCACATAGTCCCAAAAAGCGGAAAGCGAGAGCCAGTGTTCAAGATGAGCCATGCGCGCTCACCTTTGAGGATTTTAAGGATATATCAGATGGTTCTTCGTTGGAGCTGGGGTCGAATGCGGGCAATGATCATGCAGAGAGTCCTGGAGAAGAGTGCCAGCAGGATGACCAGGTTGAGATCACCAGAAAGCATGTGCGAAATGAGAACGACCAGTCCACGTTGAAAGATCTCCTGGTACAGTTTGGGCATATAGAACTTAATAAAGACTTTTATGAGTCGATTAAAAGAACCGAGTCGCGCACTGACCTTCCAGAGCCCTCAAGTGATGTTAGGGAAGTTGATAGACAAGCCTTCAACTCAGCATTGTCCAGAGTGAAGCATATTCTCCAAGATGAACTGCCTCACATGCAAGAAACTTCATCAAGTTTAGGCGTGGATATTTCTTTTTCTGAATTGGGACGTGCTTTGGATGTAAGAGCATTGGAGAACATACCAGCAATTGCTCACTGCATTATGCAACATTTGGTAGAGACAGGTTGGTTTCTTTTTTCATTCTTTTTGTCGCCATAATGATGGGGATTTTCTCTCGTTTGACATTTTGAGATGCTGGTACATGCAGCAACACCGTCGAGCTCCGGAGTAACTCTAGAGGTCAGTGATTTGACCGCAGGAAGTCTTTCTCGAGCAAAATCAAGTGCAAGAAGCTCAGTGCAACTATCAAAGCAGCATGAAGGAGACCACAGTGGGAAAGAGAAAGAAAATAATAACTGTCAAGTGTCTTTCGAGCTGAAGGAAACAGATAAAGGTAAGGACGAGAGCGTGATCAATCACCAGTTTCAGCCTGGCAAGCATCCACGTGAGACCCATGACAATTCAAATGTTCGTAAGAAGGCGACTAACGAAAGTCCGCAAATTAGTGGAGTTGGGAGCCTGATTAGTAATGATCCTCCAAAGAGGCAAAGAAAGCATATTTGTTCCAGAGGAACGAACGAGGACGAGGCTTCTTCAAAGGTGATCAAAACTGCTGGTACTCTTGCTAATGTTGAGCCGAGCCTAGATTCGCCAAAGTTGTTGCAAACGAAGCCTTCTTTCCCAGAAGAGGAGAACGAATCGAAAGAAATCGATGAAAAGTGGAATGTCTCTCATCGCTCGCGACCCATGAACAGTGTCGGATCTGGTGGTGGAACTCGTAGTGTTGATTCGAGTGAAGCGAAGCAAAGGAAACAGGGATGGGAAGAAGCCTCGAATGCTTCTGCGTCGCTGAGAAGCGCTAAAAACCACAAAGTTAGTCACATCCGACTGGAAAGTGAGCAAGGCCAACGATCCACGTCCCACGCAGATGCTCCACCAAGATGGGGCAGCTCACTAGTCTGTGCAGACTTGTCCTTGAATGATGTAGGCTCAAAATTATATTGGCCATTACTTTCATCATTGAGGACAAAGTTGGAAGTACGCAACAATATGGAGGAGACATCAGTCGAGAATAATTTCACGGTAGGTGCTATGCTTGATAACTCGTCATAATGCACCTATGTTGAGTCTTGCTCTCTAATTTTTTTACTAGTATCTAATTCTCATTGGGCGCATCCTTCTTTATTTTACTTTAGGAAGTCTTAACGGATGAGATACAAAACCATGCTAAGGATATCTCTGAGAAAATAAGGCACGAAGTTGATGCAGTATATGAAGAATTTGGGTCGGTACGCAAAGTTGCAGGAATCAATATTGCACTTGTTGCAGCTGCATTTGAGGACTTAATCTACGAGTTTCTTTCGGAAATCGATGAAGACATATTGTCACAGTAATAAATAAATAATTTATATAAATTAGAATTGTTCCTTGCTATGTTATATATAATATGTAATCAATCATACTGTTGCCTCAGCATCATTTCAGCTTCACTTTTCCATTCCGCATGAGAGCTTTGTCCCTTCATCCGCTTTTGTTTCTCTTTATCTTTTGTCTCCTGTCTCTTTCTTGGAAGCTGCCGACCACCAACTCCCCCTTCTATAAATTTGTCAACAGGCATGGCTTTTTGAGAGCCTCCTCTGACCCTTGCAGGCCCAACACCTCCTAGCATGGCTATCTGAACAGACACGTCATGTGCCTGGGGCATATCCCTATTTCTGTACGACACTGCTTTTTGTTCAACCACACCTACTTGGATATCATTGATGTCAGACTGTAACTTTGGGGCCAGTCTTGAGATATCTCTCTCGTTCGTTTGATTTCTAGCCGAAGTTTCCGATCGCTTCGAAATCTCCTCAGCCACGGTACTGCCTTTGAATGTTGGCAGTTCGCTAATAGCTTCAGGATTCAAAAACTCTGGAGTACTACTCATATCTCTCAGCAAAGCACCAGGAGAAGGAAGCTTGATTCTATTGTCAATGTCGACAGACGCATAGATAGGTTTTGCATCCTTCAACACAAACCTGCAACAGAGCTGCTGCTTTAGAGCATCGCCAGAGGGTCAGGGAACAGCGAGCGTCGAATCAACGCCACGTGTATTTGGAAAGAAATAAAACTCACCTCTCGGAACCAGCTGTTTTTTCGTTCTCTTCCACCCCTTCCGACTCTGATTCTGAACTTGAGGACTCTGGAATCACGGCTCTCACAACTCGACTGGGTTTGGCTTCGCCGACATCTACGCGAAGAAAAAAAACAAAAAAAGATACGAAATATTAATCAGAGTCTCTGAACAAATTTCAATGAACACTTTCGTTCAAGTGCAACTATACAAGTTCAACGACAAAGACGTGACAGTTCAGACTATCTCACCTGCCCATGGATCCTCATCGCACACTTTCCCCATATTATTTTCGCATCCGCAGTGCAATTATTTTAAACCTTTTTTTTTAGTTTAATGAGTTACATGCAGGGGATAAGGTCTGAACATGAAACATCCACCTGATCGCCCAACTGCGAAAGCTTTGCCTACGATCATACTATGATAGTCATCATGATGACCATTTTACAGATTCACATGACGCAGAAAGGCCAGTAAAAATGGTACATCTACCGTAACGATTCCTGAAACAATATTTAGAGAAGCAAGCAAATGATGGGGTAAAACTGTGTGAGCAATAGTGTAAGTCAAGCATGCAATGCTTCAAAACAACCCTTCAAATCTGGCCGCTTGGTCAGCTATATTTGTCCTATTCGAGGTGTTAACTATTTTTTAATACAATGTTTGATGATTTGGATCGACCAATCCAGCGATTTATACTTCATCTCACTCTCTTGTACCCTGAACCCAAGAAGGCCGTTGGTTTTCACCAGAAAGAACTCGGTACAGCTGAATACCTGACAGCAGTTAATGCGGTCAGCCTAAAACTAGTCTCGAGATCATTCAATGCGTTTGTGGAGGATATCCTTCGGAATGACGTCAGGGAAATACGAATGCATCACCCCGGCAAGTTGACCCAACAGGAAGTAGGAAAGGAACCTGCTGGTGAATGCGCTGAGAAACGAATGATGAATGCTTACAATTACCTGATTCAGAAGTCGGAGAAAAACCTGAAAAATGTGGACTTGTCTCAATCTGTCTGTTTGACGTCAAGGAATCATGTTTTAAGGCCTCTCTTGAATTGCATTCAACTGAAGAGTCTGAATTTAGACTTCTGTAATGTGACGAATAAAGACCTCGTGCAGTTTTTTGCGGCGATTAAAAATTCTGCATGTCCTCAGATTAGTAAGCTGTCATTGTCAAATTGCCCCAAAACTGTGAGAGATGGTGGTTTCATGTATTTTGTGGATAGTCTTCTTGAGCTTAATGTTGCTTGGGCAATAGATTTCAATCCTAGGCCTTTAAGCTGGCAGAAAGCTCTTCCTAGCTTAAAAAAACTCAATTTGACTGGATGTGAATCTTTTGAGGTCAAGGATAGGTGGCAGAGCTGTGTTTCTACCGTGCTGGAAGAACTAAGGCTTGTCCATGTTGCGAGTGTGGATGATGATTCTCTTTTGGCAATAGCAAGATGCTCGCCAAACCTAAAAAAAATATATTTAACTAGAAACTCGTACAACAATTATAACTTGGGTGCATTTGTGTCCGAAACGTGTCTAGGACGAATCAAGGAGATGATACAAGGAATTGAAATTTACTTTACAGATTAACAGCTTGAGTATTCATGTTAATGTCTACCCCTGCCCCTGCCTCGCATTTTTCTCTTTCTAGGATCAGACGTCATTACTCTTTGAGCCGATTGCATTGGTAAATATTGGGATCTACGGGCCTCGTTCATTGGTCTCACCGGTGGTGGAGGATATGATGCCATTGGTGCGTATTGATGTTCGGCTGGAGCCATGGGTACTGTAGTTGGCTCGGGCGCCACGCCCAATGCACTTGCTAGAGCAGATATAGCAGAGAGATCCAAATCTTCTGGAAGGGATGGTCCAGAAATTGTTGCTTGCATGGGCCGTGGAGGTGGTGCTGGAGGAGGGACTACAGAACTATTGATCAGTGGTGCTGGCTGCGCATTTGCTCCAACAGCAGAAACCAACGCAGCAATGGCTCCAAAGTCAAGGCCTTCTGGTAATGATACTTCTGCGGGAGGTAAACTACTCGCAACTTCCTTCACCTTTTTCTTTGCCACCATTTCTTTCTTGTGCACAGCAACGGCAAGTAACATATCATTCGACATCTCTGGCATGTTTGCAGAATTGATTGCAAGCACTGATTTGACAACATCAGGCTCTGAATGAAACACTGTGTTCAGTATCTTTTGCGCTAGGACTCCAGGAGGTATAAGGTATATTTCGGCCCCCTTCAATGATTCTGCAACGCCTGCCCTCTCCTTCGAGGTGTAATTAGCGACAATCCTACTGACCTCTACAACATCTGTTGATGCTGGCTTGACAGCAGTTGATGGCTTCAGGATTGCAACACTAGCCGTTCTATGTTTTGACAAATGTAACTCTGACAGAAATGCATCAAGTTTCTCTAATGACAATCTGCCTCTGCAATTCAAGCTTTTGGTCAGGAAAACTTGCATGTCTCCACAGCCTGCCAAGGCATCTGCCGACATTGTGCTCGTTCCCACCCCTGGTACCGAGACTGAGCCTTGCCAGACGTCCGCACCAAGCGCAAGAGGCTCTGGACAAGGTAGAAATATCTTTGTCAACTTTTCGTCTAGACCAGGAGCAATTACCTGTGGCTCGACCTCGCTTCTATTACCCTCAGTCGCCTCTTGCTGTAAACCCTCTCCTACAAGGTCTTGCTCTACCTCTGGAATAAAATTGAACTGCTCCTTTGATGCCTGGACAGAGGCAGATTTCACACTGGCCCAATCAATCGTCGTTGTCTTATCCCTACTTGGAAGAGCATCCTCTGCAATCCCTGTCCTTGGACCTTGTACAGGTGATCTACCATGTTTCTCCTCTCTTTGATTTTTGGGTGCTGGTATATTTTCAGAAGTCAGTGCACTGCTGACAGGTAGAGCTCCTTGAGGCTCTCCTACACTATCTTTCATTTCTCTAATCGAAAGAGCCTTGGGATTTTCTTCTAAAGGAGGTGACGAACCTTTCACGAATTTTCCTCTGGCCTCCAATGCAGCTGCTGTGGAGAACATTGAAGCTGCCTCAGCATCCAGCACTGACATTTTGAGGGCCTCTTCTTCCTTTCTTTTTCTATACTCTGCCAGTTCCTGTATATTGACATTGTTATCGAACATTATTTCAAAAAACGATGTTTCATAATGAACTGGCCACATTCCACAAAAAACGATATTGCACATACCTTTGAAGCCAATTCAGTGGCAGTCATCTGCACAAAATTATCTGGAGATATATGCCCTCTCAAAACATGTGCTCTCAGTTCTGCGTTATGAGGATCCTTCAAATTAAAATGCAATGACCTCATTTTGGCTTTATAATCTTTTGTTGTTCCGGCTGCAGATCACAAAAGAACATATCCATGTAAGCAAAAAAAAACATGACCAAAATACTGACACAGAAGAATAAAATCATGCATTAACAGCAAGTTGAATCTCAAAATGAAAAATGAAAAATGAAAAAACGCACAATATAGAGAAAACAGAGCATCTTCTACAGCTACTGCCACCTTTGCAGGTTCTGGGACCTTTGCACCTGCTCCAGACCCTTCCTGTTCTGCAGCTTCTTTAAACGCCATGTCCAGCCCTTGTTGCAATGCTGAACGAACTTTCTCTCGAACCTGTGGGTCATTATTATGATTAATCATCTTTCTCCCAGTGCTGATATTTCCTTTAGATGTACCAATAGCAGATGCCAGAAGTTTGTTTGCAACAGTATCTTCATCATCATGGGCCTTTTGTTTTTCTTGTCTTGGGATTTTGGCCTCCTTCACCCTCATCGATAAAGGAAGTTCATCTCCCAATTCTTCATCATCTATAAAATCGTCATGCTTTTTAAGGCGACGTTTTCTCCCACTTCGAGAAAGCAATGGCTCATTGGCGTCGTCTTCATCATCATCAGATTGCTGTTCTGATGACCTCGAGGACTCTTCTTCATCATATTCACTATCATCATGGTCAATCACCCCTGGTTCAGGCAAATTATGTGGACCCTGTTCTATCTCATCATCCTTACATACATGATTCGCAGGCCGCTCCTCCGCTGCATAATACATCCGAGACAATGCCATTCAGCAGTAATGCTTAAGACAGACAGAAAACACCACATGTATCTATATAATATCAAACGTACAGAATGCTATCTGTTTCTCATTCACCAACTCTTCCAAATCCGCTTCTTCCTTCTCATTGGTATCTTGATAATACAGCATTGCCGACATATCAGCAGGGTTGCACTTTCGTACTTTCCCTTTATACCACATCCCATTATCTGGCCACAATGTGAACACCTCTCTCCCCACCAGTTCTTTCCTCACATCGCTTTTTCTCAGCAGCCTAAACACATGCTTCACATCCTTATTACCACGAGATAACAAAGCATCTGGATCCTCCACTGCACCACACCAATACAAGTCATCAATAGTCGAACCAAAGCACCTACACATTTGTGTCATTGTACACAACAGCATTGCCATTTTTACGTCGCTACCACTACGTGGAAATAGGAGCATCTTTACCTTCTTCCATCCATGTAGGCTTTTTCGACTGCCTCTTCCCTGCCATACCATCCTTCATTTCAATCCTGCCTGCTATCGCAAATCGCTCTACAGACAGAGCCAAAGCCCGTGCAGTGACAGATGTTCAGTAGCACGTCTTTGATATTTCAGGCCAATAAACGACGTCCTGATTCTCAGTATATATGTTTTTTGAGATACAGTTTACGATTGCCTGCTCTAAACGCAAGCAGATTACAAGGACAAACACGGTACAAATATTGCAGCGAAATCTTGCGATGCAAGTGATTGGCAAATCTCTCTTTCTCTGAGACGAAAGCGAACTAGTCAAAGATTATTTTATACCTATAACACAGATATTTGAATGTATATATCCATGCGCAAAAACTCAACCACCGAGCTCAGTGAAATGAAACAAGAAGTTGTATTCGACTGGTCCTTCTTATCGACTCTATTCCACGACCACCTCAGTCGAGTGCATGAAATAAACTTTGGATGAAATGAAAAGTTACCAAAATGTGACCCTCACTCTGGATAAGAAGCATTTCGCTTCACTGATTCCAGTGGAGTTTAGACTCGAGGTCCTCAAGTTGAGGATCTCCGGAGATCTGTCAGATTGGCATTTGTATTGGGGCAGTACACCGATCTCCATATTGTATGATTAATATTTCAAATTTATATGCAATATAGATGAAAGGATCTGGGGAGTATTTAAAGTAATGCTAGAACTAAGTCTTGGCACTAGCCGTGCATGTGAGAAGAATGCTACAGACGGGTTATAAACACGTGTTTCGTCCTCAGAGAAGCGCATTTTGGTGTGTACGTGATCCATAATTTATAATTAAGAAAGAAATAAGTCCTTGTTTGTGAAGAAGGCTCATAGTGAGAGGCAGCTGTGCTTCTAGTGGCAGTACAATAGAAGAACCGTCTCTTGCTCCAGAAGAGACAGTGTTGCTTTGATCGAGATATGAAAGATTGAGAGGAACATGAATAGTAGTAATTCTAAACTAAGCTCTAAGCTTAAGCAGCTGCGGTTTATGCAGCGGGCTGCGAAGAAGCAGGAGCAAGGGGAGGTTGCTGAGGAACAAGCTGCAGCAAATTCTGTGTCCCCAGGAGATGGTTTGAGACAGAGTCAGGTGAGATGCTCCTTTACATTGATTGATTTGGTACATGGCAAGAATAATCAGGGATACCGAATTGTGTTATTATTATCATATTTGTTGGTGAATGATGTTGTTGTGGATGCAGAGTGGCTGGATTGCTCAAGCCTCAAAGAAAATGTGTGTTGTCCTGAGGACGTCTGATCCTGCTCCCATGGGTTCGAGGGGGGGTAAAATGAGTTTTGGGAAAAAGCAGGAGCCTATAGATGTAGAGAAAGAGCAAAAAGATGTGGTGGTATCGGGTCTGCCTGATGTATCAAAATTGGCAGTAGAAATGAAGGGCAAGAAGAGGAAGCAGCAAGAAAGCCAAGCAAATAATACACCGACCCAAGGGAGGAGTATGACAAGGCCTAATGATGGTAAAAAGTCGAAGTATTCTAGCAAACAACATAAGAAGAAGGCAAAGAATTGATGGTATCGTATTCATGTAACAAATGCTTAGATTGGATTGAATCTGGATGTACACATATTCATTAATTGAAAGAAGAATTCCCTTTTCCTCAGGACACTTTTCATCTGAGATGTACATTTAGGCACGCATGCAGTTTCTAGATTGTCCCTGACAATAAATCAGTGAGTGTCGTTTACATGCATGCATATCTTTATGATTAAATTTAAGTGTCGATCTTGGAGCCAAGGCGTACATTCGAAAAGTGAAACAACGGCATTAGTGCCACAAGGATAGGATATCGGTGACGTGCAGTCGCCATGACATTTCGAAGCATGCGATCCGTGGCCATGAACTCTAAAGGTTTTACATATAGGCATTATGCTCCGAGTCAAGGACGGATTATTGGACCAATGGGTCAGCTTCCGGCATACAGGCATGTGAGTGCCAGAGCATCTGAAGCTGAAAGCGACCCCGATGGGGTGCATAGTGGAGATGAAATGAATGAAACTGTCGTAATTGAGGATTTGAAGGACAATGTGGTACAAGATAGTGACGGTGAAATGGGGGAAAGCGAGACGGTGATTGTTGATAGGACTTCTGTGTATGAAGAGGAGGACGGAGAGGCCCATGAAATCCAATACAACAGTAATACTCTGAATCAAGGGATTGATGGTCCTGATCAGCAGCAAGAACACATTGCTGATGTTTGGAAAGCGGGTGCTTTGGGAGTTGTTGCGCTGGCTGGTCTCGCAGGGCTCGGATTTCTTGGTCACAGGCTCTACAAGACTCAGGCCCCCAAGATGCAAAAGGCAATGGAAGACAGGCAATTGGCAAGAGAGAGCGAACAGCGTTTGAATGAGTTTATGGCCCAACTTCGTAACCAGCCGACCGTTGACTTGTCGGCCAAGAATTTGGGGGATGAAGGCTTTTCCTATATTGTAGACTCTTTATCATTCAATGAGCGGTGCATTGCTGCAGACTTTTCAAAGAATGGTATTGGGGAGGCTGGTGGGACTCAGCTAGCGCAGGCTTTAAATACAAATACAGCGCTTCAAAATCTCATCATGGACACGAATGCGCTTGGCGATGAAGGCGCTGCAGCATTAGCATCTGCTCTTGCAGGATCTAGTCAGGTGAGAACGCTTGGGTTGGCCAGCAATAACATCAGCGATGTTGGGGCCAAAGCCCTGGCTGAGATGCTGAAAACCAACACTATTCTCGAATCATTAGAGTTAAATGGTAATGTGATTGATATCGATGGTATCACAGCGATCTCAGATGCCTTGAAAGTGAATACATCATTGAGAAAATTAAATATTAGTGACAACTATTTGGGTGAAGAAGGGGCAAAGGTACTCGCCCAAGCGTTGAGAGAAAATACATGTCTCACGGAATTATCAATTAAAGGAAATGAACTAGGTGATGAGGGCGTGAAAGCTTTATGTGAAGCGCTTGAAAAGAGACAAGGTGGGGAAATCAAGTCCCTAGAGTTTGCAAACAACAATGTAGGTGCTGCAGGTGCAGCAGCTATTGCTGACTTAATACGATCATGCAAGACGATGAAGGATCTCAATATCTATATGAATGATATTGGGGACTCTGGTGCCTTTAAGCTTGCTACTGCCTTGGACTCAAATAAAGGAATTGTCAGCCTGGACATCGGAGGCAACAATATCGGTGTTGATGGGGCCAAGGCACTGGCTGCTGCACTCAAAGGAAACACAGCACTAAAGACTCTAGAGCTGGGGTACAATCCAATCGGAGAGGAAGGAGCAAAAGCATTTTGTGAGTCGTTGAAGTATGAGATGGAAGTTGAAGTCTTGAAGATGGGATGGTGCAAAATAGGAGGGGGTGAAGGTGCAAGATCAATAGCCGATCTAGTAATGTTCAACACATCTTTGACGACGCTCGATCTAAGAGGCAACGGTTTTGGAGATGATGGAGCAATTTATCTTTCGAGGGGAATGAAAGAGCATCAGAATGAGAAGCTAACTGAACTTGATATTGGTTACAATGAAATCAAGGATGATGGTGCGTGTGCCCTCGCTCAGTCTCTAAAGGCAAATCCTGAAGGCGCCCCGAAAGAACTCAAGGTCAATGCCAATTATATTACTCGATTTGGCCAGATAGCTCTGACGGAAGCACTTGACATGGTATTTGATATGAGCAAGAAAGAGATGGTGATCACCTATTGAACCATTTTTTCAATTCCTTTGCTAATCTCCCGATCTGGGGCACAGACTCCTCTAGTTCCGCTTGATGACTCAACAATTTATTTGTAACGTATCTCAATTGCCTTAAAAGTGCATCATTTTCTTCTGTCAGCTGTTGAAGTTCTTCCCCAGCTTGCATGACCTTTGCTCCTTGGTTGCCTTCCCGTCTCTTCATCTCTTCCAGCTCTTTTTCCAGTGCTGCGTTCTTCTTTTCTAAATTTTCCATTCTTTTTTTCTCCACGTCTTTCTCGGAGCGCACAAAGGTCAGGAGGTCCTCTTTTTCTTCAACAGTTTGATGGAGAAGATGCTTCAGTTTAGCGATCCTGTCATGAAGAGCACATTCCTTCAGAGACGATGATTTCTTCAACTCGCTCAGCTCATCATTTTTCTTCGTCTCTACTGTTGCAACTGTGGCTTTTATTTCCAATATCTCTCGCCTTGCTTTCGAGACTTCGTCCTTGCCCTTCTCCAACTCTTGGACAGCCAGATTTCTATCATTGTCCACGTGAACGAGGCAGTCTTTCAACTGAATACAACGAAAAACATCTCAAATCATATTAATACTCACTAGCCCACGGCCATCATCATATCTCCCCACCCAATACCAAGTGCACAATGACGGATTCTTGCCATTTGCTGAGTGAGACGTACCTCTGCAACCTCCTTCTCCAAGGACACAATTTCCTCTCTAAAGGCAGAAAGCCCCCCTTCCTCACCAGCTATTGGTCTATTATCCACTAATTCTTGCTCTAGAAACTCAATCTTATCCTTCAACATGCAAATTTCCTCAGCATTGACGTCACTCTTCTCCAGTGGCTCAAAAGACAGCAAGTCTGGAAACTTGACAGTTGAGCTAGGTCGTCCAGCGTTCGACTTCGCAGAAGCACCACTCCTGCTCAACCCGGTCAGGAGAGTTGGCGTTTTTGCTTCATCAAATTTTTCATCCCCATTTGCAATCGGTGTAAGCATGATCAAGTCTCTCTGCGGTGGGCAATCCACGTTTTGCAGCACTGGCCCTTGCGCAACGACATCGTTCTCAATATCTGATAAGGGCATCCGATCGAGAGAAAAAGACTGTATTGGAGGACTTTTATCGTTTATTTCCTTTCGTACCCTATAGGGAGTTGGCTTGCGAGTTGAGCAGCTTTTCCTCCCTTTTTTGGCTGTTGTTACGGCATTTTCGTCCTCCCAGGGCGACAATGGGATCTCGATTTTCATACCTTCTCTTGTTACTATCGGAGTCTAACAGTTCCTCTCTAACCAATTTATAATTCAATCACAAATAAATTTGCAGGCAGCATTGCCTAACGAGGAGCTGAAGTCAGAATTTTGCAGTCAAGATCACTCAGGGCCTTGTTAAAATCTGGAGGTAAAGGGGCTTCAATCTTTATCTCGTCCCCATGTGCTGGGTGAGAGAATGATATCTCTGCTGCATGAAGAGCATGCCTGGCGATCCAAGGGCCAGTGATGCCGTACAAATCATCGCCAATTATTGGGTGGCCTGCGTGGGCCAGATGAACGCGTATTTGATGGGTTCTTCCTGTTTGGGGTTCACATTGAATCAGTGAGCAAGAGTCGGGGATATCTCCATTTCTAATATTCTCTTCTGAGCAAGGAGAGATTTTAAAGTGCTCAAAATTCACACTTGATGTAGCAAGCACCTTAAATTCTGTTACTGCAGGCTTGCCATCCCCATCAGATACCACTGCTCTGGCAACTCTGCAACACAAAAGTGATTGCCATTAGTGCAATGAAAGGACAAACTATAGTGCCGGATAACAACATTGCTACAATCTTACTTTTCTATTGAGCTATTGCCAATTGGGGCATCTAATGTCTTGGTTTCCCAAGAAGGGCTTCCCAATGCCAGCGCCATGTATTTTTTCCTTGGTATTTTATCTCGAAATTGAGCATGGAGACGAGATGCACTAGTGCTATCCTTGGCAAACACGACAACTCCGGTTGTATTCATGTCAAGTCTGTGAACTACATGAGGTGCAAATCCTTTATTTCCAATAACTCTATTCAGCAAGCTGCCTCCAGTGAACCTGTGTTTGGGAGCAGTAATCAAATGGGCAGGCTTATTCAACGCCAAGATGAACTCATCCTCATACAATATTTCTATAGGTTCATAGTCTGCAGCCAAAGGGATCGACTTCATCGCTTTTTTCAACAGTTTTTCTGCCCTTGTTTGCGTCATGCCTAGCTGGGCTGCTATTTCCTTGGGGCCTTGTCGTTTGGGCATATTATCTTCATCTTTTTGATGAAATGCTATGGACAGCTGCAGGATTTTAATGATTTGTATGATATCAGCACAACATTTTATTAAGAGGCAGATTTATTATCGACTTTCATTCTCCTCTATCCACCTTCTACACACACACACAGACAGACAGACGCAAGAGGAACATTATGCAAGAGCAAAACAACATAAAAAAACGTACTGCCTCCTTGTACAACAGCGTTTCTCTTTCCCGAGCTTCAGCCAACCAAGCCTCCAATTCTGCCTCGTTTTCAAAAAGCAGATTCAACCCATTTTTATTTTGATCTTTTTTAGGAAGATGATCCGGACAACACCGCTCTATATGACGTTTAAAGACCTTGTCACGCAAACACTGCTGGCCACATGCCGGACATCTCTTTGGAGATTCAAAACGAACCTGCTCCATACAATCACTATGAGCTCGAAAAATATCTGGAATATTCTTTTCTTTTTTTTTAATTTCTTTTTGTCCAATTGAACGCAAAAATGCACTACGACAATTGGGAAACACCACCCGTTGCCAGCTCATGTACAAGCGTAGTCGTCCAAGTAGCATTCGGCCACAATCCAATGATTATGATGCCTTATTGCTATTCAGTTCATTACTCATTAAGTTTGTAACAATTACAATAAATAAATAAATTACATCAATTGAAACAGTCCAAGAATACCTTGTACATACTCAATCAGCATGGAGATATTCCTCACATGTACCTCTTCATGTTCACTGCAAATTTTCCCTTCTTGGTAGCATGGCATGAAACAATTTCAAGCCGCCCTTTACCTCTACAGCTAATCAGGTCTCCAGAAGCTACTTCGGCACTAGGTTTTGTACACAATTTCCAATTCATCTTCACGTCACCCCCCTTTATTTTATCAGCCATTTTCGCCCTGCTCATTCTATACCCAGCAGACCCTACTGAATCTAATCTCAGAGAAGACTCTGTCGATTGTATATCCTTTACTCGGGCTTCTGGCACCCGTAAGCTTGGCAAATCAATTCTAGAAGTAGTCACAGGCACAGAACGGACTTGCACCAGCGAGCTCTCTAGGTGCTCCACCATGTATGGACAGCAGAGAATTTGAGCTCCAACATCTCCCTGAATAAGCACATCGCCAATCACGCTTCGATCTATACCGGTGCCAAGACAAGCACCCAGGAAATCCGGATGAGACGCAGAATCAAACAGGAAATTCCCCTTTACAGACACTGCTGATACTGTCTCGAGTTCCCTGCGGTTTTCTTCTGGCAAGAATTGACCAATCGACTCTTCTCTACCAACTGAAATACGGCACCTTTCAGCTTGAATAAAACCACCCCAAGCGATCGCTCGTACATCTGCCAACCTTGATAATACAAGCATTGCATCATCTACCACTGCAGGAGAATAGAATGGGGAATGGCATGGTTCCCATGTATCCAGCGACCTTTCAGCAAGCTCTACAATTCGTTTGATTTCTTCTGAATGCTCAGGAGACACACCGGCCATCAGGTCGTTTCGGTTTGCAGCACTTGTCGCATAACGCCTTGACGAAGCATTGACAGTACTATATTTAGCATGAAAAATACCAATCATCGACATGAAATGCGATCGTTTCAAATAGGTTGCTGTCGACAGAGACAATCTGAGACTGCCTTGACTCTTGGCAGATTGTCTGTGTACTAGCAGCCTAGATATTGATGTTTTCAATGCCATCCCTACAATATCTATCTATAATCAAAATGAATAATTTTTAAATTCAGCACTATTTATACGGCATTTACAATGTGCATGCATGGGCATTTCAGCTCAATTTTGTCTTTGAATTTCCCACCTTTCTACCCCTTGAAGGGAGGTTGCCAGCTCATCAGTCACCAGAATTTAATTTTTAGTTTCATTATTATGAGACTGGGTTGACTCTGTTATTTTACTTACATTCTATGAATACTGTTGGGCTGGATTGATCGGAGAAATGTCGAGGTTTGGAAGAACGCATTGAGGGTGACGATGCAGGGAACAGACAGAGACCAGGAGGATTATCACTTCTTTGGGACTGCGATAGAGGAGGAAGTGAGTGGGAATAGGTATCGAAAGAGAGTTCAAAATCCCTCTACCACTAGGACCCTTCCTGAGTGGAAACAGGTGGGTAGCCTGTAAAAGTGCATCACATTGATTCCTGTCATGCTCCCTACAAGAACCTGTATAGCGGAGTGCTCGGGTGGCGTACGCGCGCTAGTCGTCTTTTTTTCTCACTTGCTTGCTTACAACTATATATATATATATTGAAATTTAGCGGTGTATATATGAAGCAAACATTCTTGTTGACTCTGTGGAGTATGGTGTTTTCGTGTTGCAGGAAGTTACTGACGAGTTGGGGAGAAAACGATTTCATGGGGCCTTTACCGGAGGGTTTAGCGCTGGATACTACAATTCTGTTGGATCGGCTGAAGGCTGGAAGCCTTCAGAGTTCAAATCTTCCCGATCTAATCGCTCAAAGGTGGAGTCCCAAAGTGTGGAGCAGTTTTTGGATGAAGATGAACTGCAGGAATACCAGGCGACAAAGTTGGCACCAAGCATGGAATATGACACGTTTGGTGTTAAGGCGAAGAGCCTGACAGAGTCTCATGCAGAAAAGGAAGTAGGGGGGGATAAAAATGGTAGTGGAGTTCCGAGTCTTGTTCCCGAAATCCTAGTGACTCCAGTTTCAGAAGGAGTTGGAGTACGGTTGCTGCTCAAGATGGGCTGGAGGAGAGGGAAAGGGCTAGCTCTGAGGGATGAAGAGGAAGTGAAGAGGTTGATGGAGCAGGCGAAGACCACTACAGATATTGAGCATTTGCAAAAGAATCTTCGAGTGGAGAATACTATGGCAGAAGTGCCAAGAGCAAAGAATAATGTCTTTGGACTTGGTTTTGATCCGTATGCTGGAGCAGAAGAATTCCGTAGAATGAAGCATGATGAGTCAAAAAGTAACAATCGCTTTTCAGAGAAACGACGCAGTAGAGGGGTAGCATTTGGAACTAGTGTATTGGATGAGGATGATGCTATCGGCATGCTAGAGGACTATGTGTCCCATGAGGACCTGGAATTGACAAGTGGCCAAGGGGGGATTGACCTCAAAGGGTTGCCCATGTCAAAGTACAAAGCCATTGATAAAAAAGTATTGGGTGATAGATTGGCGCTCCAAGGATACTCTTTTGAGGTTCAGGATGCGAGTGATGAGGAAGAGGAGAAGCTTGGAGGCAGGAAAGAGCCTCTGAGCTTGTTAGAGGGCAGGGCTGCTATGGAGATGCTTTCTCACCCCTCAGTGGAGCCCAAATTTGGTACACTGCCCGGATTTCTTATGGCGAGTTCGTCTACTCACGATGTTATTCATGCTAAGCAATATCCAGGTCCAAAGCTGAACAGGAATTATGAGCCTAGGACCCCCAGAATACTGCATGAAACAAAATCAAGAAATAAACATCTTAGGTTTTTAGACCTTGGAAAGCAGCCTACGCCACCGACTGACGTTTCCTTAAAGCAAACTATTGATCAAGTAGCTCTTCAAGTAGCGAGGTCAGGACCTGGGATTGAGGTGATTGCGAGAGAACATCTTGGGAATAGCAAAGGAAATTCAAAGTATGAGTTTCTAGATGAATCCAGCCAATACCACAACTACTACGTTTGGCGAGTTGAAAAGTTCAATAGCCTTCTGTCACCAAACCAAGACAAGAGATCAAAATTCACAGCAGAACAAAGGAGATCAATTCTAGGAGAAGAAAGCCTTCAAAGAGTAATTGATTCTGGATCCAAGTTGCAGACTCAAAGGGAGGAAGCGAGCCGTGAAAAGAAGCTTGCCTTGGCCTTGCAGAATATTCCTGAGAAAGATCGTAAGCGATTTCAAGAACGAATGGCCTCGACCTTTGTTAAGTCTAATGAGAAAGTGCTCGAAAGCTCCCAAGGCGGACTTCGTCTTGCGGCCTCAAAGCCCAGACCAAAACCTGAAGAAGGAGACAAAAAGAGTAGGGTTGCTAGAAAGATTGTCACAGTATTTGACCTGAGTAAACCATTACAGGAGAGTTCGGTAGTAGCATCCAGTGCTGTGGAAGATGCAAAAAAGGCAGCATCACAAGGTATTCCAGTACGTTCCATAGAGGAGTGGGTGCCAGAACCCCTTCTCTGCAAGCGATTGGGTGTTGAAGACCCCTTTTTGTCAAGAGCCCCCCAAAGATCCTCTGCTAGACCAGAGTTAAAAACCGATTCCATCGTGCTATCTGTAAATGATTCGAGAGTCTCTGAGGATATCAGAAACCAAGAACAAATTGGGAAAAGCCAGGAATTTGTTGAACCAGCTGAAGCAAAGACAGCGGCAAATGCCTTTTTGGCATCTCTGACACAGACTGAACCCGAGCAGCATATTGTGCAAGGAGAGAAGCGAGCAGATTTTGAAGCACTAAAAGCAGCCTCTCTTCCTTCCAAAAAGCCAGTGGACCTCTTCCAGGCCATTTTTGAGAACAGCTCTTCTGATGAAGAAGATGTCCAAGAAGACTTAACGACAAAACCCCAGGATGCTAAAGATACCGTATCACATGAATCATATGAAACGAAGAAGGATGAAATACAAGATGCAGGTTTGGATTTTGGATTCTCCAAATTCAAGACAAAAGCTGGTGACAAACATAGCACAGAGAAGAGAGAAAGACGCAGTTCTCCACCTGTTGATGACGCCCAGGTACAAGAAGCGATAAGAGTGCTAAAAGAGGCTAAAAAAAGGGAAAGAAGGAGTCGACATCGTTCAAGATCGAGGGAGCATCGCAGCAAGCAACGCCACAGAAGCCGTGGAAGAGATAGTTCAAGGTAAGCTAGGAATCTTTTGCTTTTAAAATTCCACCTGCGCACGGTGGACATCAAATAAAGATAATCGTCTAGAAAACAAACTTTTACATTTTTATTTCGTAGGAAACGAAGACATAGGGACAAGCATCGGAAACGCATGTGACTGGTGTATGATGGGCTGTTAAAAAATAGTTTGGAAATAATTCAATCAGATCCCTTTTGCTCGTTCCCATTTTTAGGACCCAATAGTACAACAGGCTCTAAAGAAGGAGGAAGGGGCTTTTGCTTTTTATTCGCCGGTGTCTCAATGCATAGGTCTCTTGATGATTCATCAGCATTTTGTTCAACTGGACTCTCGCATGCAACATCTTCTTGCTCAACATCTTCCTCCAGCAGCTCCGTCCGTTGCTTTCCATCCGTATCAGTATGAGTATGGGTATCACTGCTCGTGTTATACTGTTGCAGCACTTCTTCTTCTCCTGCCACGGATGAATCATCTTTGTACTTCCTCTTCTTCCTCTCGCCACTGTCCTTTGCTTGCACAGATCCCTTCTCCTCATCGGCATCGAGCGAACCATCACTCCCTGGCATGGTATCTGCAGGAGATACCTTGACAGAGTCGCGCATCGCAAGGATAGCTTCAACGGTTTCTCTACCCTCGTCGTCCACTTCTTCCATGTCTGCCACTTCAGCTTTGGCTGCCTGTTTGCTTGACTGGCCCTTATCCCCTGCGGCACGCTTCTTCTTTTGCACTCCAGAGTGACCTTTCTTTTTCCTCTTTGTTGAAAGCCCAATTCCCGTTGCAGAACCCGCCTGCACCAGCTTTTCTTGAATGCTTTCCATTGTATGGCATTCATGTGGCTGGGAACACAGTTTACTGTAAGACTTTAAGATTTTCTTCATCGAAGAAGTCGTGAATTGCGATAGCTCTCCATCTGGACTAAGCACCACGATACCGATTTCACAATCAGTGATTGCACTCAATTCAGCCGCACGCCGGTACAATGCATTTTTACGGTGCACAAAAACAGAGTCATACGTAGAGCTCAGGGACGACTCCAACTTCCTATTTTGCCTATTTCCTGTCGATCGACGAGGTCGCATCATGCTTTGACTCTTCTTTATTTTATCTTCAAATGTCACAACGCTCTTACAGCAAGCAGAGTTCTCTGTCGTCCAGACAAAGTCAATAATCCAGCAACAGTGAGCTGGACTGGAATAACTGTTTCTCACACGGCTTCGCTCTGCCAGGGTTTGCGCCAAAGAATTGAATGCAAACACGATTCTAGTCTTTCAGAAATCTATCAAAAAAATATCAAAGTCTCCCGCCTGCAGCAGAAGAAGAGCAATTGAGAACAAATTCTCCCCGAGACGGGACCAACAGCGCCAAAGAGGAAATCAACGTGGACCTTGTCAGATTCCTTACCGTGGAGACGCCCCAAACACTGTCCCTGTCCCTAATATATAACTTTTTGATACCAAAACACCACTAAATTAAGCGAGCAATCTCAGTGGAAACGAATTCTCGCTATCGAACTTCTCCGCTCCCCTTGCTCGTCCGAATCGATTGAGTGAATCGTAGTACCAAGAACAAGCTACGCAGAACAGCCTTCCTGTACAGAAACCTTTTTGCTCCTATCAGCGAAAAACAGAAAGTGCTAATTAAAACAAAAGACTACTTCTTGTGGCTGCACCATCTAAATTGACCAGATTTCAACCATGGGGTCGAACAGCAGGAACGCAGCAGGGTTGGCTAGGGCGCCTTATAAGGCACAACAAGATTGTTGACTCCGTGGAGTCTGGAGTGGTGAGGGCCTCCACTGCCTGCCAAAGTAATGAGTGGCGAGGTCCTGTGTCGCATATCAGGCTTGTTGTTGCACGAGAGGTTGCAGGAGGCGATTGTTTATTGATCTTCCTGCTACAGTAAACAGAAAGACAGTCGAAGTTGCTGGTTCTGTATCCAAATTCAGAGCTGTAACACTGGTGTGCAGCGCCACAGAAGAAAGTTATGTCCAAAGCTTTGGACAAAAGTGCCATGCCTGAGGATCGTGTTTTATTTAACCATTCCCATAAAACATTAATGTTATAATTTGGATGTTCCAAAAAGCATCCGATGAAATTGCCAGGTGCACCCCATGAGCTGATATCAGCTCTCACATTCTGCTGATAGACCATAATTATGGTACGTACCACAACCAGATCCGGTCCCGGTCTGCAAGCAGACGTCTCCGCGCAGGCCTGGATGAAAAGAAAGAGGATGCGTCTGCTTACATTGTTGGGATGTGTACCCAAAACTGCCAATGACTATTTTTAGCAGAAATTATACTCCATTTTGGAGCAATACATTCGAATAGAGGATGCATCTCAGAGGTTTTTGCTATCGGGACACGCCATGTGCAAGGCAGCCCGAGGTGGTTCCCAGGGAAACTGGGAGATGCAGCTGGCGACAAGGAAGTAAGAAAGTGAAAAGTACCCTCGCGTTTTTTTCAGGAGGTAATTGGAGGAACGGTTGGGTAAATAGGCTCTCTGGGAGGGTAGAACTAGCGAAAAGGGTGTCATCGTCTCGCTCTGGAGACGTCAGTGCTACACCCGAAACTGAGAAAGGGAGGTTGCGGAGAAGAACTGCGGTTAACAAGAGTGGCAGTAATCTTCCCGGTGATGACGTGGCTGATGCAGTCGAGACTGTTGAATCTGTGCTGCTCGCTTCGGCTGTGTTGGGGCACGGTGTAGCGTACCTAAAGCAGCACAAGGTTGTGGCCGATAAAGGTCCGAGACACAGTGCGGCAGATGCTACAAACTCATTGTGGCTTACAGCAACTATGGTAGCTGCCTTGTTAGCGCGTAAGTTGGCATCATTAGTCGCAAAAAGGAAGGAACGGGCTTCTCCAGCGTCTCAAGCAATGCTTCGGTTGAGAAGGGCCGAGGTGGCTCTGCAGGAACAGCAGCATCTAATGCAAGATGCCTTGCGTCAATTAGATAAAATTCAAACTAGAACTCGATTGTCTGGAAGAGGGGTGAAAGAAATTCTTCGGGAAGTGCAAGATGGGGTGGCTGTAACTGGAGATGTTCTGCAAGATGTGTGCGCAAGGATGGAATTGGTGGAAGGGAGGGTCGGCGAAGCTGAGGACCTTATTGCTGCAGTCCATGATGTTGCGGCGAAGCAGTTTAGCATTTTGACTAAATTGATTGAAGAACAGAATGCTTTGAGGCAAGAGCTAAGGAAAGGAAATGGTCTAGAGAAAAGGGCAAAGGAGAATGGATCTGTCAGGAATTATCATGAGGATATTATTTCGAAGGAGCAAAAGGCGGTTCAGAGTAACGTGAAAAAACATTCGAGGCGTTCCATCCAAAATGATGATGATGTAGATGCTGTTACCGATGAATGGGGTCGCGCTGTTATCGCAGAAAATCCATTGGCAGATGAAAAGAATGGCATGAGAAAGGCACATGAAAATGTACCAAGGCAAGACAAAGATGGCTCAGTGGTTTATTCTTTTGATTCAAATTGATTTGTTACATTATTTCTTTGTTTCTTTCTGTAAAAGAGGTAGTTCAATATCAGTTTAAGATAAAGCGATAATCTGAGATCATCAATCTGCATTGTCATTTCATGAATAAGCCTGCAAGAGCATTGTCAATCTTCTTGTACATTCCTTTGATTTGTTCCTGAAAAGCAATGGAAGCGAATCCAAAGCCAACAAAAGTTCCAATAAGCAGAAATTCTGTGAACCAAAGTGGAATACTTCCTTTTCGCTTTTGCAGGTTTTTTCTTTCGGTCTGTGCCTCGATCTTCTTCCTTGCAGCCATATCTTTTTTCTGCTGTTGTTGCCATTCCTCCAAAGCATCTCCTCCAGAAGATTGTTTTGGCCGCGTCGACTCGGGAACAACCACCTGAGGTGCTTTGAATGTCTGTGTTGGGGCTGGTGGTTTAGAAGGGATTTCCACTTTGGGTGCTGGAATATCCACCTTTGGAGCACTGAAAGACGGAACATCGATCTTGGGTGCTGAAAACGATGGCATGTCCACTTTAGGCGCAGTAAATTTTGGGAGCTCAAAGCTTTGTGAACCATTCCCCTCCTTGCCATCTTGCGACTGGTCAACCTGGGAAGCAGCTTTCGAGATCGAATCCTTAATACTAGGAACTGAAGGAGCAACTGAAGGTTTATATGTCGACTGAGATGGGGAGCTTCCTGGGGATGACACAGATGCAGCATTCTGTTCAGCTTTTTCCCTCCTACAGTACAAGAGATAATAATAATAATAATAATACAAGAGATTTAAAACCCACATCAGCACCAAAATGTAGCGACGTAATCAACTCATCATCGCTCTTGCATGCACCTCGTTAGGAAATAGAATTCAGCACGTACAATGCGGACAGCTTCTCTCTTCTCTTCAGCTTCTCTTGCTGTTTTCTTTCAAAGGGGGTCATTGAGTCATCCGATGAGCTTTCATAAGCAGCCGCTTGCAAATCCATCCCGCCATAAATGAAAGCAATCGCACCAAAGATTATGCTTGTCTTTTTAGCGACACTCGTAATATCATCCACACGCAGCGACCCTTTTGGGTCACTGGAACTGCCAGACAGCCCCTTGACGACAAGGCGTTCACCCTGAATACGGAGTGGAGCAGATGTCGCAATGTCGTAACGACGATTATGAATATTGTGATGAAATAATGCATTCTTTAAAACTCGATGACGGAGTAAAGTGCATCCACATGGGGCATCGTGAACAAGCCGAAGCGAGACGTCCTTCCCGGAACGCACCACCATCTCCTCAGTCGTTAGGCTACAAGAGTGAGAAAAGATTAATCAACCCTATGTAAAGGATTTCATGAGTGTCAATAGAAAGTAGGCACAGAGATCGATACCGTAGCTTATTACTAGCGACAGTATTCCATTTTCAAGTTTGCATCATGGCGCCCAAACTGCAGTGAAGGCTGGTGGATTTGCGACTTCTCACGCAATGAAACATGCAGCATGCTTTGAAATATCAACTTAAAGAAATGTATAGGGGACTGGTTTCTGAAGCAGCATGGAGAGATCTGTATTGAGACAACTAAGCAGACTGAGTCGCTTTGCTTTTGAGAGTGGCAAGTTGGGAGATGAGAGGGCGTCTTTATCACGTTCTTGTGGCATAATCACGGTACAAGGTAATTTAAGGACCTATCAGATGGGAATATCAAGAGGACAGAAAGATGATCAGTCGAGTGTCTCGCCTGGATCAGAGCCAACGAGTGCTTCGAAGTTCTCAAGCAAACAAGTACCAATCAAGTCTAGACAGGTACGCAAGCTTGAGCATGTGGATGGATGAGCGCAAATTTGAATATCAACATTTTTAGATCAATGAGGGCCGTGACTTATGGACTATCGTGACATTGTAAAGAGTTGAGTTCGGGTTTAATTCTTCAACCCAGTAGGAGACTTCTGTATTCATTCTCCAATGATAGATATGAATAAATTTTGTTTATGCAGAGCCTCAATCGATTGATGTATCATGCAAAGCAGAGAGGGTGGCTCGAACTGGATATAATCATAGGCCAATGGGCTGAAAGAAATCTTGAAAGCCTATCAGAGGAAGAGTTGCATGATTTTGAGACGCTCTTGATCACAGAGAATCCCAACCTATTCAAGTTCATAACGGGACAGATGGAAGAGGATAGATCCCTGTCTTCAAATAAAGCGTTCCAGGTGCGAACTAGGATGCATCTTCCCTTCTTTTGGCATGCATTTATTCTGGGTTCTGTGGAGGAAAATGAGAGTCTCGCACAATCATATCTTGTCGCCATGTAATTATCATTTTCGATTAGTATTGATACTTGCAGATGATCAAGGAAGAGGTGCATGCTAGAATGAAATTCTCTGGAGCATTTAGATCCAGTAAGGCAACGCAGGGTGCAGAGTGGGTCCGTGGCTGGAACGATGACAAGAAAGGTTAATTGAGTCTGCATGTTTTGAATCAAAATCCCTCATATGTAATCCCCCATTATTATACATCAATGTGTAACTGAAAATTTTTTGATAGAAACAAAGGAATGAAATACGTTGGCAAAGCTCTCTCTGCAGAGACTCAATAATCAGTGAATGAGTCATGAGCCATTCTCATACCAATCTTAAATCTGCCCAAAGTGGCATCGATGGACAGGAAACCTAGCAAATCAATCATCTCCAGAAAATGAAAAGTATGAATAGATGAATACATTGTAAACTGCACTGTTTCGTCGCCCGTTTTTGTTGCTCGGCACTTTGAAGACGAGGTGCATCTTTTGCAGCAGCTACTTCGTGAGACTTGGGATTTAGAGATCAATTTGTGTACGGTAAATTTCAAACTAGTAGATGCTTCAATCCATCCAGCGAAGTTTTTGTAGGAGCTTGGAAGTTGGCCTCAGAGCCAACTTGCCTGCCTTCTGCGCAGCCGAAGCCTCTCAAACTTTTGTTCGTAGCATATTCGGATCGAGCTCGATCAGGGATCAGTCGGATGATTTTAAAATGGGAAAGGGACAGGATTCCTTCGCCGGCACCGCCCAGGGGAATAATTGGAAGCAGCCAAGGGGAAGGCGTTCACGAGAGAATCCTGTTGGCAAGGGTGTCAGACGGCCAGGTGATAAATCGAGACCAATGCCTCCTTCCAAAAAGGTGGTTCCTATGTCTAAACAGCTGAAAGATCTTTATGAAGCTGTGCAAAATAAAGACAAGAGCGCGATCGCAAAGTATCAGCTGCAAAAAGATGAGCTGAGTGATGAAGACCTTTTGCTACTTGCGGACGCTGTCGAGTTTTATTTTTCAATGGCACCACATCCAGCACCACACGTGGATGGTCTTCGACCCAGCGATAGAAGCGCGTTGTTTGCAATGGCGAAATTGATTCGTGCCTACAAGGGTTCCAAGCCCCGGGATGAAGCTGTGCCCGAAGGTTGGCCTGTGCACAATCCACTAGAACAAACAACAATCAATGCAACACCTCCTGGAAGATTACCCTGGGAGCTGATTGGGGTGCATGAAGAGGCTGGGACTCTATTCTGGGGCGTTGATTTGACTGATGGGAAGGCAAAGCAACCTTGGAAAAATGCCAGGTTGAGTCAGGCAACAAAAAACATCATGTACGAGGCGTACAAGACTGACCCTAAAAAATATTCACCTGAAAAACTTGCCGATATTTTTAAAGTCAGAGTTCAAAGGGTATTAGCTATAGTTCGCCTCAAAGCTGAGGAGGAAAAAGAGGCAGAAAACTTGAGCCCTGTTGCCAAAGAGTTTGCAGAAAAAATGGAGAAGGTCCTCAAATGCACCGAAACGATCGGCTCAGGCGAACGACACCATGTAACCCTTCCATCCTATCCAGCGTATGTTGATGTAAAAGAGAAAGATGTCATTGCAGGACTCGAGACTGTGCTGGGGAAGAAAGCTGAGGAGATACAGCCAGAGGATATTACCAAGGATATTGCTCTTGAAGCCATAGGAATAAAATCGATCGAAGATAGCGAAGATGCGGTAGCAGCGAAAGAAGAAAAACACCTCATAGAGGAATTCAAAATGAGGCTAGACTACAATCTTGGCATCATTGGGAAATCTCTGAGCCGGAAAAGTAGGAGAAAATCTGCTCCTGTGAGGCCAAAAGAAGGATGGAGTCTTGTTGTCAATCCTGTTGGTAAAGAAACAAAACAAAAGCATCAAATATATGTAGCTATGCCTGATGGATCGCAAAGGGAGTTGAATGAAGACGAGAAGTTGCATGTAGAGAGAAGGAAACCTCGCCCTAGGAGGAAGATTATCTAGTTTCCAGGCAGGATTACTCAATATATATTATTTTTTTACAACTGATAAATGTATGTGCAATACATTAGTATTTCAAATAGAAGGTACCATTATTATATCAGCATATCAAGGTAAACAATAAATTATGGAGTATTCTCCGTATCTTACAGGGTAGCTGCTTTGCTAACAATTAGAATCGCCATCTCTTTTATCCTCAGCATAACCCTCAATACAAGGTGTTGTTTTATCGTCCATTGCATCTGCTTTTCGCGCTTCTGCTACAGAATCCTCAATACTTTTCTCAGAATCTTGTGCAAGTTGGGTCCCTCCATTTTGACTGCTACCCTCTTCTTTCCCTTTATCTTTCTCAACATCGACGCGACTGGACGCACCCTCTCCATCTTCACATTCCTTAACTAATCCAGGAGGAGGCCCATGCTGACTATAAGAAGAATTTCGGCCCCTCCCCCTTCCTTGCACAGCATTTTCTCCAGCTGTTTGTAGACCAAGCCCTCGCATAGCCTGTTCCAGGCCCTTCACATCGATCGACCTACCACTCTGACGCCTTTCAACCCTTATATCACTACTGGTTCTATCACTGTGACCGACCCGTGATGAACTGGAAGATGCCTGCTGTCGAACAATGTCTTCCAACGACCTGGGTCCTTTGGAGTCTCCACCTGGTCTTTCCTGCCGGCCACACAACAATAATATTCATACCCATCAAATGATAATTATAACCTAATTTGTAAAACCTTACCCGTCTAAATCGAGGCACATAAACTTGCACTTCGTCTGGAGGAGTGTATCCAGCACGCACTCGCCTTTCCTTGCGAACAGTGCCATCGGCCCTCACAGATGCAGGAATCACACGCTCCTTCTCAGACATCGCACTATTCTCCTAGGAGTCATAAACTTTCCATAGATTCATCCCACATAATACCCAATACTTTACTTTGCCAATAAATTTCCAGCATTTTACGATAAACTGCTGTTTGAAAGTGATCACTGTTTATGAAACTTTTGGTCATCAAAACCTGCTACACTCCGAGGCTCGACATTTGATGAGTGCCCCAAAACTATTGTATCAAAGCTTTATATTATAAAACTTTAGTCAGACTAATTTTTTATTGATTTTTAATCATGAGTAGGGATTTCGATGCATATGTGATGGACTTTGGGCGTGGTCTGCCTTCAGACGCACTGCAGTCAAAAAAGGAAAAGTCCAATCCACCAGGCTACAGCCACCAGGTCTCACGAGATTATGTACGTGCATCGTAATTGAGTTGAATTATAATTCTAATCTCAGTTGATTGTATGCAACGGTAATGAAGTAACAGTTTTAAATTCTCCTTGTGCTGCAGGGTGCAACCAGTTCAGCATCTGCACAGTCTGTAAAAGAAAGCCCGGAAATGCTCAAGAGAAGGAACGATGCTCTACAAAATATGGCTTGGTCTCCTATTAAACAGATTCTGATGATGTCTTTCATGATGTATATGGCTGGCGCCAACCTGCACTTTTTCTCTATTTTAACAGTCATTAATGGAATGTATTCCCCAATCAATGCTATTTTGCGATCAAAGACAAGTAAGTAGGAATTTTGTGTAGAGCATTATCCATCAAGTATTGCTGTACATTATATTGTTCCTTGCTGATTGATGTGATGGACACATTTTTGTACTCACAATCTAAACATACCAACAATTGCAGTGTTCAAGCCCATTCCAGGCTCCAGAGCCAATGTCACCATTCCCAGGTTGACTTTCTGTGCCATCCATGTAGGCGGATTACTGTTTGCCCTTTATAGGGTTAATATGATGGGTTTGCTGCCAACCCATGTATCTGACTGGCTGTCTCTGATACAGGCACCCAAAATACGTGAACGTGCTGTCCATGGGCTTTCGTAGAAATATTACTCTAGAAAGTATTTAAATTGGGCACGAATAGATATAGTACCGATATCATGTAATTATTGCAGTACTACAGCGGTACTGGCTCTGCATGCATGGCCTTCACCGCTTGCAGGCTTATAAGCCTAGGCTAAAATTGAGTAATCCTAGGTCAATCAATCATGCTGGCGATCAAAACAGCAGTAGGTGACTGATTCGTTACTTGAATAACTCACAATTTATAAATTATTGTCAATCGCTCGAATTATTGAACAAGGAAAATGATGCAAAGTGTGGTCCCGGCCAAAAGGTTTGCGATCTGCACCGTCAAGAAATCCTCGTCATCAACCCCGGTCCCTCGTTTCGGGATTTCGGCACCTTGCCTAAAGTGTGCAGCACCTGATCTCACAAGATCAACTATTATCAGTAACAGCTCCCCTGAGGGTGTCATTAGCGGGGAATGGGACGCTACATGGTAGGTGCGCCGCTTCAACCCGTGTCGGAGAATCCTGATTCAAGCGGAAAGACGAAGCGTGTTATTGATTTACCGATTCTTCATGGAATATATGTCGTATATAATACTTTAAGTTTTGGTGATTTGCTTTGGGTTTAGGTCATTAGCAACATATGATGATATTTTGGCATACTTCAACTCAAAATCGCTAAAGAAGACGGTCCGACCGAAGACCAAACTCGGAGAAATTATGCACAAACGAGTCTTCAATTGCCAACCAATGGACAACATTGATGAGTTGAAAGGGAGCGTCGCGATGAAAAAAGTGAATGCGCTGCCCGTGTTAAATCATGAGGACGTGCTTATTGGAGTCGTCTCTAAAGCTGACTTGAACCTTGATGGCTCTGAGGTACAAGATGTCATGTCTACTCCTCCAGTGGCTGCCAAAGCGACTGATACCGTCACTATGGCTGCATGTCTAATGCTCAAGCATAAAATTCATCATGTTCCGATCGTTGATGACGAGAAAAAGTGTGTCGGTATAGTGACAAGCAGTGATATTTTTTCTGCACTGGCTGAGGACAGCGGTGATCAGGAGATTATGAATATTGATATGTGAGGTCTGAAAAGCTGTAAGTCGCCTTTTCACCATCAAAAAATGAGAGATGATTTGAATGGGATGCATGTATCTTCTGAAGATGAATAATGAAAATGTTGATAATAATTGATCTTTGAATGGATCATATATGATTTTCGCTCGCATGTTTGGATGATTAATTGTCTGATTGCAATGTAAGAAAGCTGCCTTTCTTTTCTTATCAACCGACCCATGATTCCAATCCTATTAGTTTATGCCTTACATGTTTGAATAACTATTGTACAGAATTACTTGATGTACAAATAACAGAATTTGGTAGTAGCTTTCCTTTGCGTATTGCTCTAGCAGCAAGTATCTAAAGTTCAGCATACAGATCTTGGCTTTGATACAATGCGAAAGAAAAAAATGCAGAATAAATGCGCATGATGTCTACTCATTCATCATGATCGGGAATCACGCGATGAGATCGCAAATGGTCCTGCATTAACAGCGACATTGTCTTGGTCAGAATGTAATGCTGACGTGTAACATGGGTAGACCCACGCCTTCCGAAAGCACGCAGTTCGACCAAACCGCTCACGCACCCGCCTTTCAAGTAATGCCCGAATTTTTCCTACCGAGGGACTTCTCTTGTTGAATTCCTCATCAATTTGCTCCTGGTCAACCCTAGATATATCAGGGTTGGCATCTCTTTCCTGACCTCCAACGAGGGATTTTTTCGTCTCGTGAAACTCCATTCCCATAACAATGTTCTCGATTATACCTTGGAAAATCGTATATGTTCACTTAAAATCAAAAGAATGTGTATTTAATATGGGTGCAGTGCTCTGGTGATTCTTCTTATCATTTCGGATCTTTTGGTGCTTCGTCGTCGTTTTGGTGCACGATCTCATAACCTATGGGTAGAACCAAGCTTGGCCAAGCAAATGGTCAGAGATTTTGCAATTCGGCAATTGTTCATTCATGTGAATCATACGTGGCGTAAATATATACTATATATTACAGAGAGATTCCTGAAAAAGTAATCAACTGGCACAGAAAGATCTGAAAAACATTACAATGACGGGTCTTCGGGTTGATTCTCTGGCTGTTTGCCCTTTTCAGAATGCGGGTCTGCAGGTTCTGACGATGAAGCAAGAGTTGCATTAACTACTTTGGGTTTACCCAAGCCCTGAACGGAAAAGGCAATGACTGCAATCTTTTGAGAAGCAAATCCAGCAACCAGAGCCAATGTCAAATTGAAATTGACATTGCTTCCCATCCTCTCTGCATCCTCCAAAATGTTGCCAAGAGGATGAACGGTCCCAAGACCGTCCGGGTGCAGAAAAAGCCACCACAATAATGCAGATACCCCAGCGAATGGCAAAGAAGATAATATATTCCATCTGTAGTCATGACCCGTGTTTCTTGAAGATGGTGAGATGTCTGTATTCATCACAGCAATATCTTTCCCAATACTGTCCACACGTTTTTGGAGGCCCAGCTGATAGATAAACGATGCTGCAGTTCCAGTTGCGAATGAGAAAGCAGCAGCTGATCCTAAATTTACATATGTCAGGGAGATCCCCATAATACCCACTGTCGCTGTATAAAATAGCAGCTTTTTCTTCATGTCGTTATACCATGACATGTTTTTTGCTGCAAGCTCAAGAGCTTCACTCGCAGACAGAATCTTGGCGGATTCTCCCTGTCCGTATACTACTGTTCCGAGAGGAACTGCAAACATATACGTTGCTGAATGCATAGGATCTGACCCAAGTAGTGATCTATGTTCCGTGCACACGAATTTCGTGGATGCTCTCTCCTTTTCTGCAGAGGATGAAACTACAATCTCCTCACAGCCCCAGGTTCCACTCTGGGGACCAACTATCAATGCCTCGAGTTCTCCTAGATCTGGTCCCACGATACTTATTTCATTTACATCCCCCGATTGAAACCGAATCCTAGAATAGCCGTTGGAGCCATCCCTGGGAGGTGCAGGGGACCCCATGATCATGGAACAGTCCACCCCCACTGGAATATCCTCTGCGTCCAGGCACATGGCCCTCAATTGGGAATCCAAATCCGCAACATCTTCTAGGCAAGGAATATATTTAAGGAAGGCATCCCCGCTATGGCCAATCATGCAGACAAGAATCCCTGAAGATGTATCGTCAAAGGAAGACCCCCGGTCTGCAGAAGTCGAGATGCGGAGAGTGTACACTGTTTTCTGCCTCTTCTTGAGCTCCAAAACGTCTTTAGAAGTATTATCTATATTATTATGATCATTATATAAAATTTTTTGCTTCTTCGCAATCCGAGGAACCGCAGGGCTCAAGCCAATCAGTCGTTGTGGAACAGTCCACCTCATTTCTTTCGACACGACCAGACCCGACACCGAACACAAACCCACCCGATAAATGGCTTCAAACCTGTTCAAACGCTTTATTAATATCAACACCTTATGATAAAGGAATAATGAAACTGTCTCTCGAACAGTTCGGGAAGGAAAAGAAGGGGGCAAACTTCTCAACGAGACGGACCAGCTTCACTGTCAACCGTAAGATTAATATGCAGCAAAGTATCTAATATCAGACACATATATGCAAATAATGCATTTCCATTCTTCAATATCTCATCATATATATATTTGTTGCACATGAGACGCGTCTTCGCGCCATTAAGTAGTGGTGGCATGCATGAGGCTCAAATAGAGCTCTATTTGGACAGGCAATTGCTATGTAGTTGCAATTGATATCAGCGTTGTGCTATTCTCAGAACTCACTACAGAACATGCAGATGCAGTTATATATATGTGGTATCTCATACTGACAATCAGTCTCTTACATATTACGAAAAAAATAAACCAAATTAATTATTCATCGAGTCATTCAAGTCATAAAATCAGAGATTCAGTAAACCCCTGGATCGTGCATTGCTCATTGCTACTCTTTTGGTAATAGATGTTGGCTTTCGATGTGATTGCTTCAAAATTGTGGCCATGGTAACGCCTTTTTTGCGTGCTTTCTTTTGTCTATGCCTGGTTTCAGCCTCCTCAGCCTTGTTGAATATGTATGCCATGAAATTCCTGCCACTGCCTGACATGCTCACAGGAAATGTACCGACCAAAACCAAGGCACCAAAACCATAGAGTGCATCCATTTCTTCCGCCGGATCTTCCTTCCTCATCGACCTTTGTACAACTGCTAGACTCGTTAATGTCTTTGAAGTGGAGAATAATCTGCCAAAGCGCACCCTCGCATCCACTGGCACCCCCTCCCAGAATGAGTAGGCATGTGTTGCTGGATCCAAAGATTCCATGTCTTCTATCGATGAGCACCTTATCTCGGGCATGGGCACAGTGCAAGCCACGTCATATTTTTTCCCATAAAGTTGCCTCTTCATTTGCGAGCAAAATGCCTCTGCCTTCATGCATTTGATCCTATCAATCTCCACCCCAGTTGTCTGCACAACTTGCGCAGTGACTATGGCATGGACCAAAGGTCTGCATAGACCAGAACCCACATCCATAAGGTGCGATTTGTCATTGAGATTACACTTTTCCTTCATGCATTGCAGAATTTTCTCCATGCTTGCTCCTCGAATGCTCCCGTACAGACCTTCTACGCCTTCCCCTCCTCCAATATTATTCTGCATACTCGGTGGGCCAAAAGCAAACCTGATCAGTACATTCATCTAGAATATCCTTCTTTACGCATACACAACAAACATACTAAAAATTAAGCATACCTCTATAGCATTCATCGCTCTATAAAGGGATGATACGAGCTTTTGGGTCTCCGCCATTGCTTTCCGTCTCTGTTTGAGATTCGCCCGGTTAACCGAAAAATCTTTACTCTTTATTGATTACAATCCCCAAATATTCCTCCAATAATAGCAATATAACAATGGAACAAACGATGGCACCTCGCAGGTACTCTATGCGGCTGGAACAGCCACGAGTCCTGTCAGGGGAAAATGCCTCGCAGAGATCTATTTACCGATTCTTCTGTCTACCAGTACAAATTCACCTACTTGCTAAATTCACACTACTCAATATATTTAGTTTTGAATTAGTTGAATACAGCACCCTCCAAATCGCAATTAGATGTAAATCCCTGGTTTGAATTTGAATTTTCGACAACTCGAGGCAATTGCGTCCAAATATTTGCAGGATTAATCCTCTAGCTAGAGGAGATCTGCAGAGCCAGCTGGCTCTATCTATTTTTTTTCTTTAAGTCCAAGCTTACGTGATGAATTGTAATTATTATAAACCCAGCCTATGTGCCCAATCGTCAGTAATGAAAGATGAATGAAAAGGAGATGAACAGTCCAACAAGACCAACAAACAGACAAACAGACAAAGCAACAATAAATAAAGCACGAGAGAAAGGTCTGTTGGTAGGATGGATGACGAGGGCTGTCGTGCATGGTGTCGCATCGACTCTTGGCATGGCCGGTCTCGATTTCACGAGAATGCTAATTTTTCTAAGATGAGAAGTGAGTACTTGAGAAACAAAGGCGCTCACCTGTGCCCAAACTAAGATATCCTTGTTGTCCTTCTTGAGTGGTCCTAACCATAGGTGTCTAAATTGTGCGCAGATAGAAGGATCATCAGAAACTATACCTCCCAAACAGGCATTCCATTGAGCTTCATCTGTAGCTAACAATTTATGGCTCTCAAGAAAGGATCTAATGTCGTAGAAGACTGGTTCCAAAAGTTCTTGTCTCGTCGTCATGTAGTGAGGACAATGATAGCCAAGATGGAAAATGCTATCCTGTACTGAGGTCTCACAAGAGACGCAATAATTCCTAGGGTCAATATGATGTGAATATTCTAAGGCTCTTAAGGTAAATAGTCTATACAGTAGTATACATAGCTCTCTAGAGCTCTAGAGAGAGAGAGAGAGAGAATTCTCTTTCGAAAGAAGATCTTCTTGGTGGACCTCTGGATCCAGACAGATCTGTCTACACTCTAGAGTGAGCGAACTCTATATAGAGCACATTGATGGAGTGATTGCATGACCTTGCTATCCCTATCGCAGATCGATAGGTGTGCACGTCACTAAAAATGAAACAACCCGATCATCAGACTCATTCGTCCTCAGATGATCTCAGGCTAAGATGCAGTGATCAATCCGCATGCAGCAACATAAGATTGGACAAACGCCAGAGATGATACTTTAAAACTTTATTGATTCTTGAAATATCCCGATGCCTAGTGAACAATAGAAGCAAACGATGCTGCGGGCAGCTAAAAGTGCAACATGCAGGGCCATAAGGGGCTCTCGTGTTTTGGATAGCGATTTGGTATCCATCTCATCCGTTTTGGTACGCATTGACTTGTTATTATCATTTTATTTTACTGTTATTATGTACTAGAGATGTGAGGCTCCGTTAGATCCGGAGTGGTGTGCACAAGCATCACATCCACGCAACTCTTTGACCCACCTGGCATTTCGATGATGCAGGCCATCGATACAAAGCAAGAAGGATGCAGGACAATTTCACGGTCGGCAGCATTTTTTATTGATAACGATAAGGATCAAGCACGCTCCATCTCTGGTGAAATAGTGACCCTTGATGGATTGCCACTTCCCAAGTTTATTCCCCCCAAGGTGAAGAGGAAACTGGAGCCCTTGCCTCTCGTTGAAGCGCTGGAAAAACTGAAGCAAGCGAAATCGGCCAATTTTATTGAAAGTGTAGATATTGCGATGAATACGGCTATAGACCCTCGCAGAGGAGATCAAATGGTGCGAGGGATGGCAGCTCTGCCTCATGGGACTGGGAAGACCCTCCGGATTTGTGTCTTTGCTAACGAGGCAGACTCGGATGCGGCACTGGCAGCAGGGGCTGATATTATTGGCGACTCTTCTCTTATATCTAGGATACAACAAGAAGGGAGTTCTGCTGTTGAGTTTGATCGTTGTCTGGCTACTCCTGAAATGATGCCTCAGCTGGGAAAGATTGCTCGGATTCTTGGTCCCAGGGGATTAATGCCAAATCCAAAGTTGGGCACAGTGACATCAAATGTAGCTGAAGGGGTGATAGCAATAAAAAAGGGAAGAGTAGAATTTAGAGTGGATAAAGGTGCCGTTATTCATGCAGTTATTGGCAAGAAGAACTTTTCTGTGGTGCAGCTGGAAGAGAATGCAACATCCTTGGTGCAAGCTGTACTGGAAGCTCGGCCAAAAGGGCTCAAGGGGGCTGGAATTTCAGGGTATATTTTGAAAGCATTTATTTCTTCCACTATGGGACCTAGCTTTCCAGTTTCATTGTCCTCTCTGTGTGGTGGCAGAGATGTGACTGAATAGAGTATACACCACCGGAGGATGTAGATACATACCTGAATCTATACGTACATGTCACTACTTGCTTTACTTGTAGTATTGGTAGTCGTAATAGGATTTTTTCATACGCGAGAACTTTCCTCCCCCAATAGTATCACGCATTTGGCCAGATCTGCAGAGATTGGATCCACTAAGCTACACTTGGTGGGTGCCCCACCAACCATGCAGTAGCAATATCCATCTTTTGTCCCTCGCAAGACAACGTATCTCCTTCCTGATCTCGATATCATTCGATCACCCGCCCGTATGAGCTTACGCAAGCTTAATATAATGAAGCATAAGCGAAAATAGCATACCGCATATCTTCAAGATCAAGATGATGTCATCGCACAATGTAGGACCCACATTGGATGCAGCGAGCACTATGGAGGCTGCAATCCACTGGGTCGGATGATGATTTAAATATTTGATTTATTTTTCCTGACGAAGATTTGGGCCTTTTTCAGGGCCAGAAAATCTTCTCCGGTTGAACAGCAAAAGGGATCCGACATTTTACCGAGCCGAGTAGTAGGCACTTCCTACTGTGTTGGTGCCTGAGAGGGCGAAACATTCGCCTGAAGAGAGATAAAATTGTCTGTTCACTAATATAGGTGTCATTTTAGACAGCAAGTAAGCTAGTAAGATACAAGAGCTGGATACCCTCTTGGGCGACGATGGTGGCAACCGGCAATGTTGGCCTTGCCTTTGGCCTTGTGGTAGCAGCAGGAGCAGCAACGACACTGGGGGCATGTGTTATTTTCTGTGTTAAATTGGCTAATGCAAAATTTCTCGCTGGTGCTCTTGGATTCTCAGCTGGAGTGATGCTTTGTGCGTTTCGACGTTTGACCGAGCAGTGACGGTCAAGCCGTGTTGTAACTTGAGCATTCCACGTAAAATGTTGCCAATACCTGTTTGGTATGCTTTGATTGCAGATGTCTCTTTCGCTGAAATTTTCTTGAGAAAATCAGTAGACGGCTTTGTGGATGCTGATTACAGTGATGTCGAAGCCTACAGATATTCTACCCTGGCCTTTTTCGCTGGTTTTGTCATTGTTTTCCTGTTGGATAAACTTGTCCATGCATTGATCCACTGGATATCTGGCAGAAAGATGAAATGTAATCATAGTGCGACAAGCCAAACTATTTTGCTGGATGCAGAAGAGGTTCCCAGAGACACAGATGGTCATGAGCAGGTTGAGGAGATAGAGTCAGATGAATGCCAGCAAGCAGGCAAGGAGAATGCATCCACAGATGTAGAAGCACAAAGAAATCATATTGAAAATTATCAGAAAGACAACAAAATGAAGCGTGAGGAGATGATAGCCCCCCTCCCTGCAGTGTTGAGTACATCTCGATGCATACCACCAGCATGCGAGACACCTACAAAACGAGTGACAAGTGAGCAAGACCCAGATGAATTGGAGAATGAGTTGAATGAAACCCAAGAAACCTCCAATCAAGAGACAACATCACGACAAGCTCCTGAAGTCATCAACATCATAAATCAGGACCCCCATAATCAAGCTTTGCACAAAA
The DNA here is from genome assembly GCA_002818215.1 of Picochlorum sp. 'soloecismus'. Lineage (NCBI taxonomy): Eukaryota > Viridiplantae > Chlorophyta > Trebouxiophyceae > Picochlorum > Picochlorum sp. 'soloecismus'. The sequence goes on along the minus strand of PJAJ01000024.1, from coordinate 52,548 downwards.
TGGGCCTGTTGACAGCTCTTGCAATTTTCTTGCACAATTTCCCAGAAGGTTTGGCAACGTTTGTAGCAGCCCTGTCAGACACAAGCGTCGGTATCGGTATTGCTGTGGCCATTGCTGTCCATAATGTTCCTGAGGGAATATGCGTAGCCCTCCCGATTTACTACTCTACAGGTTCCAAAGCAAAGGCATTTTTCTGGGCCACAATGTCAGGCATGTCTGAACCACTGGGAGCACTTGTTGGGTACTTTGCTTTGTACGGAGACACCAGTCTCTCATTTGCAATAGTTTTTGCGATAGTTGCTGGTATGATGGTGTATATCAGTATAAAGGAACTCATCCCAATGGCTTTACGATACGATCCAAATGATTCAGTTGCTACATCTTTTGTTATTTTGGGAATGATCATTATGGCAGCCTCTCTGCTACTATTTACCCTTTAATTGATAATTCTGAAGAAGATTTTTGCCCGATGTTGGAACTTTTTGTACTTTCCATCATGTTTTTTTTTTTTAAGTTGTTGTTGTATTACAACCATCCTTAAAGGATAATTTCCATTTCTTACAACTAATCAGTATGATCAAATCGAACACTTGTGTCGCTTTCTGTGCGGTACAAAATGACAAAGGTGTGTAAAACTATATAAAAAGATACAAGAAGCATTATCAGGCATGCGCCACGACATTTCTCTGGACAATATACATAGCATCTTCCTTGCCCAACTGAACAACTGAGCCTGGTTGAACAGCAAACCGCTGACCCTTGTTCAGCAACTTGCCGTTCAAAAGAACGTCATTTGCAGAATCCACATCTGTTATCCATAATTGGCACGGGGAATCTAGTGCAGCTTTATGCCCAGCAGATTCGCTCTCAAAGAGCACGTGTATGCCACCATGATCAATAACAGTCAAATCGATAGTCTCAGATCCGCTAGGATTCGCATAGTCTTGGGATCCGATTGAGCAGACCCTCTTCTTTCCAATTATATCTGTCAGATCAATGCTTGATGGGACCTGAAAAAACTGTGCCTTCTCCGCTCGTTTAGGCGTTAGACTCCAATACGTGTGACAGCATATCCTGACTGGACCCCTGGCCAGCCTTGGACTGATAGCCTTTGCTCTCACTAGGGATGTTCGCTTCAGTACAAATTCACTTTTTATCTGCATTTTAGTAGTCTCATATATTCGTAGTTTGATTTCGATCTCGCCACTTAGTCGGAGCTGTTCCGACATGAATAGGATGTCGACGTAACCCAATCATCTGAGTCAGCATTCTTCAATGTGATCTCGAGATGACGAGGATTCGACTCCTCAGGTAAAATCAAGTGTTCCTGAGCTCAGGCATGGCCATTGATCACCCTAGGATGCCTAGTGCATGTTTCAATATATAGTGATTTAAAATGCAGATAAAGTTTTGATGTCGTGTACGTTCGCCATACGTAGCACTGATGTGCTCCTCCTTCCAGAGAATATTCTCTAGAAATTAGTTTCCAGTAAAATGGACTACTTTTGGATTTCATCTGGCCTAGACACGTGGCCGACCGGATATTAGAGGGAAGAATTCTAATTCAATTGTGACTCAAATGTATTTGATTTTTAATTTTTATTGCTCTGCGAAAGAATGACTATCTAGTTACGAAATCTATTGTGAGAAGACTTGAGTTCAGATGAGCAGTCACAACCTGCTCGAACCCTTGTTGGATAGGCCAAGCGATGGCTTTCAACAGCCCTCGTTGCCTCAAAGTGTCGTTATTTTATCGAAAACAATAATTGGAGCCGGTTCTGCTGCTCTTCCCTTTGCTTTCGAGAAGATGGGCTTCGTGTTCGCGACAGGGTTTCTGCTGTTAATGGCCTTAATGACCCACTACAGCATAGATGCATTGGCTGCATCTACAATAGTCTCTGGGCATTACTCATATCCACGATGTGTACAAGGAATGCTGGGAATTTCATTATCTATGCTTCTGGAGATATCTTTGGTATGCAGATGTGGTGGCTTGATGGTGGTATACCTTGTGATTGCAGCAGATACACTTGTTGGGACGGATAAATTGCCAGGTATTTTGCCTGAGATGTTTGGAGAGTTTTGGGATAATAAGAGAGCGCTTGTTGCAGCGCTTGTTGCAGTTATCCTCATGCCTGTAGTTGCTCCAAAGCGGCTTTCTTCGTCCAAAGTGACTTCTGCCATTGGGCTATTTTCTGTTGGAATCTGGTGCTTTTTGACAGTCGTTTTGAGTGCGATTTCGAGTCGAGAGGGAAGAACATTCGAATGGAAGATGTTTCCGGACTCCCTCAGTTCATTGAAAGATGCAGTAATGCTTCTATCTGTTGTCCCTGTGCTGGCTACAGCGTATACATGCCAAATGACAGTTCATTTTGTAATGAAAGACTTGAGGGATTTCAATCAAAAATCTATGAGCATAGTGTCGGCTGCTTCTGTGGGTATTTGCACGGTTATTTTCTTGACCATTGCTGCTGGTTCAGTCTCCTTATTTGGACAGGATGTTCCAGCTGATGTTTTGGAAGCATTCACAATCGAGTACGTAGCGAGATGTATATCTATCTATGTATATATACATATATATCAATATATGTAGATAGATATTCAGGAATACGATTGGTTATTACTCACAATCATATCATTTTTGTCACATATGCAGGAATTTAAAGGCAATAATATCTCCAAGATGGGCACAGGGGATCAGTATCCTTGTCAGAATGAGCTTTTTGCTATCAGTTTTAGCCAATTTCCCAATGCAAATGCTGCCATATCGGGAGAGTCTGTTGAGGGTAATATCTCGTGACAAAGAAATGACGCTTAGCCAGTCGCAATTTCTTCTTCTAACGTTTGGCAGTCTGTGGGCAATCTATGCAGTTGCTATATCTGCAAAGTCAATTTGGATCCCACTCCAGTTGGTTGGAGCAACAGCTGGCGCAGTCGTTGCCTTCTTTTTCCCAGCCATGCTAGGCCTCTCAATTTCAAATACCACTGCAGATGATAAGATAGGGAAGTACCCCCTAATTTTGTGGCGCCTACTGGCCTGGTCTTTAATCGTTTTAGGAGTACTTCAAATGGTCACCGGAATTCTATCAGTTATGATTCCCAAGTAGATTGGATTTCGTTTTTTAATAGAGTTACACAAGACATATTGTCAACTTTTGAGTTCTATATACATCGGTAAGCATCAAGCTACCTCTTTTTGCCATCCTTGTCTTTCTTGTCGCCATTCTTCTTCTTCTCGAGTCCAAGAAATCTGCGAAACTGCCTCCCAATATCTGCCTCTTCGTCTACCCAACCGTTATCAACATATGGTAACCTCAGGTCGAATCGCTCCCCTCCATCGTATTCAGGAATTCCAACTGGGATGATTGGGATGATGATGCCAAATTTGGGTTCGGGTTCTTCCTCGGCCTTCTTAGCCAAGAATTTTTGTCTGTTTTCCTCATCACATTTCTTTTTGAATTCCGGATCATTCATGTACTTTTTTACTTTTGCTCGACGCTCGTTTACACCTTTCTGCCAGGAGTTATTCTTTCGTCTTGCTAAAATATCCTGTTGAGCTTGCCACTGCTCTTCTTTCTCAAGGTCACGTTCAGACTTTTCCCTCTTATCCTTGCCACCAAATCCAAACAGGGCGTTTGTCTTGACGGCATCAGACCTACGAAGACCAACACGCGGCGAAAATGATAAACATTTAAATGCAACACTGGATTGCTTTATTGGATTTGCAACGACAACCATGGTACTGCTACAGGTCCGCCTGCTGAGGAAAAATGGCTGAACTGGATGGATCCTACAACAAGTCACGAATCACTTTGGTACCCGCCTAATGCTCCTAGAATGATGACAAAGATTCTTTTTATTCATTTGCATTGTCCATGCGTCGATGAAGGCAGCTGGCTCTATTCCATATCCAAATCATCGGAGTATAGCAACAGGATACCGCCTTGGATTCGATCGAATCCTTCGAATTCGAAGCTTCGAAGCTAGCTTTGATCCTTAATTAAGGTTCGCGAAGGCGCTGCCCCAGGCCTGGGTGACTTGAAAGGCGTTGACCAGAGAGATTCGGCAGCTCATAGGTCCCCTTGAACGATAGCCATGTTACAAAATATTTGATAGATTTTCTCAGGTAAGAGGATTTTGGGCCTTGGTAGGAACTATGGTGCCCTGTTTCGTCAACTGTGCTGTGTTACGCATCGGTCATGGCAGACTCAAGTCTGCTCATATTCCCGGTTCAATCCATTTTTATTTGATTTAAACAATATTTTTTGCATATTAAGTCACATTTTGGAGCTAAATATCCAAATTTATGTGCAGATCAAGGTATTCAGCTGACAGTTGACCAGAGGAGCGATCCTGGTGTTGTCTATCTAAGAATATTGAGTTGGTATTGGACAGATACACAAGACAAATCCATAGTATCTCAATCTTAAAATCAAGAAATGGCTACTGCAGTTGACCAGAAGCAGGAGATTGTGGCAGGAGGACAGCAAGGTGACGCTGGAGGAGCTTCAGTGTCCCTTGGGAAAGGAGCATGGGACTGTGATACTAACACAGAAATCCCTCCTGAGAAAGAAGCCTATGTCTTTGAGGAAATAGCCACGATGGATCATCCTTTTGAGGGAATACCGACAGTACCTCCTAGGAAAGATATGGACCATATGGCCTTCTTTTGCGGCGGCTGTAGGTATAGAGTTACAGCCTACCCAGATTGGACTGCAAAACAAGTGAAAGAAGCGCTTTTCAAGGGAGGCATTGCCAGGTCAAATAAGCCTGAGAATATTCGAAATACTCCAGGAATCCACAAATGGGAGGATATTGAGCTGATCTATGCGGGACAACGAATGGAAAATGATAAGACTCTGGCAACATACCATGTTCCACCCGTGCGTGAGAAGCACCTGTACTGTTAAGATTGTTGTTTTCATCTCTGCACTGCTCTGTATCCAGCCGAATCGAAATTTGTATCTCAACAAGACATTTATTTATTTATTTAATGCATAATGCAGGGATGCAAGTGTCTAATTGCCATCGAGGGCAAGAAGCTTGAGATTGGAAAGCCAGACCCAGATTCGGCATATTGGAACTAGTGTTAAGGGTGGTATACCACATACGTTTGTACCCTGTCCATGCATATGGGGGCCTTGTCGCTCATATTTCTTAAGCTAAAATGAAACCTGTGATTCGATGAGACCTGAGTGGGTACTCTCCTGCTATGTAATGATTCAATCTCTCTGGTCGCCTGATTCCTTCTCAATCACTGTAGTGCCAAAATAATTTGAATTGCATCGCAATGCGCCAGAACGTAAGAAGAAGTGCTTACGATCCTATCGATGTGGAGATTGCTAAAAATAGTGTGAAATATTGATTTAATTTGATGCTCCATCGGTTGGAAATAACCAAAAAAAACTCGCAATTGATTGGTCACGACCTGCTTTTCACCGAGACCAAATCGTGACACATGTGGGCATCTTGCTTGCGTAGCTCCTCCTTTCAATCGACTACAATTGACATTAATAGTACACACTCAGTAGCAGTTTCACTGATAGCGGCAGCACGAAGAGGAATGTCTGGCTCAGCACGAACGGCATTCGTTAGAGGCTACTCTTCTTCAACGGAGGATTTTCAACTAGAGGAGGGTTGCTTGATGGAACGCCTGCAGGTATCTAGGAGCAGAGTTGGTCCATTGAAGGGATTAACTGCTTTAGTAAAAGACAGTTATGACGTCGAAGGTCATCATACGAGCAATGGTAGTCCTGCGTGGAGGGAGACACACGCAGTAGCTACAAAGACAGCTCCAGCTGTGCAAGCCTTGATAGATGCTGGCGCGAGCATTGTGGGGAAAGCGGTGATGGATGAGATGGCTTATAGCTTGGAAGGTCAAAATTATCATTATGGAACGCCTGAGAACCCAGCATGCCCTGGGAGAATACCGGGGGGATCCTCTTCAGGAACAGCATGTGGAGTTGCCAGTGGATTGGCTGACATTGGGCTTGGAGGAGATACTGGGGGCTCTGTCCGTGTTCCTGCTAGCTTTTGCGGGACTTATGGTATACGTCCGACTCATGGTAGAGTCGATTTATCAGGTTCGTGTCCCCTGGCGCCTTCATTTGATACAGGCGGATGGTTTGCACGGTCTGCTACAAATCTTCAGCTTGTGGGAGAAGTATTGCTTGACAAGGCAACAGAGCAAAAGACATCTTTTAAGAAGTGGATTGTCAGTACAGATGCATTTCAATTGAGTGATGAAATCGCCACGAAAGGAATGTACAGCAGTTTATCCAAGCATATTGAAAGAGTCGAAGAAATTTTAGGAGGGTCACCAAATGAAATTCTGCTTGCTCCAAAATCAGTTCTTAATCCGACGGACAATTCACAAATTAGCGATCTCCCTGAGTGGATGCAAGTTTTTCGCATCTGTCAGGCCTGGGAGATATGGCAAACCCATGGGAGGTGGATTCAAGATGAGAAGCCAAGCTTTGGCCCAGGAATAAAGGAAAGATTCACGATGGCCTCCAGGATATCTGAGCAAGAATTCACTATTGCCAACGAGAAGCGCAAATTGATATCAGACTATCTAGATATCATATTGAGAGATTGTATCCTGACGATACCGACCACGGCTGGTCCAGCACCTATTATTGGTCTGCCATCAGGAGAGATGGATGCATTTCGCTCAAGACTTCTTCAATTAACTTGCATTGCAGGACTAGCAGGTCTCCCACAAGTATCCATTCCTATTTCTCGAGTTGACAATTGTCCTGTAGGACTCAGTTTGGTAGGTCCAAGGGGAAGTGATGAGAGCTTGCTGGCAATCACAATCCAGATGGAGCAACTACTCAACTAAAATAGTCAGTTCAATCATCTCCATCTACCAAAGATGCAATGCTTTGTACCAAATCTTTCTCATTGCCCTTAAAACGATTTACCAACTCTGTACGCACATATAGGGCATCTGCCCCAGCAGTTCGAGCAGAGGCAGCCTTGTCAATCTCTGATATCCCCACGATTGACAAGGCACCAAATGGCAGTTCTCCCAGCACTCCACGAACTACATCGTTGCTAAACCCAACTATCCCAACAGACAACCCAACTGAAATATTCATGGCATAAAAAGGAACTCCCATTTTTTCCATGCTCTGAAGCTCTGCTATATTCACTACTTCAACAGGGATATCCAAACCGAGTGCAGCCCCAAAGCTAGAGAGAACCGGCGTTCCTTTTGGCCCCGTTACAGATGCGACCACCCCGATGCACCCTGTACATCCTGCTGCTCTGGCTTCTACAAGTTGCAGAGGATGCAAGAACCAATCCCTTGCAAAAACAGGTACTCTACCAGCCACTTTCCTGCACACATGAAAGAGATACATTCCCAGGTCTGCTTCACTGGCAGAGTCGTCCACTCCCACAGATATACCGTCCACTCCAGCTATGATAAGAGCCTCAGCTCTCTGAGCCATATCTTCGGGCGACACCGGACTATCTTCACCAGAGTAGTTTGAAAGTTCAAGCACTAATAACGGTCTTCCTTTAATGGGGACAACTTCTGCAAGTTTTTGCGAGAGTGCAAAAGGATTTGGCCCGGGACCCAGCTCCGTTGCACTCCTCAGCCGCTCTTCTAAACCTTCCATACCTAGTTCGTCAAGCTGTCTTTGGATCATTTGTTGCTTTTTCCTTCAATCAAATAAACATGTGTTGGTGGAAAGCAAATCAAACTCAGGTTAGTCAGTCAGATCGTTCAATAATCGTACTTGATTGCCGTTGAAAGCTTGTTTTCGCTGTTCTCGTAACTAGAATCATCTTTACCTGTGGAATTCCATCGCAAATATCTGCTCCTTTTAGCAGTGGAATAAACAGGCTGGTGACTCTGTCGACCATCAACAACTTGACCATTTCCCCAGTGATTTCCCCAGTAGTAATGATGGTGAACAAGACTTCTATTTAGAACCATCATGATTCCTAAATATTTCTTTACACACCATTCCATGCATCACTGGAATGATGCTATTAGCATGAAATATTGCTCCCGATTTGCACAAGATCCGACACTGACCGTCAATCAGAACCCATTTGGGTGGTACAGTAGGAAGAGACCATGATTATAAACAGTTTGAATCTTACAAAAGAGAATTAAACTGGGTCTCTATTCTTGATCCAGAAAGCAAGAATGTCGCGATTCTGTGATGGGAAACGACTGAGCAAAAGTGGTAGTACGCTTCACAGTGTGAAATATCTACCAGAGAGAGAGCGACCCAAAGCTGCTTTCTGCTTTCATCATGGCTTAGGGGAGCATATTGGAAGATATAATGCGAGTACGTTCGATTTATATTGTGTTGGTATCGTATGCATCTGAGCGTTATTCGGTTTCCTCGTTACACGTTGCTTAGTGGCAGTGGGTGACTTGCGTGTCGAACATGCTATCTTGCTGTTCGGTAGAAATATAAATGGACTCACGGATTTTAGAGTGCACTTGCGCGTAGTCTTTCAAAAAATGGCAGACTCTGGTATTGCTGTTTTTTCTGGAGATGTGATGGGACATGGAAAAAGTAGTGGAGAACGAGTGTATTTCGGAAGTCTAGATGAACTGATTGAGGACTTTGAAAGCTTGTGCGAAGATGCAAAGAATGAGTGCGATGCAGAGTATACTGATCGTCCCATACCGATGTTTATAGGTGGCCATTCTCTGGGAGGCATGATTGCCCCCTTAGTATGCCTCAAAAACCAGGCCCTATGGTGTGGACTGCTGCTCTTCTCCCCAAGCCTGGACGTCGAATGGACATTTATTCTTAAAACACAGGCGTTTTTCGGAAACTTGCTGTCATCTTTGGCTCCAAAATCTAGAGTTGTTCCTAAAATAAGGACCGAGCACTTGAATAAGGATAAATTCAAAGTAAAAGAATATGAAGAGGATGAGTTAATCTACTGTGGCCCTTTGCCTGCTCGGACTGCCAATGAGACACTCAAAGGTTTCTCAAGATTGTCCCAACATAAGTCAGAGTTTATGCTTCCTATTTACGCCCATCACGGTACCGCAGATCGAGTTACTCTCTTTAATGCAACCAAGGCATTTCTGTCTGGAGTCAACAGTAAAGACGTAAAGTTTATACCAGTGGAGAATGGATACCACGAGGTTTTATTCGAGGAGCATGCCGACTCGTTGCTGCAGGGAATTATTCAATGGATATTAGAACACGCTTCAAAGAACCATTCTCGAATTTAGATAAATACTGTGCACTGAGTGCTACTTTCTGCAGTAATATCACATGTGAGCTCTACACCTATATATAATATATATATATATATACCTGATCGATCAGTGATATCATCTACAGTATCTACTTTGTTCTCGATTGATGTAATACAATATGCACCTTATATTTTGAATATTGGTTCGAGCATGGGATACAATGAGCAGTCTGAGTCTTTGTATTCGATTCTTGGAATTCCAGAGAAAGCTACGCACAAGGACATTCGCAAGGCGTACTTGAAAAAGATTGTCAGTGAGCATCCCGATAAAGGGGGATCAAAGGAAAATTTTGAGCGTGTCCAAAAGGCATATTCCACCCTGTCAAACTGTGAAGAGAGAGCGATATATGATGAAAGGCGAGGTGTCAGTCAACACAACGACTGTCAAGCAGTACGTGTTGACCCAAATACTGCACCAAGGACTTACTTCTCAGGAGATGGGATAAAAGTCGAAGTCCATGGTCAAACTCAGATACCGAAGGGTGATCGATATTTCAGGATGAAGGGGACAAGTGTGGGACAGCAGACTGAGACTTGTAGCGACGACAATTTGTCTGTCCTGAATTCAGCAATTTGCCATGGCAAGGAAAACTTGCGGGATAGTCCCTTATCGCTACCGGCCAGGAGACAGCTGGGAAATTCTTATTTAAATAGATCAAAGTACTACATAACTAAAGGGAAGCTGCATCACGCTAGATTTGACATCGAGGAAGTTCTTTCTTTGTGTCCAGAACATGAGGAAGCCTTGCTAATCCTTGACACTCTTCTACTGAACAAGGAATTTGATGAGACAATGGGTGATTCAAACACGACCTCTTCAGAAGAAGAATAATGAAAAAGTGCTAGTGTTATATGTTCCTGGACATGATTGTCATGAGTACAGTAATATATGTGCTTATTCCTTCTGGCTCATTACCAACTATTAGGCTAGTAGCTGAGTGCTTGCTAAACACATAAGCCCAAACATATCAATCCGTCGGTTGACGTTAGTTAATCGAATTCTATGAATTCACTTTCTTCGGTAATTTATCTTGGAGATGAAAGTCTTTGTCTATACAGCATTCTAGGGGCAGATACTGTTTGAAATAGACATGTTTTCCGGACTGTATGGGGACCTGCCAAAGACCAAGCAAGAGCAAGACAAGGATGGGAAGAATAAGGCAATAAAGGGTAGATCTAGTGAATTGGATAATGTTAACGAAGGACGTGGTAATAAGAAGGACGTATGGACTGCGGACGCGACGCAAAAGGGCACAATTGCCATGGCACCACCGGTGTTGAAACGTGGACCTGTTCGGTCGAAAGCTGCCAGTTATCAAGGCAAAGTCAAATCGAACTATATCGCTGTATCACAAAAGGCTGACACAAAAGTTGCCAAAGTGGGAGCAGGGCCCTCAGGTATTACAGACAAGAGCATTGCAGCAGACTATGCAGAGGAAGGCGTCCTGGACCCATACGACCCGGCAAAGCCTAATGATTACATCGAGATTCGTAAGCAAAGAGAGAATGCGCGCAGGGCTGCCGAAGAGGAGGCAGAAAAGATGGAGAGAATGAAGGAATTGGAAGCATTAGAAAAGTTGGAGGCCCAGCGGCAAGGTATTGATGCATCTGGCAAGAGGACTATGGAATTGTCTGTAGATGGAGATCAAGCATATAAAAGAAGGGCAGGAATCCCAATGGAGAGTACTGATGTTCCAGAATCTAGTGAAGCACCTGAATCGGTGAAAGGAATGACACTGGCTCAAAAAATGATGGAAAAGATGGGATGGAAAGCAGGAGAAGGTCTTGGCAAGAATAAGCAAGGTATTTCATCAGCATTAACAATTGAGAAAACCGATGTTCGAAGTGGGAGAGTAGGTATGTGGTATTTCGTACTGTGATACTATTGATGTGATATAAATAATCCTATATTTTATAATTTTTTTGACGTATTGTGTTTACTTGGAGTCAGTTCAATCATCAAATCCCTATAGTACTGTCTCCAAGCTTGACAATAAGGAACCAGCTGCATCACTCCCTGTCAGGGCACCAGTGCCACCAAGGAATCCCATTTCCAGTGTAATCATTTTAAAGAACATTGTTGGCCCAGGTGAAGTAGATGAATCGCTGGATGAAGAAATAGGGATGGAATGTAGCAAATTTGGGGAAGTCTTGAGTGTTTTGATATTTGAAGTGACAGACAAGTCTTTTCCACCAGAGGCCGCTGTTAGGGTATTTGTACAATTTGATTCACAACAGGCATCTGAAAGAGCTTTGACTGATTTGAATGGGAGATATTTTGGTGGTAGAGCTATCCGAGTAGATTATTTTGACGAAGCCCGTTTCGAAGCAAGCGATCTTGCTCCTGAGCCTGATGAGGAAAGGGATGAGTAAATTATATTTAAATTAACACAGTCGTTCAAAGCTTGCATTTGTTTAGACAAAAGTCTTTAACTGCTTCAAGATCTCCATCTACTACACTGATTTTGGAAAATGTTACCGTCAATGGCCTGTGGAATTTCCTTTTTACTGCCAAATTGCTAAACTTGAAGGAATCACCTTCAAACAAGAAATTATGCTCCTGTTCCTTTTCTGAACCAATGCTTTCTAAACCATGATTCGATGCATACATCTCTTGTATATCTTTTTCCAAGCGCTTTCGAATAAAGTCGACCGTATGGGCCTTGGCACCTCCATCAGCCTTATTACATGCCATCAGGATGGGAATTCCTCGACCTCGAACCACTGGACTCGAGAGCAATCTATAGACCTGCCTTGCGATTTCTTCCTTATTAGGCATAAATTCTATTGAGTCTATCATGAAAATAACACCTTTTGCTGCGTTTACATGCTTGAAGAAGAAGGACTCAAGCCTTGGATGTCCTGGAAGGTCAATGACATGCACTTCTCTTGGAGCTTGTCCATCTCCTGGAGAAATTTTTGCGAATCCTTCATTTGGCTGCATTGATGTCACAGTTCCTTGACCCAATTTTCCATTCTTCAATGTGAGGAACAGTGAAGTTTTCCCAGAATTACATGGGCCGACCAATAAAATAGACCACTTGCTGCTGGAGCCACTCCTTAGCATTGGCAGTATAAATACCACTGCAGGTTATAGATAACCACATTCAATCGTAACGATTCACCCTTATTACTCCCTTCGACACCGAAAAATGCAACAACAAACGACGAAGGCATAGAGAACGGTTATCAGGTCAAATTGGACTGCCACTCAACAGCTAGTGCCTCAAGACATGACAACACTAATGACTCTACGATCTCTGGAAAGGTAAAGCGTTCCGTATCCTTCTATATTTTCCACAACTTGCATTTCAGCTAACAGCACGCACCAAAAATGATCAAAAATCCAACAAGAGCGGCAATCAGCACAGCCAGGATGGGCTGTGTAGAAGCTTGCGCTACTTGATCCTGAATGATTGTCTCGGATTCCATTGTATCAGCATAAATATTACTCGCTACGCATAGATTTAAATTATGGAAGTGATCAATACAGATTCGGTACAATTTTTTCAATGTACATTGAAAGTGCCTGAAGTGACGTCGCGAGGCGCCTTTAGATTATTTGTTAAATTCGTTGCCCTGTACGACCCTTGTCACATTTATAACAAATTTCTGATTCTTCTTAGAATTCACGGTCCTCTGCTTGTTGATCCAGTCCCGCTTGCTATCTCCAGCCACTGGCAAATACAGATAGTCCCAAACTCGGAAGCCAACTTCAGTTTTGTTCAGTTCTAATAGCATGGCTACAGCATTACAGAAATCAAGAATTACGCATTTATATAGAACCAGTCTGAAGCAATTGCTCAGTTGGGTTGTCAGTAGGGAAGTTTGGTACACGGAGGTGCGCCCAGCCTGTTGCACGGTCTCGCTAGGGCCGTGGATTTTCCAGCTTCGTGACCTGGACCTGATAATAATGCTGCTATTTTACTATTTTAACGATTGCAGGCTGAGAATATTCGCAAAGAGTTTGATGCAAATGCAAGTATAGAGGATCCTCACGAAATCGAGAGGCTTTTGCAAAAGGGAGAGGCGAGGCTCAGAGAGTTTGCTCACCCCGATCCTTACATAGGTACGATCTCAGTTCAATTAGTATGCATATTTGAATAAGAAATGTGCAAAGACTAAAAGCATGTATTGAGTCGTTAATTTGCAGTGCCGTATCGACCAGGAGGGAGTCTGTTTGCAAGGAACCCCCCTCTCCCGAGAGAAATGTCTATTCAGCTTGATTTTACCAGAGAAAAGTAGATAATGCTATTAAATTAATAAATGATATTCTTCCTGCGCAGACAAATATATAGAAAGTAAAAATTGTATGAATATACAAGGCACACAATATCATGATCATGACTCTTGTTATTCATCTATAGATGTTGTAGTACAAGTGCAAATTTGCATCAAACAGATTGCGGACATCAGTGCAAGGATGACAAGTCTTTTTCTGCATGTTTCCTAAACTATGCCACCCTTACTGTGGTGGCAAATAGAGAAGGAAAAAATCAGTCCAAACGCATGACTTTTTGCATCATCATCTGTCGTCGCCCTCCATTCAAAAAATTCTCATCTGGATTCTGACCATTGTGATGGTGCACGTTGCATTTTCCTTCGTATACACGTACCTTATTTCAATTCATCCGCCAGTGATCCATCCTCTGCCAATTGAAGTATGATATCGCATCCGCCGACCAACTCCCCATTCACATACAGCTGAGGATAGGTTGGCCAGTTTGATCTCTTCTTCAGGCCCTGCCTCACGTCTTCGTCCATCAGAATATCAAACGACCCAAAATCTGTACAGTTGGCAGCCTTCAAAGCTTTGACTGCTTTGTCACTAAATCCGCAACGAGGGGCATCCGGTGTCCCCTTCATAAAGAGCATAACCTTGGATTGACTGACCAGGCTGTCCAGACGTTCCTCTAAACTTTGACCAGTGGTCTTGGACACGACTCGCTTTCCGCTCGTCCCCAACATCTTCCCCACCTTTTCATTCAGTTCAATAGCGTCCAGGCCTTCTACTCGATCCACTTCATTCCCATTCTTACAGAGAACGCACAGTGGAACTGCCACCACGCCATGTCGTGCAGACACATCAACAGCTGTCTCAGCCTCCACACGAACCACTTTAATATCGAATTCGGATTCCATTGCATCCAGAATAATATCTAGATCTTTGCATTCATTGCTCCACCCTGTCCAGAAGAAAATAACGACGTGCCCATTTGAACGCAAGAAAGAATCTAGTGTCTCGCAGTCCACGGCGACTGCTTTACCTTCACCCATATAGTTTCTATTTATTGAGGAAAAGTCACTTGTGGAGAATTTGCACAGATATTTGTAATTAATTCCGTACAAAATGACCCATTCCCTTCCTGTACAATGCATCCAATGACTTTTGGTTGTCAGTGACCTGTCACAGAATGATTGTACCTAGCTGAGGAAAGCATATTGCAATCAACTAGTACTCGTTATGGCGGCGCATCCGTCATTGCTATCCCGTGTAATTGCATGATTTGATCATCTTCATGAAGAATGCTTGTCTCGTGCAATGGTCGAGCTCAACAGTTATTTTGGCTGGTCACCAAGTCACTGCTTCATCCGAGCTTCATCTGAGCTTCATTTTCATTTCACTTTTGTTGCACTAGAGATAACTGCTCCATCAGGCATATCCTCTGTTGGACGCCACATGGATCAACTGATGACCAATCCGATCAAATGGCCATCATAGGTATTTAGCCTACTACTATGCTAGTATCCCAGGTCCGTACCTAATGTACAGGATGCATCCATGGATGGAGAAGTCCGTTGATCAACGTATAAGTCCAAAGATAGATATGACCTAGAAAAGTAACAAGAATATGTAGGAGAAAGAAAAAAATTGACGCAACGAGCGGGCATGTACGACATCATCTTACAGTACATGTCGAACAGTAAACAACCAGCCATTTGTGAACAACAACTGGTCAGATACTCTTGAGAATGGCGAGTACTCGAGAATGATGAGAAGTAAGAACTCTACTCTTAGAAAGTATCGCATAAATTTGAATCAAATTAAACGAATGAATGAGGTGAATAAGATGAAGGAAGATCACATACCTCCAGGTACTGGAATTCAGGAATCTCACCAGTACAGAAGAAGTCAGAGTGAAACTGATGGCACAAAGCAACACCATCAGTCTTTTGTCTCAAAAGACTCCAAAAGAGGTTCTTCTATCCTTCATATTGAAACATATGAAAAGAGTAGTGCCCAGCTTCAAGACATGGGCTCTGTGTTTGACAACTTACAGAGGAAAAGAGGGTCCAGGAAAAAGTGGAAGCAGTTTCTCAGTAGTAAGCTTGATAGTGTGCCTTTCATCATAGCATCGATAGTTTTTACACTATTGGTAAGTTGTATTTCTAATGTGCTTGAATTGTGGAGAATGGCATTGCTTCGGTCCATTTTGACAAAAATTCAATCAGTTTTTTTCCAAGATTTTATTCTTCCATATGTCCAGATTCTTTACACTGATTTGATCAAGACTGCTGCTGCTCCGGCGTCATTAGATGACTATTTTCTGGCTTTCACGATTGCATTTATTGTTCTATTTTCGTTAGAAATTTTCGTGTCCTGTCTGGTCCGGCCTGGCTATTTCTTAAAGTAGGATAGTTGACTGTTTGTTGCTTCATTTCATCTCTTGAATTCGATTTGATGAAGATACATGCTTCTCATTTCTTTCAATACAGATTCTACTTTTGGATGGATTTCATTGCTTCATTCTCGTTATTATGTGACATTCCAGGCTTTGTAGATTTGATAACTTTCGATGGGGACGATTCTAATCGACATTTGACCTTGGATAGAATGGCACAGGCTGCACAGGCAGGCGCTCGTGCTGCTCGTATCATGCAAGTCATTAGCGTCTTACAATTACTAAGGTTAAGAGCTAAGCGTATACGATTGGGAATCGTGAATAGAACTTTTTCGGACGATTTGAGTCGAACAGGAAGTGAAACTGAAGCAGATAATAAACCATCAAAATTTCAAATGACATCCATCAAACCGCAGTCACGAGTGGGTGAAAAATTAACAGAAAAAAACGATGAAAAAGGTGATTCTTGGGGTGCTACCTTTACTTTCAGTCTTGCCGGTTTTTTGATGCTTGGATTTTCTATGAAAAACCTGCTGTTTTTGAAGAAGGGGGTTTGGTAATGCTTCATAATCTGTACGAAAAAGAGGGAAACTCGACTACGTTTAGAGATTCAGTCAAGGCATGTTTGATACAAATGATGACTGTCTTGAAATAAAAAATCTTTCCTGCAAAAATACCTTTCATTGGATTAATATAAATAAGAAATGCATTGCAGAAGTATCTCGACAACAATATATATAGAGTCGGAGGAAGAGATACAGGATTTGTGCTGAATCTTCAGATCCACAATGAAACGTTTTTTGATTCAAACAAGCAATTAGAATCATTTCGAGCGAGTGAAAAGCAGTCTTCAGTTGTCAAGGTATTTGCTCTTTTTTTTTTTAATGAATTCGTAATTTGTCGATCTTTTCTTTCAGAAACTATATATTACAGTTGTATACTTGAAAATCAAAGTTAATTAGCAATCTACAACTTTTTCTTTTTCATTTTCTCAGAGTGATGGCTGCAAAGCAGAACAGAATCAGACCGTCCAAGCGCAGCCATGCCTAATGTCAAAGGCCATTGTTGATGTTAGGTGGGATGTTCGATTTCAGGCTATTTTGGACATTGGAAGAGTAACAATATTGCTCATTGTGCTTTCAGTCGGAGCAGTATTGTTCATCCGGGACACCGACACCCTTGTCCTCCAACCAATCGAGCGCATGATCCAAAAGGTGAAACTGATGAGTCAAAACCCTTTATCAGCTCAAGCCATGAAGGTTTCAAAATCAAAAAAGTCTGAAAAAGATCTCGAGACAAGGATACTTGAGAATTCAATAGGCAAATTCTGCGATTTACTCTCTATAGGGTTTGGAGAAGCTGGTTCAGAAATCATTTCAAACAATATCCGTAGTGGTGGGGATTTAAATCCTATGCTACCTGGAAAGAAGGTCAGAGCAATTTTTGGATTCTGTGATATAAGAAACTTTACAGACATAACTGAAATTTTGCAGGAAGACGTCATGGAATTTGTCAACTACATTGCATCCATTGTCCATGCTGAGGTTTCCTTGCATGGAGGAGCTGCGAACAAGAATATAGGCGACGCTTTTCTTGTTGTTTGGAAACTCCCAACTTCAGACAAGTCATCAAAAAGCTTATCAAGATCCCGTGGGAGCATTATCGAGGCCAAATCTGCTGTTGCACCAGATGATCCTGCGCAGAGCACTGAACAATTATCTCAGCACATTGCTGATGCAGCCTTGGCCTCTATGTTGATCATACATTCTTCCCTCAAGCGCTCAAAAATCCTTGCAAAAAATTCTCAAAGAAGCGATATACAAGATCGTCTCCCAGATTTTACTGTTAGCATGGGATTCGGCCTGCATGTCGGCTGGGCTATCGAGGGAGCTATTGGCTCACGTTATAAAATTGATCCCAGCTATTTGTCCCCACACGTAAACATGGCTGCCAGATTAGAGGCAGCAACAAAGCAATACAAGGTCCCCATTCTTCTTTCAGACAGCTTTGTATCGTTGCTCTCTGTGCCTGTGAGAACAAAGTGCAGAGCCATAGATACCGTGTGTGTGAAGGGTAGCCTGACTTGAACTTAAACTTGCGTTTATTTTTGCAGGTTTGCGAGTGCTCGCCAAGCCCTGCACCCCGGGGTCCGGGTTTACCAGCTCCACCAGCCACTGCAGAAGCAAAAAGGGCACAACCCCTTGTTCCGGGCACTCGTGTGGTGTCGTCTTCGAAGTACGTCAGTACCGTGATACCTTCCTTGTGTTTCGAGCGATTATTGAGAATTGAGAATTGCGATGCGTTGCACCTGCAGTCCCTTGTTTTATCTCAGCACCAATGGCGTCACAGTTATGTGTCCTAGAGCCAAGATGGGAGCCACCGGCACTGTGAATGGTGTTGTATACACCAAGAGGTCAACGAGGGCCCTCTACGGCTTGGTGTCGACCAGCCCATCGGCCCTCAGGAGTACATGCACAAGCAGTATCACAGACATGAGCAGACTGTTTTCTGATGCGCCTGCATTCAACACGCCTATTGGCAGCTGGGACACCAGCCGGGTGACAAATATGAGCAACATGTTCTCTGATGCATCTGCATTCAACCAGGATATCAGCAAGTGGGATACTGGTCGGGTGAGAAATATGAGAGGAATGTTTGATGGTGCCCAAACATTCAACCAAGATATCGGCAGGTGGGACACTGGTCAGGTGACAGACATGAGCTTCATGTTCTATTTTGCCCCTTCATTCAACCAGGATATCAGCAGGTGGGACACTGGTCGGGTGAGAAATATGCGCTTTATGTTCTTTGGTGCATCTGCATTCAACAGGCCCATCGGCAGGTGGGACACTAGTCGCGTGATAAGTATGAGCGGCATGTTTACTTCTGCAATTTCAACAAGCCCATTGGCAGGTGGGACACTGGTCGGGTGAGAAATATGAGAGGATTGTTTTCTGGTGCGTCTGCATTCAATAAGGATATCAGCAGGTGGGACACTGGTCGGGTGACAAGTATGAGCAGCATGTTTGATGGTGCCCAAACATTCAACCAAGATATCGGCAGGTGGGACACTGGTCAGGTGACAGACATGAGCAGAATGTTCTATTTTGCCCGAGCATTCAACCAAGACATTGGCAGGTGGGACACTAGTCGAGTGAAAAATATGAGAGTCATGTTCAAGTCTGCAATTGCTTTCAACAAGCCCATTGGCAGGTGGGACACTGGTCGGGTGAGAAATATGAGAGGATTGTTCGCTGATGCATCTGCATTCAACAAGCCCATTGGCAGGTGGGACACTGGTCGGGTGAGAAATATGAGAGGATTGTTCGCTGATGCATCTGCATTCAACAAGCCCATCGGCAGGTGGAACACTGGTAAGGTGACAGATATGAGCATCATGCTCTCTGGTGCATCTTCCTTCAACCAAGACATCGGTAAGTGGGACACTGGTCGGGTGACAGATATGAGGAGCATGTTCTTTTTTGCATCTGCATTTAACCAGAATATTTCATTATGGTGCGTATCCCTGATACCCTCCAAGCCATCGGGATTCTCTCAGTCAAGTCCTCTGCTGCCATCATTCAATCCAAAATGGGGAACCTGTCCAGAGTAACAGGGGAAGGTGTATTGTTCCTAATTACATGATATGAAAATCAAATCTTTCTCAAAATACTGCCGCCGAGCATGTAACCCTATGGAACAAAGCAACACACGGAACACATAAGATGGGTATAGGGTTAAAGAGTAAACCAATGGCTGAGCAACATCCCTATGTATATATATATATAGGGGCTATTTCAATATCTAATAATATATATTCAACATGCTACATACATACAGCATTGCTTCATTTCTTTTTACCTCCATTAACAACTGAAAAAAAAGAACTCAGCTTTTTCATTCCCTTTGCATCTTGGGCCATTTGCTTTGCCTTTGCTTCCTGTTGCTTTGCCTTTTTCTGCATTGCCTTTGCATCCACTCTGGGCTTCTTCGCCTCTGGCCGATCCAAGTCCGCATCCCGCTTCGCCACAGCATCAGCCTGAACACCCGGCTTTTCGACCCCTACTTTAGCACACAGAGCATCCGTCCATTCATCATTCAGGTACTCTGACAGAATGCCAATGGCATACGCTGACAGAGCCTGACTGTCCAGAGCCTTGAACGTCTCATCATTGGTCTCCAGATGACTCTTGATCACGTCAACTCGCCTGGACAGCCAGTCCAACAATTTCGCATCATCCAGCTTAAAGAATAATTTCCCTCCATTCTCCTTCCACTCGCATACTTGCTTGATGTCTTCCTGTTTGGAGTTCACCACCCCCAGCACACTGTGCTGCTCACCATTCTTCCCTTGCAACAAGTCCACCACATGATCCAAGCTACAAAACATGCCTTGCTTTTGCGCTTTCTCTAGAGCTGGCAGCAGAATAAAGACTACATGCACCGGTGTCCACAGGTACAAGGTTCCGTCGGATATCACAGAGTCGTTGACGAACCAAGAGCTCCAAGTCTTCTTCACACCGTTGCACTCTTGAATGCAACCGTTGCCAATCAAGTACTCTTGGTCTTCCCCCTTGGCATTTATCAGTGAAATCAAGAACGATCTTCCATTTTCTTGTTCTACATCTGGTTGTTCTTTGCTCGTTTTCTTCTCTTCTGCACAAGCATATTTGAATTGAATCGAGTCAGCAACACGTTGTGTTCGTGTCGAGAGCAGGTTTCTCGAAGGTTTATTGCCTCAGTTCTACTGCTTAAGAACAATCAACCAAATGCATCATACCTGGTATATCATATCCAATACAGACGGACTGTTTGATCCCTGTGCTCCCCAGGGTATACGAGTGTCTTCAGTGCTTCAACCACACACGGCTGATCTGCAGCAGATTGAACGCATTCGCAATGCTTTTTGCTATCTGCTGTTGATGTTGTCTATTACTGTCAAATTGAACAATACAAATTCTGATAAAATTCAACTAAAAAAATGCTCGAAATACAAAGTACAGGCAGTACTCCATATGGCCATGGGCAGTCTGGATCCGGGCTCTTTCGAAAGAGAATTCTCCAAGAGCCCATCAAAGGCTGTGGTTGATGGGGGCACCTCTAGTGTAACAAAAATGAAATGAAATGAAATGAAGAGGTGAGATCCATCCAGCATCAATTTGCCCCAGTCACACCTCCTGCGTAAGGCATTCTTAATTTCCTCTTTAGGTTTCTGTAAGGAATAATTAGGTTCTTATCACTGCAGTATATCCAATAATTGGATCAAGAACAGGTGAAGACTCTTCTTTTCCTATAGCGAACCGCAGTCCGTTTCTGACGCTCAGCTCACCCTAGGCCCTCTGTGTCGAATAATAAGTCTGGCATACAATGGAAAAAGTAGACATGGGAGAAATGAATGGGTCTACGGTAGAGGAATACGAGCCCCGGAATATTCTGATCACAGGAGGAGCGGGATTCATCGCGAGCCACGTGGTGCTGCGGCTGGTAAAACGATACGGACATTACAAGGTACGACTGGGACTTGGAAAAGAAAAAGTAGTGATTTTTTACTCTAAACGAGTGTGGAATACGTGTACGGTGGCTGTTTTCGACTTGTACTTGCGTTTTACAATGTCGTGTCGTGTGCAGATTGTTGTCCTCGATAAACTTGATTATTGTGCTACCCTGAATAACCTGAGGAGCATCAAACACCACCTCAATTTTAAGTTTATCAAGGGAGATATTCAAAGTCCTGATCTTCTTGGTTATGTGCTGGTGACGGAGAATATCGATACCGTGATGCATTTTGCAGCCCAGACACATGTGGACAATTCTTTTGGCAACTCGTTGGCGTTCACTATGAACAACACGTACGGGACGCATGTGCTGCTTGAAGCGTGCAGAAACTATGGAAATATAGCAAGGTTTGTGAATGTATCTACGGACGAGGTGTACGGGGAGACTTCTCTGGGGTCTGAGTTTGGGCTGAAGGAGAATTCGCGTTTGGAGCCAACCAACCCATACTCTGCTGCCAAGGCAGGCGCAGAAATGATGGCGAGGGCATATTATACTTCGTACAAGATGCCCGTGATCACTACGAGGGGTAATAATGTATATGGACCACATCAATTTCCTGAGAAAATGATTCCAAAGTTCACATTGCTGGCGTCGAGAAACCAGACGTTACCAATCCACGGTGATGGTATGGCTACCCGATCGTACCTCTATGTTGAGGATGTGGCAGAGGCATTTGATGTTGTCCTTCATCGCGGCGTTCCGGGAGAAGTTTATAATATTGGTACAAAGAAGGAAAGAACGGTCAGGGATGTTGCGACGGAGATTTGCAAGGTGTTTGGCATTGATCCAGAAGAGTCGCTGACCCATGTGAGGGACAGAGCTTTCAATGACCAGCGCTACTATATCTGCGATGACAAATTGGCAGCTTTGGGATGGAAAGAATCGACAGGATGGGAAGAGGGTTTGAAGAAGACGGTTCAATGGTATCTGAAGAATGGATTTGCACAATACTGGGATAACGGCAACCTGGAACTGGCTTTGATGCCACATCCTACCCTGCAACCAGCAGCGACCAATTACAATCCTACAAACCCTATGGACAGAGTCCCATCAATGGCTCCAATGTCCCCTTGAAGCAATGAAATAGCTTAATCGAAATTACTATTTTACTCATTCAAAGTCGGAATCTTCATCGGATTCTGTCCTCTTTATGCCAGTAGTATTGTGTAGCCCCTTCCTGATTGAGGAAATCCTGCAACAGCACCCAAACACGTGTGTTGTCAAGGGTCCATCTTGATGTCTGAATAAATAATGTCCATATAAATTGTCAAATAACCTACTTCTCGTCATCCATAGGTGCTATAGGAACGTCTTCCACTGCTGAGCAACTTTTCAAAATGTCCTCCAGCAACTCTGTCTGGAAATCATCCTTTCCTCCAAGCTCATCAAATCCCACAAGTCTCCTTCCTGCCACACTATTGCAAAAGCAAATCAAGCAAGGTAGCATCCTGACATTCAGCTTTTCGACCAAAAACGGTGCTTCGGGTGCTGAGATTTTTATAAACCGAGTGTCAAAGTACTTCTTTGCCAGGATTGCCAGGTGCTTATCCATCACCTTGCACCGTTCAAAATTAGCGTGATAAAAATGGGCAATTACAGATGGTGTTTTCGTCACTATTTCCAAAAAATCTCCCTCGGCAACATCTTCATAGGTACCATGCCCTTTCCTTTCCATCTCAACTCTTTTTTCAGCCTCTTGCTTCAACGAAGCCAACCTTTCAGCATGCAGCCGTTCCAGGTCGGGGTCATCCAGAAACTCCCTGACGTCCAAGTCACTAGTTCCTGCAATCGCTGCTTTTCTAGCATCCTGCTCCTCTAACAGCATACCCTAAAGAAACAGCAGATAAAATAAATAGCGTTGTATCCCAATGTAGACTCGTGAAACAACATAAAGCAAACCAAAGCCTGATGAAAACTACACGTACCTTTTTATAGTCCTCTGCGGCCGCCATAAATGCCTCTCCATAGGCAAGACTTTGCATCTGACCATTATATTTATTCACATCCATCGAAATATGACTAAGTAAAGGTAAAAGAGGCTAGCACTTGAGTCCCCAGAGTCCTGTCGATTCGAGAAGATTTCAAAAAATAGTTCGACCCATGTCCCAAACTATCGCCTTTAAAGTTAAGATTGATTTGTTTTGGTCCTGAAAATCTCAAAAAGTATAATGACAAGTTTTGAAAGTGTTGCTTGATAAGGAACTTCGGAGTGATGCTTGCAACAGGATTCAAAGCCGGTCAGATATCTGTCATTATACAGAGAGAGAGGGAACAGTAATCAAAATGGAGTGATTGATTACCTTTTTTCTGTTACTGCAACAGACTGCAAAATCAACCAATTCTAAACAAATTATAAGACTATAGAGGGGGTTTGCATAGGATCAAGCTTGCATTTGAGTATGAAAAAAGAGTCAATGGTCATTGATCAATCCATGAAGTTGACCTTGACAGCTGTTGGAGATGAAATCTAGGAGACATTGGTACACCTTCAAGGCCTAGGGTGGACATCGTTTCAAAAGATTTGACAATATATTTAAAGCTATGTCAGTAGATTTAGAGAGAGTTTATAACCTTCCAGATAACAGTTTGCTAGAAGCTACGCCAGGATCAGCGTTCTCAAGAGAAAAGAGAGTATGACCTCGGAGGACACTAACATTACCGAGCATGTGGAGAAGACCCAGAACCCTGATCCTGATATCATGCGCGAAATATCAACTTTTCTGGACACCTGTAGTATTGAAAGTGAGTGCCATGCGGATCTCCAGGAATTTCTAGGCAACGTAGAAGAGGAACTTGAAAGCAGCAACCAACAAAAACAGCAACCAAATCCCAAGGTTGCCCATAATGGGACTGTTCCGAGCACTTTGGATACCTCTGACGGACAGACTTATAATGATTTTGAGAGCCAGATTGATGAAATTGACCAAATTGTCAGACATTCTCAAGAAGCGCAGAAAAATGCAGCAGGATTAGCAGCTGGACTGAGAAGTTCCTTCAGGATTGTGATCAAAGAACGTGATCAGGCGTTCTCTGGACTTCAGAAGTCAGTGAGCCTCCTGAAAACCTCTCTTCAAAAGCTTGATATTCAAACTGTTGAATTGAAACGAGCTACCGAGAAGGAACGTGCCTTGGAGCAGAAGTCAATTGAAGTTGATGAAAAACTGACTGTAATTCAAAGCATGAATGCCAAGATTGAGGAAAAAGAAAAAGAGTTTGAGAAGCTTAACTCGATGTTCGAATCACGTGAACATACTTTTAAGTGTAAAGAGCGCAAATTAATAGAGCTTTCTGATTCGAATGAGGTGAAGAAACAGGCACTGGAATCTAGGTATGTTGAAATAGTATCTTCAATTGAGCCTGTTGCCAACTCGCCTGTCATGCAATCAACAAAATAAATTCATTCTCTGCAAACAACATATTACATGCTCTTTCATGGTTTAGGGAAAAGGAATTAACGAAAAAAGAAGCAATACTGTCCAGAAAGGAAACTGATTTGTACAACAAGGAGTTCACGGTGGATAAACAGATAGATGACCTGGAGGCAGATCAGAGCAAACTGAACTCACGAGAGCAGCACCTGACAGCCCAGATACAGCAGTTAAGTAACGATCAATCCATCCTTGCTGAAAAAGAAAAGGAATTCCTCGCGAAGCAAGGGAGCCTTAACAACCTGTTGGACAACTTGGAGGAGCACAAAAAGCAACAGGAAGAACACGTGTCACAGCTCCGCCAAGCCATTCATGAAAAAGAATCCCACTATAACACCCTTCAAAAGTATATCCAAAAGACTGAGAAAGATCTGGAGGGGACAAAAGAGGCAATCGAGCTTGGCTCCAAAAAGTTGCAAACAATTGAAGCACAGCTAAAGGAGATGCAGGTAAACTGTAATAAGCTGGAGGATTCGATAGCTTCAAAGGAAGAGTCCTTATCACAGCTTGCCGAAGCATTTGAAGCTAAAAAAGCAGAATTCGATGAGCTCGATCATCGATTCGAGAAAGAGAGGACAAGAGCCCAGTCTGAATTAGACAGCATTCAGAGAGAGAAGAAAAAATTTGAAATTCTTCAGAGGTTCGATAATGCATTTAGAAACGCTCTGATCTATGAAATAGCCTTTTCATTCATTTTTTTTGATTTTGATATTAATCTCAAATTGTTTTTTCAGGGACATTATTGTGCAAGGGCAAAAAGCATTGGAAGTCGCCGAGAGAGCCAGAAAAGAGCAGATTGCACTTGCATGCATAAAAAGGGAAAGTATACACAAGGCCTCCCAACTATACATCAAACATCTGGAAGCAGCAATCAGATTAGATCCTCCAGATGCTTTACGAGACATGCTGAAAAATCTTGCAATGAAAGTTGAGAATAAGACAGCAGGCTTGGACGAGCAGTCCACAAATACCGATGATGAACTTGCAAGGAGCATTCACTTGAGTACAGGGGATTTCACCATATCTGCAATCCACCAATGATTGTATAAGCTGGAAGATTATCTTTTACATGTAAAACGATATAATACGTATCATTTATTTGGTCCCGTCAGTTTGAAAAGACTGGTTGATCAAGTTGAACAGCACATGACTATTAGAGTACTCTGAAAAACTCTCCATTGCAGCTATCAAATCATGTGGCGTAATCACCAAATCAGAAGCGCCATCATTCTCGAGCAAATTTTCTCTAAGCATTTCTGAATCTTGGGCGGGATTTTCTTCATGTGCTTGCTTTCTGGCATTAGTTTGTAACTTTTGAATGTCCTCTGTTGGCTTGTCCCCATTCTTGTCAGCCTCTTTCGTTGTTCTTGTGGTATCCGACGTTCCCGAGCCCCAATTTGCCCACTTGGCACTTCCTCCTCCAAGAGTGGCTGCAAGTGCCTTATTCGCAGCCACTGCCTGCTGTTTCCCGACCAATTCCTCCCTGGCTTTCTGGGCTCTTTCCCTTGTCTCTTCATCTGCCCGCCTGTGGCCAGCAGCGCGCAGAAGCATCTCCCTCTCTTCTTCTGCTTTCTTCTTTGCAATTCTCTCTTCTCGACGCCTAATCTCACCGACACCGACCCTAACGTCTTCAACCAGAGTGAAGGAAGCATGCTTCTGAGACCCTTCTCGTCTCTGCAGTGCAACACCCCTAGAACTACTTATTAGATCCCGCAGATGCGAGGCGATACCTAGCTGCAAGATTTCTAAAACTTTTTCATCGCATCCGATCAGCTCAGATGCCTTTGATCCTGAACGGATTGCGGAAAGGCCAGTATTGTGCTGAGTTTCCTTCTGCTGTTGCGCAACTTCTTGAATTATCCTATATTCGGAGAGCAGCTGCAGAGTGCTTATTGGACTTTGCCTAATGCTTTTCTTTCTCCTCTCTTCAAGTTGTTGCATCAGCAACTTAGTCTCCTCCTGCTCCTCGTAGTACGAAAGTTTAGGTGCCCCAGCTTTCCCTTCCTCATTGTGGGAAGCGTCCGCCTCTCTGCGCTTAACCACCTTTCCGACCGTCGACGGTCTAGCTTGTTCTTTTTTCGCTTTTTTCTTCTTCTGCTGCAAGTCCACATCTGAAACGCCCAACACATCCGCTGGGCGCTTGTTCTTCCCCGTCTCGTCGTCCGCCTGTACCGACTGCACTTGGCTAGTCACTCTAGCACCGTCTTCCACCATTTCTATCTGTCCACTTTTCTAGATTTCATCCAATGGAATATAATCTAAATGCAAAGCCTGCACTTCTAACACCTAGGACCTTCACTCGAGTGGAAAGTTGGAGATAAAAATATCTGTAGCTTTTGTTTGATTCACGTAGGCCAAAACGCGTTGTGAACATGGATTAGCATGCAGATATGTAGGGTACAAGTTTAAATACTTTACAATAATAAACGATGTTGTGTCTTGCAAGACAATTGAACACCCAAAAAGAATCATGCCACATGATGTGGATCTGTTTCTTAGACATGCAAATATAGTACACTGGCCGGCCAGTGACACACCATGGTGTACCAGTACTGGTATACGAAATGCTACTTGTATGGAGATTCATACGCTATTAGAGATTCGGCGTATGCCGCAATGTCTCTCTTCTCACGGGCTAGAAACTCTTCAACTGCTGAAGATAAGTTCCTGTTTTCAATTAAATGGTTGGAATAGGTAATCGTTGGGACATAACCTCGCCTAACTTTATGTTCTCCCTGTGCCCCAGCCTCTATCTTTGATAAACCATTCGCAATTGCATATTCAATAGCCTGGTAATAGCAAAGCTCAAAGTGTAAGCAATCAATCTCAGTACCAGGTAAGCATCCCCAATTACGACCAAAGAGAACATCTTTGCCGATGAAGTTTAGTGCACCAGCAATTGGTTCAGTACAGTTCTGATCAGAGTATGCCATCACAAGAAGAATATCATCAGCCATGGTTTCTGAAATGATGGTAAAAAAATCACGGGTGAGATATGGAACACCCCATTTCCGATCAACTGTAAAACTGTAACACGCATAAAATGCATCCCACAATTCTTTTTGATTTTTCAAATCATCTCCAGTAAGTTGCCGTATATCGACAGAATTCAAAACACGTTTTCTTTCCTGTCGAATAGCTTTCCGTTTTTTCTGCTTTAGTACTCCGAGAAAGTCATCGAATGAATGGTACTTTTGGTTTCTCCAATGAAATTGAACCCCATACCTTGTGAGAAACCCACCATTTGCCATCTTCTGCATTTCTTCGTCTGTATTGAAGGTCACATGAAGACTACTGACGCCCATACCCTTCGGCAATTCACGCATTGCGGCAATGAATGATTCCATTAGATGTTCTCGGCTGCTTAGTCCAGGCTTGACCAAAATCTTGGGAGCACAGCATGGAGTGAAGGGCACTGAGCTTTGCAACTTGGGATAATACCTTTGACGTGTGTTCATCTCGCAAAACTCTGCCCATCCCTGATCAAAAACGTATTCGCCGTAGGAGTGAGACTTCAAATACATTGGACAAGCGATGATGAGCTCGTTTGTTTGGCCATCTCTGGCAACTAGGTGAGCAGGTGTCCAGCCACTTCGGGCACAAGCACTCTTGCTGAGCTCCAGGGCATGTAAAAAATCGTATTTCACAAATGGGTTGCCACCGTCGTGGCAGGAATCCCACTCCGCTCGCCCGATTCTCTCAATGGAATCCACAGACTCTAAATGTAGTTTGCGAGTGGATGAAGACCAGCATTGGAAAGATAATTTTAGTTTTCTATGATTACTATTACTATAATTGATAGAGTTTTTATACGGTAATTCAGGGAATTTGTGTCCATTAGTAGGCAAAATAGTCGACTTTAGCCAAGGAGAGTTGGTTCGCATCTTTCAAACCGAAACCAACCGAATCCCTCGCTTACTCTACTCTATCTTCGTCGATGTTTAGATTTTGATTTAAAAGAATTCTTTCCCTTACCACCTCTGCGAACTTTGTTTAGAAGGGTTCCATGCAACTTGTTACTTGGAGCTTTGGGTAGAGCAGATTTGGCGCCACCTGCATATACGCTGCTCGGCGCCGAGCTCAGAACCTGGTCTGATCCATCAGAAAACAGAGCCCGCTTCTTCTTCTTACTCTTGTCGCCAGAAACCATGAGAGCTGCTATTCTTCCCGCCTTGATGGCAGGCATTCCGCTTTCCCTCAAGTCCTTCTCCCGAGCTTTGGCAGCTCTCACTTTTTTTGATAGTTCGCTCGTTTCCTTGATCAAAGCGTTTCGCCGACCCTGTTTTCCTTCTTCTTCGGAGGATAACAGGGCGGCCTTCTTTCGTTCCAGCCTGCGTTGGGACTTCGCTGCATTCTTCGCCACTTTTGCTTGGTCTTTTGTCTCCTGGTCTTCAGTAGCTAATAGGCCCAGGGCAGCTCTCTTAGCCTCACCTGCAACCCCTCGCTTCTCCTTCTCTGTTTGGAACCACGTTCTGGCTGGCCGGGAAAAGATTTCTTCTCGATGATCAATCATATTTGTCGCTTTTTGAGCCTCCATCTCAGCTTTGCGCAACTCTTTCTCCTCCCTCTCTGCCTTGAAAATTTCAGAAATGTCCCTCTCGATGCCTTCTATCTTGTTATGCCATGAACTGATAGCAACGGGTGAGATTTTCCTGGATAAAAGTTCTATTTTACCCTTCTTGACGATTTCTTTGAGAAGAGGCCTATCGCTGTCTTCAATAAAGGTTATGCTTTGGCCGGAAGACCCTGCCCGTGCAGTCCTACCAATCCTATGAAGATAGCCAGCAAAGGTCCGAGGCGTATCGTAATTGATCACTGTTTCTACCCCAAGAATATCTAAACCACGGGCTGCGACATCAGTGGCGAGAAGATATGCCGCTTTCCCCGTCCTGAAATCTTCCAGGCTCTGCAGCCGTGCGGCTTGTGTCATGTCACCATGGAGTTCAACAGCAAGAGGCAACTCACACAATCCAAAAACAATCTTTGCACGATGCGCTTTCTGCTTTGTAGAGAAAAATATTATAACCCTTCCAGATGATTTGAAAGATCTGGATATCATTGCGAGCAATGTTGCTTCCTTCCTGATTGCAGCCTTTCCTTTCAGCCTAACAACTTCCTGGGTTAGCTTCTTTGGAACTGCAGCACTCTCATCAGCAGCTAGTCTAACCGGATGTCTTAGGGATAAGTCAATCAGATCTTTGACCTGCTCTGTCATTGTTGCTGAGAATAACAAAGTTTGGCGCTTTGATGGTGCTAATCTCACAATCTCGTGGATTTCATCTTTGAAGCCCATTTCCAGCAAACGATCAGCTTCGTCCAGGACTAATGCTGCCAGATCCTCAAGACCAAACCCTTGACTGTTTCTGAGATGATCAATCACTCTTCCTGGCGTTCCCACCACTATTTCTGGGCTAGATCTTAGGGAGGCAGCTTGGGCTGTGAGCGAGAGCCCTCCAACAACAAGACTTGCCCTAATATCAGTGAACTGGGCCAACTTCTCAATCATAGAGTGCACCTGAACAGCCAACTCTCTAGCAGGTACCAAAATTAGAACATAAATAGCAGAAACGCGTTTATCCCTATGAAGCAGTCGTTCCAGAAGAGGAAGTGAAAAAGCACCAGTCTTGCCAGACCCAGTAATTGCACTTCCACAAATATCACGGCCAGTTAATGCAAGAGGAATACATGCAGCCTGAATAGGAGTTGGTCTTGTGTACCCCAAAGCCTCGCATGCCCTAATCAATGGACGAGAAAGGTTCAAATCTCCAAAACTTGAAGCAGAGAATTTAGTCTCCTTTGGTGTCCTGTCGAAGAATTCTCCTGAACGCCCATCAGAATCCTTGGGCTTATTTTTCATCTCCTCGTACTCTGTTTTTTTCATTTTACTCTTATGATCATCATCATCTGACTCATCCGAGTGAACTATGTCTTCTGACTGAGACTCGTCCTCTCTGTCCTGGTCAGAAGAAGAACTCTCGCCCAAGTCCTCTTCTCCAGGAAGGAGCTTTTCTTCTTGCGAATCTTCGCCTGACGACGTTTCCAAGTCATCTATCTTTCTCTTAATTCTAGATTTCTGCACCCTGATTTTGTGGTCAATACTCGTTCCAGTCACTTTTGCTGCATCTCTAAGGGCATCTGCATGTGCAAAGCCATGTAACGTCTTGAGGACCGACATTATACGGAAGAACAATTGCCACAAAATACACGATAATTTACAAGGTATGAATAAGTTTTTCCCCTTTGAGCTGAGGCCGCAAGCAGAGAAAAAGCCAAGGAGCAAACTCATCCGTTTGACTTGCCTGTAAGGTCCCAGGGTGTTTGCCTTGGGGCCATATCAGCCCCAACATCAAAGTGAAATGTTGGATTAAATTCTGACATTATAAATCTCGCAAAGAAAAGGCGCCTGCTCTTTGATTAAATCGTTACTCAAAGTTTGCCGTGGCTTCCCTGCATGCCGACGCAACTATTCAACCCTCAACTTACAAGCAAAAGTCGACCATATTACTAGTACTGTTGTCATTAATAAATTCACCAATAAAAATGTAAAATATATATTGACGCGATTTATGATGGTTGCAATTTCCATTAATTGGACACTAAATAATACAGGTATTGATTTCATGAAAGAATTGAACGTTAAGAAGCCTTTTGATGGTGCATCAATCTAATGCTAACCTGGCTCGCAACTTTCTTCATTTCAGAGCCAACTGTTGGCTTACGCATCAAGAACGGCAGAAAGACTGCAATAATTCCTTCTGATTTTATAATTGGAAGGATTATGCAGCATGCTGTATAGATCAAAGCAATGCTAGCCCATACACCTTTGACAGATGGACGAGGAATCAATAATCTGCCAACACCATATAATGCTACCATGAAAAAATGCGCCACAAGAACGGAGGGCTTGGGGTTTAGTCCTGAAAGCAATGAGACGGGACCCGAAGAATAGATACCTCCCAATTTCAAATAATCAAAGCAGGCCTGTCTCATCTCTTCTTGTGCAGAAGTTCCTGATGAACAGAATACTTTGTATAAGGCATTTGCCAAGGTATTAATGGTTGCCGAAAGCGGTTTCCTTCTCACATAAAATGCAGAAGTTGCATCTGAGGTCTTTACTGCGCTAGAAAAATCTGTAAGGGGTCTGAGCATTTCACACAACAGCACTGTGTCAGATAAGGCAACTGTCATGCCTCCTCCGGTCAAAGGATGCCGCATATTGAAGGAATCCCCCAAGAGCAATGCTCCTGGCTGATGCAATGGTGCACTTGTGAGCTGTTTGTTTTGCATGGACCGTACTCTTCCATCTTCAACAGCCTTAATGAATGCCCCCTTTAGGCTATCAGGAATCTGAGGTGCCACCTTCTCGAGCAAATATTTATGAAGCTGGCCTGAGGTCATTGGTGGAAGCTTCTCGCCAGGATAATCAACTAGACAGCGTGACTCTGTGGAAGAAATGGGATAGAAGAGGACAGGTGATGGATCTGCAAGAACAACGTGCCCAAAGTTTGGATGAGGCAGAGTAACATCCTTGAGAAGAAGGCCAACAAAATACGATGGATACTTCATATCTGGAACACTAAGTTTGTTTCTGAGGGTCGAGTACATTCCATCACACACGACAGTGAGATGAGCAAGAGCAATTTTGTCTGTCCCGTCGCAAATAGCTTTGTATCGAACTCCAGTAACCACCTCGCCTTCTTCCCATTCTTCTCCCTTGTCTGCGACAGAAATCTCATTTCGTGGCATGAACATTTCTCGATCAAAGAGAAGGAACATATAAACTTGACGAGGTGAAAACAACCGCACCATTTATCAGTTTCTTCACAATTCCCTGACGCACTGTGATGTCAGGACAGGCAATAGCGGCTTGCCTCAATTTCTGGATAAACCTCCCATGGTGAAACGAGCGACCAGCCACATCCTCGCCCATGCCTTCCAACGGATAGCCCACCTTAGCTTCTTCTCCTCCCTTGAACATGCAATATCCAAACACTCTTTGGGCATCTATATCCTCTACACAGTGTTCAAGGCCCAGACGCTTCAAAGCCATGTAGCCTCCAGGCTGCAGCAATTCGCCAATAATTCTATCTGGCTGAGAAAGATCCCTTTCAAGAAGAAGGACGCGACGACCACGCTTGCCCTGTTCATACGCAAAGGCAGTTCCTGCGACTCCAGCTCCCACCACAACCAGGTCCCATACCTGCAAACTCGCATCCACGCTCACTTTGGAGGTACAAAATTCTATCAAGATACAAATGCAAGTATATGTAGCAGCATACTCCCAGTATTAGCCAAAAAAGATGCAACAACAACAAAACTGTGGCTCTTACCTTGGGATCCGCTAAAAAATCGTCGTCAGAAGGAATAGGAGGGAGGATCATTCCAGTATCTTCGACATCTGTCTCGCGTTTCTTTGATTCTACCATATTGGTCTACGTACAACCTTTGCAATGCTCAACTGAGGAGATGGTCAGTAGACAGAGTTGGCGCAGGCTGTCTCTCTCTAATCCTATGAGTGTGTGTTAATGTTACAGGAATCGCCACTCTTATGTGTCTCATAAATTTAAGATACTTTTTAAAGGACGTTGGCACGGTAACAAAGGGTACTTGAGCGTATGGAAAGCAACATCTGCGCCCAACTGTTAGGATCAGCAGTTGGCGACGTGTCCCTTGCGTAGCTAGGCGACAGCAGGCCTTCTAGCTGCAGCTGGTCAGCATGCAGCGCGGCTTATGCTACACACATTTCGTTGATTCGGACCTCCTTATCTCATTTAATATCAGATAAATGGATATGTATTACCTCTCTTATGCTAAATTTAAATTACAACTTTCTAGGAACTACTGGGAATCCGTTGTCCCTTCCGGTAGGGCTCCGTTGTTTTCAAACATGTAAATCAGGTCTCGAGACACATGCTCTTCGGGCTCCCAGCTATCAGGATATCCATCCATCCACCTGACCAAGTATGCTCTTGAGTCACCCTTGTTGCGTATATCAATGATTTCTTTTGCCTGGGAGTACTCAATGCCCTCCTTAAAATCAGAGATTACCTCCTCTGACATGTACTTCTCAGCAATCCACATTGGATCTTCTTCATCACTAAACTTCACCAAGTACTCAGTGCCTACCTGCTTCTCTCCGTCTTCCTCGTTGCCTTCTTCTCTACGATCTAATACAGCCTCTGGCTCGACATCTTCGTACAAATTATCTACCAAGACTTTCAGCACATCTTCCAGTGCTAGTCTTCGAGCTGCAGTCGCAGGATTCCCAGCTGGCAATGCATCTCGTAAACTCTCCACAAGCTCTAACGGAGATCGACCCTGCCGATCTTGTTGTTCCGGATCCGCCCCTCCATCCAACAAAGCGTATATTGTGGATGTATGAAGGTACCCTGAGGCCATATGAAGAGGCGTGTAGCCTTCTTGGTCCCCAAGGTCCACCTCGGCTCCTTCCCGAATCAAACGCCTGACCAACTCGGCCTTCCCGAGTGCTGCTGCAAAGTGAAGAGCACTGCGCCTTTCTTCATTCAATGTTCGAGATAGTACAGCGCCACCGCCATCCAGCATTGCGTTGATGATTGCCTCGTCACCTTTCTTTACAGCACCCCACCATCTCTGCTCAAAATCACGCAACAGATTATCTGCGAGGTTTTTCACGGGCTCCCAAGTATCAGGCGATCCATCTTCCCACTCAACCAGGTATTCAACCTTTGGACGAGCGTTCTGTTCTTCTTCCTCCGGTGTTCTGCGCTTAAGTCGAATACCTTTCAAACTTTTAACTTCTACAATCTCCTCAGTGGCAGCGTACACTCTCTTGCTTGCGGACAACGCGATCTGGTAGGCTCTGCTGCCATGAATGGCCTTCAAATTAAGAGAAGCAAAGCTGTATATTTCTAAAGGAACCAGGCTACGCTGACTAGATTTCGAAATACGGCAAACTGAGCGACCACGTAGCGACACGGCTCTTCCCCCACCGCAACACGCAGGCCCAGGGGCTACATTAGCCCACTTAAGATCTGCATTATATCGCTGTATACTTGCCCCTGACATTTCGTAATTCCACAATCCAAAACTTGAGCCAAAAACAAAGAGATCTATGGACAGACTTGTTTCAGGGAAACACAATCGACTGGCACTATTCGCGGAAAGTATTGACAAGCCACTTCCGGATATTGGAGGCAATCTTCTACGTGTGAATTAAATAAACTTTCAGAAACATTAAAATTACCATACATCGAGATGGATTCATCCAAATGGGTCGCATCCCATCTAACTCACTTATCTGGATACTGAAGATATTGATCTGCAGATCTGCAACATTAATGCAATATTGCAGCATGTATGCTGCAAGCATGCAAGCTAGCTTGAGGCCTTTACCTAAAGGTATACCTACATCTATATACGTATATGACTGCATGCAGATCTGTTCATGCGCATACATATGTACGTAGGCCAGGAATTTGTTCAGCCAGGATCATACATTGTACCCCTTTCTGACGAGCATCATTTTGATGAGGAAAACGCACTCATGAGTGATCATGATCAGTGCATGTCATATATGATCATAGGCTATATATCTTGGCTATCATTGTCCTCATTATCTCACAGTCAGACAAGAACTTTTGGAACCAGTCTTGAACAAACTTAGATCCTTTTTCGAGAGCCATCACCTAGTAGCTACAGACGAGGCTCGATAGAATGCATGTTTGGGCGGTTTGGCTGCTGATGATAGTTCTGTTAGCACACAATTTCGACAGTTCTGGTTAGGCCCACTCAAGACCGACAACAAGGATATCTTAGTCTGGGCACAGGTGAGTGCCTTTGTTTCTCAAGTACTCACTTCTCATCTTAGAAAAATTGGCATTCCCGTGCAATCGAGACCGGCCATGCCAAGAGTCGATGCATCACCATGTACGACAGCCCTCGTCCTCCATCCTGCCAACAGACGTTTCACACATGCTTTGTTTCTGTTTTGCCTGCTTATTGGTCTTGTTGGCTTGTTCATCTTCTTTGTCATCCATCTTTCATTACTGTCGATTGGGCACATAGGCTGAGTTTAGGATGATTTTACATTTTCATCGTGTAAACTTGGACTTAAAAAGAAATAGCCGTCATATGAAGGATTGACCGATCGGTCACTCGCGAGTGCAAATGCATATGACACAGGCACTTGTGGGTGGCATTAAAATGCCATGGAAAGGATCATGCCATCCTTATTATTTAATTAAGAAATTGATAAATGAAATTGAGGAGCATTGTGTGTGTACTTGATGTATTTAAGCAGCCATTCTGGTTGAGATTGTAACTGCTTGCCCAGAGCCAGCCGCAACGCACTTCAACTTATTTCCTCTTTTGGGCTTATGGGGAAAGCAAAGCCTACGAAGCATACTTCTGCAGAGATTAAGGCAAAGCTATTTGCGGCAACAGTGAATCGAGGTGGTGGCCAAGCCGGACTAGCAGACCGAAAAGGTGGCCAAGCTGGGCACGCAAAGTACAAATGTCCAATTTGCGCTATGCAAGCTCCCGATTTGAAGACAATGCAAATTCATCATGAGTCTAAGCATTCCAAATTGCCATGGGAGCCAGATAAGTGCGTCAATATGCATCAAGTTGCAGGGGGGGTGACCACTCAGGGAGTTAGTGTTACAGGCTCTAAATCAAAAAAGAAAAAATAATGTATGAGTTTTTGTAAAAGATTTTTACAACTATATTAATACGTGATGCGCAATGATGAAAATTTAGCCG
The DNA here is from genome assembly GCA_002818215.1 of Picochlorum sp. 'soloecismus'. Classification (NCBI taxonomy): domain Eukaryota; kingdom Viridiplantae; phylum Chlorophyta; class Trebouxiophyceae; genus Picochlorum; species Picochlorum sp. 'soloecismus'. The sequence continues at coordinate 15,956 of PJAJ01000024.1, read as the reverse complement.
ATTTCAAAACTGGAATAACCAGTCAGAGTTCGTTCAATGTCATGATTTGGTGCACTTGATATCCCTGTTGGATGGTGGCTCTCAATGCTGGCATGAAGCTGTTCCTGGTTTTCGTGGAAATACATAAGCAAGGCCTGCAGCACCATCACTCGGTCTCTAGGATTCAGTTTATCGATTCCGCTCGTTCGATAAAGGCTATGTAGAGCACTTTGGTGACCCTGCGAATTCGCTGCTTCATCATACCCTCCAAGACCTGGCACATGGGCTCCACGATCCAATTTTGGCCATTCTCCTCGTATTCTGTAGAACATTTTAGCTATATCTGGATAATATGCCAGGAGAAAGTCCCATATATTTTCATCGGGGTGTTTTAATCCACTATTGTGGCATTCTTCGCTGGCTGCTTGATTTGTTGCTTCAAAAATGCTCTCTACATTACGAATCACCTCTTGATTCTGTTTCGGTGGTTCCCATGTTGGATAATTCGCTGCAAAACTCAAGATACTTTTCTCCATCTTCCCATTCTTAGATCTCAATGGCTTGGGTGCGGTCATTGAAGATGCGTACTTTCTGTTCCCATGCCTTCCGATGTCAAACGTGGAGAGCGAACATACGTCACCAATACCATCAATGTATACCGTATGGTTCTGTAAAAATTCAACGATTTCTTCAGAGCAGGATGGTAAAACTTTCCACAGAATTATTGGTGTCAAGATGACGCTTAACAGTTCCTCAAAAAATAAGGCAGCTCTGTATCTGAATAGCACTTCCATCTCTCCTTGGACTTCCAATGTGTGGGCCCTGGATATGCATACACAAGCTGATGCTTACATGCATGTGCCAAAGGTTTTCTTAGAGTAGACCAAAGCCGAAATGAAGAACATACATAGTACGGTATAGTACAATCAGTCAACGGATACAAGAGTTGCCATACGCACCTGCCCCTCCAGTGCCTGGGATAGTAGTGTGTGTGGGCAGCAACTTCCAGCAATGCAAGCTCTGGATCAATAATTCCAACTGATTTATCAACGATCAATGATCTCGATACGGCAAGTATTACACCCAGTAGTGCAATCCACCATACAGTTTGTTTCCCTGCAATAAGATCCTTTTCAAGCAACCCTTCTTCAAAAATTGGGAGACCAATCAATATCGCTGCAAAGGAACCTGCTACAAAGGCCACAAATCTTGCCATGTGAGAGACACCGTAATTTGGAAACAGAGAGATGTACTTATCTGCTGCCTTGTGCCCCGTGTTAAGCCTGTTGAAGACAAAGCAAGGTAGTTCATTGAATTCCCTCAGCTGCCACAATGCCATAGGGCTCCATTGCCTGGCTCCTACAAAACAACTTGGAATTGTATTGTAACTAGTTGAAAAACAGTCGCACCAGAATTCAAATCATGCGCACCAATCGATCCAGGTTGATGATACAAAGACTCTGCATTCTTCATGAAAAAATAAATCAGCAGGAAGACCAGCAAGAAGGGGGAAAGAATGATATTGACCAATGCAGCAACTCTAAATCGTTGCCGTATTGAGGCTGGAGAGCACAAAAATGCCTCTTTTATGCGGAATGCATCGTCAAACATTGCGTCGAGAAGACACCACTTAATGTTCCATTCTATTGTCTTGGTCATCATTGATGCCCTGGCAAATCCTGGGAGATTCGAAAAACTCAGAGTGAGAACACCTTTATTCAGCATTCCAATCAAGTAGTTATCCTTCCGCATAATTCTCATTACAATGTCCTGCTCAGAGAGATCTCTCGATATACATAGCCGCACATGATCCTGAGAACGAACTATCCGTGAAGCCACTTCTGGCCATGTAGCAGCCCTAAGATTCCTCTCGCTGCATCCAATCTCCTTTGTTACAAATTCATGTATCGCTCCAAGTTCTTTCATTTCCTTCACAAGATGTGACTGCGGGAAAAAAAAAACGTCCGTCGAGTAACGATAGCAATCAGAAATCTTTGCTGCGATAGCAGGATCATTTTCATTAGAAGTTTTGTACAATTCATTCACACTTTAATGCATTGCAACGTACAATGGCAAAACACCAATAGCAAAAGAAGGCAGTCAGGTACAGGATTGACAAGAACTTCCACATGGTAAAGGGCCTGAATAAATCAAACTGCCGACGAAAACAGGCATCCCATATGCTGCACGTTTCTTCACGTAAGCAGGGGTCGTGCAGTCCCGTATAGTCAAAGCCAAGCAACAGGACACTGGATGTTGCCCCCGTGAAGCCTAGGGCTAAAACATTGAGCACTTGGCCAATAATGATGACAGTTAACCCTTTGCCTTCCCAGTAAGCATATAGTCTAGCCAAAAAGGCATCTAAATTCTCCTCTGCTGCCCAAGAAAGAGGTTGTTCCAAACCCAGGAGAATGTCATCCCCGCCATTGGCCTCGTATGTTTCGTTACAGGCAACTACCCGTCCCGAACCCAACAAGCATTCTTCCGAGTCCAAAACGCTATTATTATCGTAATTCGAAGAGCATGACCTCCTCAATCGATCTCTATCATTATGTTCAATTCCTTGCTGGAGTAAAGATTCTTCGATATCCATTTCGTTTAATAGTTAGTGAGCAAGCCACTGCTTCATGGTCTAGGGAAGGACAAAGTCCGACAGTTGTAACTCCATCTATTCGCGCATACAATGCTCGCTTCCTATATATTATTCACATAAATTCTTGTATATCCTGATTTATAGCATACATTATACAAAATGTGCAACGTCTCTCACCACAGTCATATTTTGAAAACGAGCACATTTTCTAGGATTCGAGGTCCCGGCCACCATCTTCCGTATGAGACCAATACATCTCAATTCAATTTCTGAGAACCGTTAAATTTTCCACTGCTATAGTAAATTGGGAATGAGCGGGGAATGCACCACCTATCAGGGTACTACCAGTAGTAAAATGGTGACCTGCCACAGGTGACACCTCATGTAGTGAGCATTTAATGCTCACTGAGCATGCCATTCCATTGGCTTGTGTCTCCAAGGGGCCTGGGCAGACAGAATCATTATCGGAAAAGTTTTTTTCAATACTTTGTTGTGTCGGAGATGCTCTGTGGTTGCACGCCTCGGAGATTAGTTTGTAAGTTTGAAAGCAGCTGGTGTAGTTTGTTTATCAGAGTTCTTGTCCTGACTCTATCGAATACCGCCGCCCAAATTGTGGATCTTTATTGACATCTGATGTGCCTCATGTCGCTTATATACAAATTTAATTCAGATTTAAGAACGAATTCGAGAATCGCGAGCTCATTGCGAACAGGTCAGGCTTTTCTGGGTGCGTCGCCAATGTTTCCGTTCTTCAACTTGACTGCCGAACGTTTGGAATGGTCCTGATTCGAGTAATTTGATACAGGTTCCATCAAAATGTCTAACGAAGTGTCAAATGCGCTATTGAAACTGGATATAATGATTGAAAGATCTACTGGCGGTGAGCCAGTGGGGAGGCAGACTCGTGCAGCGAGCACTGAAGCTGATGGCAAAGTTGATGCAGCGGTAAATTGCATCAGGCAAGAGTTGCTGGTGGCATTCAACCAGGCAATCGAAAAGGCATTCCCAGGAGTGACATCTGACATTTCTGCCGCGGTTACTGCTTGCAATCAGCCCAAGTTTGGGGACTATCAGTGCAATAATGCAATGGCTCTATTTGGCAGGCTTAAAGGGACAGATGGCGCACCAAAGAATCCCAGGGCAGTAGCCGATGCCATTGTTGCTGCACTTCCAGAGACTTCAATGGTAAGTGAAACAAGTCTGGCTGGACCTGGATTTATTAATGTTCGCATCAATAAAGAATGGCTTGCAAATCACATAAGCGACATGCTGGCATCTCCCAAAGGGATTGAAAGTTGGGCACCATCTGGATTCAGTGGCAAGAAGGTTGTTGTGGACTTTTCTTCTCCCAATGTGGCGAAAGAGATGCATGTAGGCCATTTGAGATCGACAATTATTGGAGATACCATTGCAAGGACGTTGGAGTTCTGTGGTGCCAATGTGTTGCGTTTGAACCATATTGGTGACTGGGGGACACAGTTTGGGATGCTCATTCAATACATCTCAGAAAAACGACCAGAGGGGTTGAATGCTGCAAGTGAAGAAGATGTCTCCGATCTCCAAATATTATACAGGGCTGCAAAACAGAGATTTGACGAGGAGGAGGATTTCAAGATGAGATCCCGGGAAGCAGTCACACAACTTCAAAGCGGTAAACCAGAGTATGTTGAGGCCTGGCAGCGTATTTGCGATGCTTCGAGGCGCGAATTTGAGGCAATTTACAGGAGACTGGGAGTAACTCTGACAGAAAGAGGAGAATCTTATTACAACCCTATGCTCAAAGACGTTGTGGATGACCTGATGTCCAGGGGTGTTGGAGAGATCAGTGAGGGGGCAGCTTGTGTTTTCGTAGAAGGACACAAGGTCCCCCTAATTGTGCGAAAAACGGATGGCGGTTATGGATATGCCTCAACCGATATGGCAGCAATTAAACACAGAATTGAGAAGGAAAAAGCTGACTGGATAATCTATGTAACTGATGTCGGACAGTCGCAACATTTTGACATGGTCTTTGCAGCAGCAAAGAAAGCAGGCTACATGCCAACAGAGAGACATATTAGAATTGATCATGTTGGTTTTGGACTAGTTTTGGGTGAAGATGGAAAGAAATTCCGGAGTCGTAGCGGTGATGTGGTCAGATTGGTTGAGCTATTGGATGAGGCAAAGGAGCGATGCATTTCAACAATTAAAGAGCGTCGCCCAGACATATCAGATGATGAATTAGAGGCTGCTTCTTCCGCCATGGGATATGGTGCTGTAAAGTATGCTGATTTGAAAGGACATCGCACAACAAATTATCGTTTTTCTTTTGATGAAATGCTTTCGCTTCAGGTAGGTGCATCCTGGAATAGGCATGCGTTTGTGATTTGATTCTAATTTACTGAGCAGTAAGCATCTTGCCATAGCAAGACAGGCCGCTTCGATTTTGAATTGAATGCCTTAGAATTCTTCTCTGTGTGTAGGGAAATACGGCAGTGTATCTTTTGTATGCCCATGCTAGAATTGCATCCATTATCCGCAAATCTAGGAAGAATCCTGGGGAACTTGCTGCCACTGGTGCGCGAGTAACTCTGGGGCATGAGGCAGAAGTCGCTTTAGCACTGCACGTGGCACGATTCCCAGAGGCGTTGGAGTCAATGTTGGATGAATTAACCCCGAATCGCATTGCAGACTATCTCTATGAACTCTCTGGGATATTCAATCAATTCTATGCTGAATGCCAAGTCGTGGGCAGTGAGTTTGAGGATAGCCGGCTTCTTCTTGCTGAATCAGCTGCTGTGGTCATGAGGAAATGTTTCGATCTGCTTGGCATTATTCCCCTCTACCGCATTTGAGGCAACAGTGACGTGCATCCTTATGCATGAAATTTCCTGTTCTTACAAAGGACCTTTGATTTCGTCCTTTCAAAGTTTGAAGACCTGCTGTACATCGCGTATGACCAAGTACAGTCAACACACCAGCTTTAAATTTAGTTTACGGTAAACATTTAAATATATATACTTTGTCAAACTTGAACCCATCGGGCTTGTCACCCATTTTATTTCCGTGGAAGCACAGCAAGGTTCGTAGAGCGAAGGCTAACCTGCCCGAAGCATGTCTTTTTGTTCTGGACAGCCTTGTCCTTGCTCCCGGCAAGATAATCGACGTTCCAGTAATGCCTTTTCTGCCTCCAAAGAATATGTCAAGCTTGTTCTTTCGAATCCAATCAACGAAAGGGCGTTAACAGCATTAAAGCGTCGACGGCTTTTCTTAGCCAATTCAGTAGCGTCAGAAAAAGACGGGACTCGGCAGCAGCAAGACCATTTAGTTACGCCCGAATCTTTTGAAGAACCTCCAGGTAGATTGACAAACGTGAATAGATTCTCTTCTCCGGATCCTGCAGACCTTTTTCGATGCCCTGGCTGTGTGGACCCAGCGTGTCAGGGAGCTTTCGGCTGCGCAGGCTTTCCATGGAGACTGGAGCCTGGTGGTTATCTCCGGAAGATATTGACCTCTAAAGTTTATGATGTCGCGCTAGAGACGCCGATGCAGAAAGCAGAAGGCTTGAGTGACAAGTTTAAGAACACCATCCTGTTCAAGAGAGAAGACTTGCAGCCCGTCAAGAGTTTCAAACTGCGAGGAGCTTACAACAAAATGGCTCAGCTGTCGAAAGAACAGTTAGAAAAAGGTGTAATATGTTCATCAGCTGGAAACCATGCGCAAGGGGTGGCTCTGGCGGCATCAAAACTAGGCTGCACTGCTGTTATTTGTATGCCAGAGAACACACCCGAAATTAAAGTTGCTGCGGTCAGAGCCCTGGGTGGCACAGTAGAACTCGTCGGGGAGAGCTACCAAGAGACGCAAGCATATGCACAAAATAAGTCTAAAGAGGAGGGTATGATATTTGTCGCACCGTACGACGATCCGTTTACTATAGCTGGGCAAGGGACAATCGGAGCGGAAATATTGAGACAATGTGACATGGATTCTTTGGAGGCTGTTTTCGTTCCAGTGGGAGGAGGAGGCCTCATTGCAGGAGTCGCTGCCTATATCAAATCTCTGCGACCAGATATCAAGGTGATTGGGGTTGAGCCATCAGGGGCGAATGCGATGGCGTGGTCTCTTGCCTTGGGCAAACGGGTAACCTTGTCAAGGGTTGACACCTTTGCTGATGGTGTCGCAGTCAAACAAGTTGGCGCTGAGACATTCAGACTCTGCAAGGAATACGTTGATGGGATCATAATGGTGGACAATTCGTCCATCGCCAGGGCAATCAAGGATGTCTTTAATGAAACTCGGTCGATACTTGAGCCATCTGGTGCAGTTGCTGTGGCAGGAGCAAAGGACTACATCCAAAACTACGGAATCGAGAACTCAAGTGTGGTTGCCATAACATCAGGCGCCAACATGAACTTTGATCGCCTGAGTCAGGTGTCCAACTTGGCAGGGGTAGGGGATGCAGAGTCCACTTTTGCTGTTAAGCTTCATGAGGAGAATGGATCGTTTGCAAACTTTCTAGAATGTGCGATTGGTGGACAAAAGTTTGATGTGACAGAACTGAAATATAGATATAGCGTAGAAAGTGAGGGAGCATTATTCTTTGGGTTGAACTTGAAGCCCAATTCATCTGAGTGTGTGGATTTGCTAGAGAGGTTGAGGAATAACAATTATGACATCATGGACATCTCTGACCTCGAGCTCGCTCAGATGCATCTTCGCCATCTAGTTGGTGGACATTCGGGTGGGGGAGAGATACGCTTGGATAGTGTAACGCAGTCAAGTGATGAATCGAGGCAGTTTGAGAGGATTTTCCTGGTTGACTTTCCAGAGAGGGCAGGTGCCCTTCAGCGCTTCCTTCCAAATATCTCCCCTCGATGGGGCATAACTTTGTTCCATTATAGGAGATCCGGAAATAGATCATCTGGAGTACTCATCGGTTTGCGATTGTCGATCGAAGACACAGAAGAATTGGACATGGTGTTTGATTCGCTGAATTCCCAGAGCGAATTCCAAATTCAGGAAATCTCAGGTCGAGAGAGGAAAGTATTTCGATTTTTCCTCAAGTAACAAATACTCAGATAATTATATTAATAATTTATACCAGATTCATGCCATTGCTCATGTCGGCATTGTCTAACGTTACGGTTGAGTGCTTGGGAATGACACCGTGTCTGTACTGAGGAAAAGAAGCACATGTCGGTCTGGATGAAATTTCATGTTTAAACAGCAAACGAAAACCTGTCAAGCATTAACATTGCTATTAAGGACGCAGAAACGTACCTGTCATCTTGATCAGACGCGGCCTGAACAGACATATGTAAGAATATGAACAAATTTGTTAAATAACAGGCTGAAATGGACCCATTCCAAACTTTCTTGAATTTTTTCATTTACCAGGTACTAAATAACGTACCCTGTCGAGTTTGATTTCTTTATCGAGGTAGTTAATGGATAATACGCATGGACAATTTTGACGAAACGATCGTTCGAGATCACCTTGCGCTACCTGCAGCGAAACATGTGCGTGTGTGCTACTCGCCTTCCTTACTGGCCGTAAGGCTCTCTTGTCGAAATGCTCTGCTAATTCTCATCCAATCTTTTCATTTGCCTATGGTTTTTGTAGCATGCAACCTGGCAGCGAGAAAATTTGTTCATTTTGGTGGACGTTACGGAGACCATGTTCTCGCCTCAACACCTGGTGCGTGCTAGTGGCTAATAGCCTCCTGGCCAAATGGTATTTCGCATTTATATATGCATTTAATGTCGTGACGAATAGTTTTTACATAGATACGACAGGGTTCTTCGCAGAGCGGTACAAAATCGAATAGCAGTATTCAAATTCTGTTGAGGGACTGCGTATCTTCTCTAGTCCGTTCCAAACTCTTCTCTGGGAGTGAGGATGACATTAGCATTATTTTGTATAATGTGGTGGGTTAATGATGGATGTCTCACTAATTGATGATTATCTTTGGAGGTGTCATATTGAGCCCCAGAAAATTTCTGGTAGAAATCGATCAGTTTACCCGATATGCAGGGAGGACAAGGTGCATCTCTGGCAAGCAGTGGAGGTCTGCGAGGAGTGCATCAATGGCAACCCCTTGCCCCAGCCTCGGCAGATGTGCTAGAAAGCCTGAATTTTAGCTTAATGGAACCTTTTATGGGATCTGAGCCTAATGATGAGAGGGAAATGGCAGAAGTGTTATTAAATGCGCTGACACTGTGTGCTTTAGAAGCTCAGGAGGCCAGATACTCTTTCACCGGTACAGTCAACAGAGTAGTCGTCTGCACGACCGACAAGCGTGTCCCAGAATCTTGGGAAGTAGATGAAATAATGAATAAGATATATAAGATTATTGATGTCCGAAAGTTTATGTTGCAAGTCGTTTTGCCTACCGATGTAGACTGCACTGACCTGGAAGCATCTTGCCTGAACGAAATGCTGCAACATTCTCTCCAGGTGCACAAGGACAAGAGCAATCTCTTGGCAATAGCATATCCGAAGATTGATTCAGGAATATTCCGTACAAAGGTAGGCTGTTTTTGCTTTGACACCCAATCAGTAATCCGGTAGTTGATGGTATTTGACAGAATATGGCCATGCATGCTCAACAATAATGCTATCTATCATCATTTCCTTCAGGACATGGCATTTTTATCACAAATACAATGTGGATTGAGACATCAGACATTCTCCTTGACAATTACCATTGGATATCGTGATCCAGTGGTCATTGGGGTAAAATACACACCATTAGCTGCAAATTGTTGGCCCAAGTGTGCAAGCGGATTCACATGGCTGGACCCTATGGATAGCAGTCACTTGGTCTCCAAGATAGCCAATCCTGTGGATCATGATGCGCAACATGTGCCAGTAGATGAGCCAATGTACTATCCAAAGCTTTCTAGTTTCAAGAAAGGGTCGAATATTCCCCAAATCTCGATTTCCCATGAGCAATTGAGCGATTTGAGGTATCCTATGCCAAGAGGCATGACATTGCTAGGTTTCAAGAAATTAAGCTGGCTTCAGAATGAATGGTTGCATAAGGAATCTCAGTGGGTCTATCCAGGTATCTACATCTATAGTTTACATTCTGGCGATGTGCATTTTTTTCACGAGTTGAGTGGCTTGGGAAATCAACTTGACATGCTTAATAATGATTCCTGCTTGCAGATGACACCTTGGTCCCAGGGAGTACCACCAAGTTTGCTGGACTTGCAGCAGCAATGCAGGACAGAGACGTCTGTGCACTGTGTATTTTTGTCAAGTCTGAACGATCCGAGCCCAGACTAGTTTCCCTGGTTCCCTTTTCTGGACAACGCGTCTCGTTAGGTCTGGCAATGATTGAACTGCCGTATTGCGATGATATTCGCCACCCTGAAGAAAGGACAGAATTTCTTGGATCGCCCGTGTCTTCTGACGAGCACGCTATTCGCCTTGCCTCTGAAATAATTCAAGAGTATCAGCTGCCATCACAATACTCTCCTGTGGGGATACAGAATCCACAAGCAAAGCGGCATTTTACCATCCTTGAGTGTGTAGCAACTGGAGGAGAATGGAATGATGAATCCCTGCTTCCCCAGTTGGACAAGGACATGCTGCTTGCTCGAGATGATAAAAAAGAGGATTTGATAGCATCTTTTGTGGTGCGTGCACTTAACTTGTTGATCCTGTTTGATGCTTCATACTGTCATCTCTACTTTCCAGTATACCACCCAGTCCATCAGTTGGCTACCAGCAAATGTGTCTTACAAATGTGTTGGTGACCATGTTGATAGCCACCATTACCTTGCAAAGTTTGGTCTCTCTCTGGTTGTTGACTCTAAGAAGAGCCTTATTGCAGGAACACATCGGCAAGCCAGTACTTGTTGATCGTAAAAGACGTTAGGTGTAACTGGACAGCACTCTGAAGTTGGAGGTGCATCAACTTGTGCATTGTGAGGCAAGTTGTTTAAATTTTATTTAAATAATAGTATTAGTAATATTTATCACGCCATAGATATATAGAGAGAAGAGAAGATTCTAATAGTAGCCTGGCCTACAGCAGGTCTGAACTCAAAATTTTGAACTCAATGAACTCGAGTTCACAATGACCTTGAGACTCGCGAGCTCGCGACTCGAGTCGACTCGCGCTCGATCGAGCAAGTATTAAAGCGTCGAGGCATTCTCGAAAGCGGCAACACGAAATATTTTGCAACGATATATTGAGCATATATTTTCCATGCATGGCAGTATCTACTATATATAGGGTTATGTTCGAACATTCGGATTAATATTAATCTGAATTCAGAGGCTGACCGGCAATCAACTCTGAATAGACTTTGGCATGTCTTCGCCACCACTTGCCAACAACGCACCGGCGGTCAGGGTTGCGACTAGATTAAAGAATCTCTTTAAAAGTTTCTCTCGATCTAAAAACAAGCTTGATTCGCTGGATGGGAGCAGCAGAAGGGGAAGACGATACCTTGAAGGGGTGCGTTATTATTGTTATGCATTTATAACATGCTTGATTGAACAGACTGCGTGTGAAAGTTTAAAACTGACTTTTATTTGATGATTGCAGGACGAGAGATCATATGGGAAGGAGTCGTCCACAAGATCAATCATGTTCGACCTAGAACTTTCGCACAGAGGCAATCACTTGGTGGGGAAAGAGGCTGCGGGTCCAGAACAGAGTGGAGATGTCGGTAGGACACTCTCACGACCAGCATTTGAGAGAGTAAGATATTTAGCGAGGCCAGTAGCATCGTTTGAGGTGGATCTGCTGCAGGACGTACAAGCACTTTGTGGAAGCTTGTTGGACGCTAATGGGTCTATGCCCCTATCGGTGTTGGCATCAGATCTTGCATCCATGGGTTACAATTGCTCCATACAGTGTGTGGAGAGCCCTGGACTGGCAGAAGCCTCCAACTACGGTCCTGAAGCTGAAGATACGAGGTGCTTGGAGTTGCTCCGACATGAATTTTTGATTTGCAATGGACGACTGGATGGTACTTCGGACCATCAATGTTTGATCGATCCACAATTTCGGGACCAGTTCTTGTTGGGAAAATATAACGAAGAGTATGAACATCTGTTGAAAATTGTGCCTCAAGCGTTTGTTGGGAGCCCTTTGAGACTCCAGGCTCTTGCTTCAGTCATTTGTGCAGAGATGGCAAATGTTTATTTGTCCCTCGGAATTTCTCTGCCACCTTGGCGAAAGCCTCATGCCGTCCTTGGAAAGTGGTTTGATACTGCAAGCAGTGGTTCGCGAGCCGCTGGTCAGGGCATGCAAGGACAGATAACAAAGAACTCTTCTGTCAGGAAAAAAAATGAACAGAAGAAAAAGTCCTCCAACTTCTTTTCAATGTTGACCATGCACAAAGAGTACTTGAAAAAGCAGGGCAACAACGAAGCGCAAATAGAGAAGTCAAATAAGCCTCACAGAAGGTTGGATAGTAGCCAGAGGTCGAGCCCTGGATCAAGTACAGTATCGAGTGGATCTGCTGCTTCATTGGCAAACAGCGGGCCCCCTCAAGTGGGTGTGTCTTTGCTGGCCCGTAGCCTACAGAACGCTAGGCTTGGGAAAACGTACGAAAAGGAATCAAAAAACGATACGAATTAAGACATTTTTTTGTTATGAATGATTGAAGTGTGTGTTGCGAGATTTTCTCCTCAATATTTTTGCTTTCTACAAACAATCAATCCCAGTATTTAATCAAACCATCCCAACCACACGTGGCAATTTTGCTTGTTTCCTGGGGATGCCATTCACATCCGATGCAAACGCCTTCGTGAGCTTTAAGAGATCTTAATATCTGCAAAACAAGAATTTAAGATGGTCACGAGATCAACTTACCACATGATCATGACAATAGATGGTCAAAAACAAGGTTGATGGGTTGGGCCCTTGAGTTCCCGTAGATGCAGTGTGGTTCATACTTCATATATTGTATTCCTTCATTCCCTAAATACATTCCTACACACCTTTTTCGTCTTCCAGTCCCAGATGAAAAGTTTGCCTTCCCCATCACCACTGTACAGATAATGGTTGTCATGTGAAGCACCGACTTGACAAGCATATCCTGCACTAGAATGGCCACTGAAAGTCTTTTTCTTATTGGGTCGAACTTTTTCATCCGCTGAATACGTCACAATATGATTGTCTGCACTCTGCCCGATCCACCATTTGCCATTAGGGGTGACAGATGCAGACGAAATAGCATGCATTGATGGATCTGCAAAATATTTTGCAGGTACAGGAACCCCAAATTCCCAGACTCGAATGGATTTATCGTCTGCAAAACAGATAAGCAAGCACCATCTTTGTATTTACTTATAGATAGATGAATAAATATCAATGTGTAGAATTCCATCTTCTCGTCGATGTAAGAAAGAACAACTCAACAACTCACCACTAGTGGATATGAACTTTCTATTTTCATCGATGAAAGCAAGAGTGTTCACCGGGCCCAAGTGATAATTGTACTCTTGCACAGGGTCGCCAGTTCTAATGTCATATTGTAAGATTTTCTTATTCTGCATGCCAGCTAACAGGACGTCAGGTTGTTCGGGATGAGTTCTCACGGTGAATGCCATTGTTTGGCCATCCCCTAATGTCTGCACTACTGATCCTGTTTCTGTATCCCACAATTTAATCGTCTTATCATAAGCTGCCGTAACGAATTTCATACCACCCTCTGAAAACCAGCAATCCCTAATTCCTTTCGAGTGGCCGATGTATGTCCGCATACAATCCCTTTTGTTGACCGTCTGCCATATCTTGGCTTTTCCATCCAAACCTGCAGACAAGAGCAGGTGCCCGTATTTGGGAAAGAATCGAATGCAGTTGACTCCTTTCGTATGACCCTGAAACCAAAAAAATTATTCCATGTAGAAATTTGTCGGAACAAGTAGAGCAAAAACCTTACTGAAGAAAACAAATGCATGAAAACCAACCTTCCAACAGTGCACAAGTCTTTTTGGCAAGAAACATGCTTCTCCAGCATCCTGCCTGATGCCGGCCGGTGGATCCACCCAGGATCTGCCTTGATAGTCTTCCGCCTCGCCGCCGTGGAATATGCTGTAGTCTCCCTTCCTTGCCAATGCAGCCTTTTCCGCCTTCTTCTCCTCAAGAGAGGCAGCTTTCTCCTTCTGTTCCTCTGTCAATTCTACTTCCTCCCGCATATCTTTTTCGGCCCATGGCTGCCTAGATCGAAGGACAAAAGGCCGGTCCAACGTTTCTCTTTGGCCATCTTCACCTTGGCATTGTCGTGTCTTCCTCTTTTTCTTGGGTATGTGGGAAGTCTGGCCCTGCCCCATTGCTCCCTGGACGTCTGCACCACCTGCGGGGTCTGCTGCTACTCCATTCTTCGCAAATCGATGATATTGATCGTCAAATGTGAACGAATTTACATGGGCATCTTCTGCTTGCCCTCCCCAATGGTTTCGCATTCCAGCAGGCATGGTTGCGGAATCATTGGGATTGGCAGGTCCCGCAACAGGGGCATGCATAATGTAGCTCGGTAAATTAGAACTCACACGTCTGGCAGTCGCGTCTGCAGGTCATACAAGTTCAAACAGCGATCAGATTATTCAGACAAAGGCATCTATCTACAAGACTATGAAAACACCACAATAGTTACTCACGCAGCAACAGTGAGGACCTGTTCTTCCCTCCATACTCAATAATATCACCTTCGTAGCCAGCTACCTGTAGTTATATACTTCTTACATTAATGCATTGACTACGAAGCCACAGTCACTCGACCAGGTGCTTTTGCAACCAAACAGACATCCAAGCCACTGTCATTAACTTAAAGGAGCAAAACTATGATATGAGGATCCAAGACACAGTAGCGTGTGTATCCCTCCAACATTCGTTTCAGAACTAAAAATTAGGTGACCATCTTACCTCTGGCGCACAGGTGGCAACGGTTTTCGGCAGTTCGACTGAATCGTGCTCGTCGTCCCCTCTGCAATTGTGTCCAGTAAACTCTTAGTGACGTCGAAATTCAGACCATGAAACAATGAAATTTATATTTCAATCATTACAGCAACATAGGAATGCCTTGGCCAGATTCTGCTCCCGTGTGTCGCAGTTAGAGTTTGCCGAACTCAAGAACACAGGAGCCAAAGCAGGAACATTAAACGCACCCATAGCTGCCGATAATATCCATCTCCTTTCTTTTCTACCACTAACACATATATTCAATTTTATAGCCTTAAAATATCCACTCCCAGCTCCAGCTGTCGACTGTCTATGAATCTTGAAAATTTGCTCAGTGCATGCACGTGGCTCTGTATTTACTCGGAGTACTTGCATCTCTAGAGCAGCCTAAGGAACACAGTTTAAAAACAAATGTTGAAACAGCATCAAGAATCTTATGAACGTTATGAAATGGGGACATTTCGGGATTTTCAGGCCGTGCAGAGGTATCGAAAGGGATGACTCTGTGGGACTCACGCCATTTGGATACAGTCGTCCAAGACCTCATAGCTGCATCCCTACTGGGCTGCTTAGCGACCTTTTTACGAATCGTATTAGATTTTATTCAGCCAAAGTTATCAAATGATGGCGCTTTGGACAGTCTGACCAAGGGTTCCCAAAGGTCAGGCGACCGAAAGGTCTTTGATTTGCAAGGTACTACAACCGAGCTCTCCAGGCTGAGCTCCCGAGAGACGTATGCGGATTATGCTGGGTGTCCACCGTATCCAGAATCTGTGATCCAAAAGTATTCCGAGGTATGTCTTCATTCGATCCCATCTCCAGCGTGTCAGTGTTGACTTTTTTAAATGCTGTGTCTGTGATACGTTTTGCAGGATCTGATATCTAATTTCTACACAAATCCTCACAGCGATCTGGCAGAAACGCCCAATATTGGGACCAATAAGATACAGGAGCTACGGAAGATGACATTGGAGATGTGTTCGACCGATCAAGGCGACTACATGTGCATCTTGACACAAGGAACCACATCTGGATGTTCCATGCTGGCTAATTTATACCCGTGGGGTGAGACTGGGGGAGTCTTTGCTTACCTTTTGGACAATCACACCAGTGTACTAGGTATACGTACTGTTGTAGTAAGTAGGAATTTTGTGTAGAGCATTATCCATCAAGTATTGCTGTACATTATATTGTTCCTTGCTGATTGATGTGATGGACACATTTTTGTACTCACAATCTAAACATACCAACAATTGCAGTGTTCAAGCCCATTCCAGGCTCCAGAGCCAATGTCACCATTCCCAGGTTGACTTTCTGTGCCATCCATGTAGGCGGATTACTGTTTGCCCTTTATAGGGTTAATATGATGGGTTTGCTGCCAACCCATGTATCTGACTGGCTGTCTCTGTATACAGGCACCAAAATACGTGAACGTGCTGTCCATGGGCTTTCGTAGAAATATTACTCTAGAAAGTATT